>OY992539.1:47074856-47562331 GCA_963921195.1 Pegoplata infirma | reverse complement strand
AAACTGGGCTTAGGAGGCGTGGTCAAATATTGGAAAAATGGTAAAATTTTTGGCGAGTTGCCTTGATTAAATATTTATCACATTAAAACGGAATGCACCACAATCTTAAAAATTTATAGTTTTGTATGGGCTATCGAATAATTTTTTTTTTTTTGAAAATTTTCAGAACCCGTTCTGATATTTTCCATTTTTTAAAAAAGTCAATTTATCAAAAATCCGGCCACTTTTTTTTTTAAGTTTAGATGTTTGTCCATCCACACAAAAAAATCAGACACGCGTTTTTCGTTTTTTTTTGAGCAAATCGCATTTGAATTTTTAAATTTCATAGCAGTTTAGTAATTGCTTGCAGGGATGTTAAATGGGGTTTTCAATTTTGTACCAACTTTCAAAAAAAATTGTACTTTTTGACCCTCACGGTACCATTTTTTTCAAGTAATAAAAACTTAACTAAAACAAATGCGAATGTGAATTCGTTTGGACTAAATCTTGTACACAACCCCCCCCCCCCCCCCCCCCTCCAAAGAAAAAAACATTTTTCAGGGGCGTTGATGAACAATTTCTTGAAATCTATTCTGCAGAAAAATGTCTCATTGTCCGATATTTTAAAAAAATTCTAGAATTTTTCGACAGAAAAAATGTATCTGAGTGTGTAAACACGAAAAATGTATCAAGATCTTAGAATTCTTCTAAAGATGAAAGGTGTCAAAATCTGCAATTAATAATATCTTCATTAATTGTCTATAAATAACTGACTGATTCTTCTGTGGAAAATTCTGGGACTTTTTGTTTGGTAAAATAGAGTATTTTTTTTTCTCAAGTGTCTAATTCTGATAACTTTCCTTTTTTGTAATTTTTTTTTATTTGATAATTTTTTTTTAAACTGTTTTAAAACAACTAAAAAAAGTGTATCATTTATGGTGTAAATTGGTCTAGCATTAGTACTTTTGTGAGCATTTTTTTAAAGTAAAGAAAAATGTTGGGGTCTTTTTCCGATATTTCGATGAGTTATAAAGAAATTGGAAATTTTAAAATTGTACCAAATGAGTCGCGGTAGTACCACGGTACTTTTGAAGGTCAAAATGTACCAAAAAAAGTACAATTGTACCAACTTTAACATCCCTGATTGCTTGTATTTTCTTGTTTCAACAGAGCGTATGAGCATTATATATGCAATTAATATTACTCATTCGCAATTAATATTACACAAGCAAATTGCAAAATTGTTATGAAATTTAATAATTTTTTCAAAAAAAATTAAAAACGTGTGTCTGAATTTTTTTTGTGTGGATAGACAAACATCTAAACTTAAAAAAAAAACAAGTAGCCGGATTTTTGATAAACTGCCTTTTTTAAAAAACGCAAAATTTCAGAACGGGTTCTGAAAATTTTCAAAAAAAAAAAAAAATAATCGATAGCCCATACAAAACTATATAAATTTAAATTTTTGAGATTGTGGTGCATTCCGCTTTAATGTGATAAATATTTAATCAAGGCAAAATATTTGACAACGTCTTCTAAGCCCAGTTTTTGAAAATTAGAAAAACCGAAAACGCAATTTTCTTAGTTCAATATAAGGCTATCCAAACAACCTATTCAGAAATTTACGGGACACATGTTTTTCTGTAGCGGGACATTTGGTTTGGAATGCATCATATGTATAGACCAGTACACACACATGGAAACCCCTATCCTTCTTCAACCCAAAACAGTTAAAAAATTTAAAATCGATTGAAACGTTTCTGAATTACACGAGGTTTAGTGAGAAAAGTCCCAACAAAAACGTTTTTTTGACAATAACTCTAAAATTTGAGGGTGTCTGGCAAGTTTAACAGGCATTTTTGTGATCTACTTGACAAACCCAACTACCTCAGAAAATATTTTTTTTATTTTTTAAGTTTAAAATTTAAACTAAAAAAATAAACTATTAAAGTTTTTATGAAAACAAATTTTCTAAAAACAAAAATTTTCTAGAAAATGTCTTAGCAGATTTCTCTGCTGATTTCACCTAGAGAATCATGAGAGATTTTCAGCAAACCGTGTCTGCTAAAATCAGCATATTTTTCATATAGCTCAAAATGGTTGTATTTTTAGCAGATTATGCTGCTGATTGGAAAGAGAATTTATTTTGAGTGTATGTTTAAATTTTTTTCTTCTTTGGATTAACGAAGCGTTTCATATCATTGAGCTTAATATACTCCATATAAATCGGTAGTTAAACTCAGCTAAAAAGGGCAACAAAAGGCATTATGAAAAGTTTTAGTCATAAATACTTCTTTACAACATGTGGTAGTCGTTTTTTTTTTAGACTTTGGAAGCAACTACTGCTCCACAAAATCAAAAATAATCAGCCAAGTGCATTATGTTTTATTTTTTATTTCTGTTTTTTTTTTGGAATGACACTTTCAGTTTTCTTTTATACAAAATTTACCATATAAGTTGTCATAATTTGGCTTATATTTTTTTTATTCTTTGGAACACATCAGTGTATATGTGTTTGTCTGTCCGTCCGTCTGTTAGTTTTATTAAGAATCTTCATTTTGAGTGCAGTAGTGTTTTGATGTGGGACATTACATACAGGAAAGAAGCAGGCGATCAAAATAATAGATTTGTTTTCAAATTGTCCTTTTCAGAATTTCAATTAGTCTTTTCTGAATTTTAATTGATCTTTTCAGAAGTTTAAAGAGGGCTTTTATAGATTTAAAATGGATTTTTGGGAAATTAAATTTCGCCTTTTTGAATTTAATTGTGCTTTTCTGAATTTCAAAAGGGCGTACGGACATAGCGCCCAAGGTCTTATCGCCCAAAACCGTAAATGACATATCGCCCACGCTGCGACATATAGCCCAAAATTATAGGTCTAAAAATGTTATTTCTCCCAAAACAAAATTGTCAAAAATCCAAAATATTTTTTTTGGGCGAAATGTCGAAATTACGACTTCTATGATTTGTTTTATTGTAATAAAGGTTTTCCGCGTAGCCGGCCTTAGGCCGGGCTTAGGGATTACATACTCCATTCATTAAACCCACCCTCTCTGCAAACCAAAGCTATTTTGGTTATCAGGCCTTTTTGAGGCATAACAAATTTGGTAGTGTAAAGGACTGCTACCCTAGAAAACTTTACTTTGCGGAGAGGGTGGGTTTAATGCATGGATTTTGTAATCCCTAAGCCCGGCAGAAGGCCGTCTTCGCATAAAAACTTTAAAATATTGTGTTAAAAAAAAACAATTTTGGTGGGTGCTATGACATTTTATAAATATAAAATTTTAACATTTGGGTTATATGACATTTTTGATAATTTATATAAATTTAAAGAAAATTGTTAAAATACCCAAAAATATTGGCCATATCGTCCAAAAAATTTTGCAACAACAACTAACACACATTTTTTTTGGGTGGAATGACTTTTTTAAATTGGGCGATATGCACTTGGGCGCTATGTCCGTACGCCTTTCAAAAGAGATTTTCTGGATTTATTTTTGGATTTTCTGAATTTTAATTGGGGGCTCTTTAAATTTTTATTGGGCTTTTTATTTGTATATAATAAATCAGAGTGCCAACATTTTTTTTGTAAATAATCTTACAATGAAATTCCCCCTTAGGTATTTATAAAAGTGAAAAACAATCTTAGTGAAGTGTTCGGTGTTGTGGTGGTGATGATTGTGGATTCAGCATACAAGTAGCATGCAACAAACTACCATGCTTCATTTCGTGGGTGCCGCCAAATATTTGACAACCAACAAAGTTATTACAAAAACTATTTTAAGATTTAAAAAATTATGACTCACATTTGAATTACGGATAATGATTTGAAGTATATTTAGAAAGGCCATCTTTATAACAAGTGCCTTAGATGTTGTTTGGTTTTGCTTTTATGTACAACTAAGTAGTGTAATTAAAAATATCATATTTTTAGTTTTAAACTAATATTACTTCAATATTTAATAGTTTTTTATTTGAGGAGGGGATGTAAGTCATTGAAAGATAAAATAGCTACTTAAGTGATACACTCAAAAAAAAACAAAAAATTGTAAAGTTAGCAAAAAATTTAGTTAAATTTAACTAAAAAGCACCTGATTTTGGGCCTACTAAATTTCTAGTTAATTTAACTAAAAATATTTAGTTAACTTTTCGTAGAATATATGAAGCAAAAAAAAAACAGTAACTTTAACTAAAAATTTAGCTGAAAATTTCGTAACATTTTTAATGTACGTATTTACAAAAAAATTAGTTGAATTCAGCTAAACTTTTTGTTACTTTTCGTAAACTAAACTTAACAAAAAAAATTTTTTTTTTTTACATTTTCAGGTTGACATTTTTTTTTTATTTCACCGAACACTTTAAACACTAACACTAACACTTCACTTATTTATTTCTTTTTTTTCACAGCATTAAGTTTTGTTTAAGTACAACTTATGAGATTTGCATAGAAGGCTACACAAGAAATTTATTGCAAATAGTAATCACTCCCTTCACTTTACAAATATGTTACGAAAAATCAGCAAATGAATTAGTCAAAATTCGTTACCTCAGTTTTAAAGTCAACAAAAAAAATTAATTCAAAATTTGTTCAAAACTAGTAGTTTCGTAAATTGAACTTAACTAAAAAAAGTAGTTAAAACGCTGATTTTAACTAAAAATTTGCTGAAAAGCCAGTAAACCCGACTTAACTAAAAAAAAATTGTTAACTTTACAGTTTTATTTTTTTGAGTGTATTAAAACAAAAAAATTTTCCTTATAGAAAATTTGGAAAAATATCATAAAATATTTCATAATCGGATACTCTTTCTTCAACAATAATATTTCTACAGGAAAAATGAATATTAATATGATAAATTTTTATAAAAAAATATTTTTTTTTTATTCGACCTTTAAAATATTATATTTTGAGTACTTTAATTCTAGCTCGAGGTCATTATTTCCTTTACTAATTAAACTTTGATATTCCCATAGAATAATTTTGCTAAACAAATTATTTTTTGTTTTAAATTTATTTATGTTAGTCGTTTTTCAAGACTTATATTTGACACGTGTTTCGGAATTTGTCAGATTCCATTGTCGAACCTATTTAGCAAATATAAAAACATTATACTGCAATTGCATGCAAGTAGCAAAGGGAATTTAAATGGCAAATCGCTAATGTTCAAACAAAAATATTAATACATACTTATTGAACTCAACATTCATTGGTAATTTGAAGAAGAAAATTTTACAATCTATTAGTAAGACTTTTAATACAGATTAAGATATGATTCTTATGTATATGAGGCATTCCACACCAAATGTCCCGCTACAGAAAAACATGTGTCCCGTAAATTTCTGAAAAAGTTGTTTTTTATACCCTCCACTCTAGTGATAGAGGGTATATATAAGTTTGTCATTCCGTTTGTAACACCTCGAAATATTGGTCTAGGACCCCATAAAGTATATATATTTATGATCCTCGATCGATTTTAAGTCGATCTAGCGATGTCCGTCCGTCCGTCTGTCTGTCTGCCTGTCCGTCCGTAGAAAACACGCCAACTTTTGAAAGACTTTACAGAGGCTACTGAAGTTTGGCATATATGTTTGTCATTTACCTGGTCAGGTTGGTATTGCAATCCAGCCAAATCGGTCCAGTGGTTCAAAAGTTATGAGCAAAAGAGTAAATTTCGGCAAGGGTGTTTCGCGAATTTACGAGATAACACGATAACTTTCGAAAGACAATAATGAGACTACTGAAGCTTGTCATGTATCTTTGCCGTTTCCCGGGCCTGTTTAGTATTAAATTTCAGCTCAATCGGTTCAGTGGTTCAAAAGTTATAAGCAAAACCCTGAATTTCAAATTAGTTTCATCTAAACTGCTACGTGTTTTAACAAGTTTTAAAAGCATTGGTGGTAACTAAACAATGCTTTTCAAACTTGTTTAATTTTAAAGCAATGCTTTTAAAACTTGTTTAGTTTTAAAAGCATTGGTAACTTAAAAATTACACTCGAAAAAAATTTTACACTCAAAAAAAATTTTAGACTCAAAAAAAATTTTACACTCAAAAAAAATTCTACACTCAAAAAAAAAAAATTACTAAATGTACATACGTACGTGCATTCACTCAGAAATATTTTTACAGTAAAAAAAACATTACACTCGAAAAAAATTTTACACGCAAAAAAAAAAATAGTATTTTTTTTTTTTTTAACGTAAAAAGAGTTTTTTACTCAAAATAAAATATTTTACACTCAAAAAAATTTTACACTCAAAAAAATTTTACACTCAAAAGAAAAATTACACAAAAAAAATTTAGTTTTTTTTTTTTTTCAAAATTTACAATATTTTGTGTACATACGTACGTGCATTCATTCAGAAATATTTTTACAGTAAAAAAAAACATTACACTCGAAAAAAATTTTACACTCAAAACAAAAATTAGTATTTTTTTTTTTTTTTTTTTTTAAAGGCAAAAAAAGAGTTTTTTGCTCAAAATAAAATATTTCTAATAAAAAATTGTTAATTTTTTCACGTTAAAAAATGTACTACCCTTTAAAAAAATGCATTGTGGAGGGTATTCATAATTTCGGCAAAGTCGAATTTAACTTTTCTACTTGTTGTGTTTTTGGTTTTTCTAATTTTAAATTTCATAACAATTTTGTAATTTGCTTGTATTTTCTTGTTTTAACGTTGCGAATGAGTATTATTAATTGCATAAATATTACTCATACGCTCTGTTGAAACAAGAAAATACAAGCAAATTACTAAATTGTTATGAAATTTAAAATTCAAATGCAATTTTCTCGAAAAATACGAAAAACGCGTTTCAGAATTTTTTTTTTGTGTGGATGGAGAAACATCTAAAATTAAAAAAAATATTAAAAAAAAAAGTGGCCGGATTTTTGATAAATTGACTTTTTTTAAAAATGGAAAATTTCAGAACGGGTTCTGAAAGTTTTCCAAAAAAAAAAAATTTTTAATCGCTAGCGCATACAAAACTATATAAGAATGTAAATTTTTAAGATTGTGGTGCATTCCGTTTTAATGTGATAAATATTTAATCAAGGCAACTCGCCACAAATTCGACCATTTTGCCAATATTTGACCACGCCTACTAAGCCCAGTTTTTGAAAAATTTAAAAACCAAAAACGCAATTTTCTAAGTTTCATATAGGGCTATCCATACAACCTATTCAGAAGTTTACGGTACACATGTTTTTTTCGCTGGACATTTGGTTTGGAATGCCTCATATGTGGGCCACCGGAGTATTCAGCTCAGCCGATATCATCTCTTGTGTATCATCACTTGTTTCTTCAATTTTGATGAAATGTTTCATCATATTGAGGAGAAGCTTCATAAATATCATGAAATTTTTCATCCAAATTGATGACAGCAAACTTTTCATCAATATGATGAAGCATTTTGCATTCAGTGTACATTTGTTAAACAAATGGGTAATTTTTATGTCAGATGATGTTCAGACTTGGTGAAAATTTAATTTTGGTTAACAAAATTTGTGATAAGAAATTGTTTTTGACGAAAACAAAATGTTTGATGAAAAAATTTTTTTTTAAAAAAAAAGTTTTAGATGAAAAAAATTTGATAAAAAAAAATAATAAAAACTGATAAAAAAAAATTTGTTTGATAAAAAAAAAATTATGAAAAAACCTAATTTTGACAAAAACAAAATGCCGGCGAATTTTGTACTCTTGCCCAAAACACTAAATCAAGGAATGTTTTGCTGAATTTTTTACAAAAAAAAAAAAAAATTGCTGTATTTATTTGCCATTCCATGCAAAACCAATTGAAATATTGGTGAAGGACCCCATAAGTTTATATATTTTATTGATCCATTTCTTAGACATTGTATGCTGTACACATCCGTCTATCTGTCTGTGGAAAGCAAGATGCAGTTCAAACCAAAAGAGCTGTAAATTTGGTAAATGACTTTATTACTTAAGTGCAAAAAAGTGTTTTTACATTTTGAAGAGTATAAAAGATTCGGCACCGAAAAATTTACCACTCTCACTTGTTTATGGTACATTTGTTAAACAAATGGAACATTTTTATGTCAACAGTTTAGAATAGGTGAAAAAGTGTAGGCAAAAATTATTTTTTTTTTCACGAAAAACAAAATTATGATAAAAACAAAATTTTTGGTTAAAAAAATTTTTGATGAAAATAAAGTTTTTGATGAAGAAAAAAAATTTAATGACAAAATTTAATATTTTGAAAAAAAAAAAATTAAAAAAAATTTTGGATGAAAATAAAAAAATTAATGAACAAAAAGTTGGTTTAATGTTTAAAAAATAACAAAATTATGATAAAAACAAAATTTTTGGTGAACAAAATTTTTGATAAAAATAAAGTTTTTGATGAAGAAAAAAAATTTTAAATAAAAAAAAATTAATAAAAAAATTTAAATTTAATTTTAAAAAAAAAAAAAAAAAATACTTTGAAGAAAAAATTTTGGTTGAAAATAAAAAAAAAAAAATATGAAAAAAAATTATAGTGAAACAAGTAGAAAAGTTACGTTTAAGCAGTCTGATTATTGTCTTTCGAAAGTTATCGTGTTTTTTATCTCGTAAATTCGCGAAAAACCCTTGACGAAATTTACTCTTTTGCTCATAATTTTTGAACCACTGCACCGATTTGGCTGGATTGCAATACCAACCTGACCAGTAGTTCGATTCAGTAACTTTTTTTAACGAAATTATCGATATCGTTAACTAACGAGAATTGTCGGTTGTTTTAACGAATATGTGATTCTGTAAATTATCGAAAAGAATTAACGACAAAAATAGTTAATTTGAAATTTGTTTATTTTGAAATTGTATTGAAAACCGAAAAATTTCGTTAACTTTAACTTAAAAAAATTTTTTGTTGATAACTTAACGATTTTCAATAACGACAAAATTCGGTAGAAAAATGTTATAGAATCGGTTTCAAAGACAATTGTCGATAACACCGCTCAACAGTCATTTTCCGGTTTGAATTCTGGTGATCAATTTTAGTAGGCTTTGATCTCCTGATTCCAAATCTGTACTCCAAATTTTTCCATCACGTCCAGATTTTTAGTTATTCACGGTTAAAAATGCGAAAAATGACGATTTTTGCATTATTTGAAAGCCTGCACAGCAGCCATTGAGTGGAATACAAATCTGGTATAAAGCGCAAAAGTATAATTTGTCTTTGGTCTCCAACATAGAAAACAATTTTTTTCTAATTATTGCGTTTGGTTGGGTTACAATTGCGTTTTAAAATGACTCTGTAAAAATTATAGGCCCTTACCACAAGAAAACAAAAAGTCTATTTTAACAAAAGTTTTATTTTAAATTTCTAATTTTCAATACATTTTTTGAAAGTCCATTTTAAAAACAAAAACAATTTGTATGGAAATAAAATTAAAAGCTCATTTTAAATTTATTGTATTTTTTTGTGGTAAAGCTGATAATTTTTGTAAAAAAGATTTTTTGATATTTTTCAAAGAAAAACCAAAAAAAAAGAATTATTTTACAAATTTAAGTTTTCTGTGTTATTTTTCATATAAACCGGAAGATATCTTTAATGGGTTTAAAAGTCTATAAGAAAGAACTTTTGCCTAAATCTTCAGCTCATCACAGTAAAGATTGATCATCTGGTTTTTGTTTTAGAGCCTTTTAAAAATTATGCTTTTTCTAATTTTTTTCACAGTGTTTTTTTAAAATACGCGTTTGGCCAATAATAGTGCAACAACTTGAAATTTTTTTGATCATATATTTAAGAACATAGTTCAATTCTACTCTAACGCTTTATATCATATTTTTTTTCCACCCAGTGGCTGCTGTGCAGGCTTTCAAAAAAGGCAAAAAGCGCGTTTTTTCGCATTTTCAACCGCGAATAATTAAAATTCTAGACGTGATGGAAAAATTTGGAGCACAGATTTGGAATCAGCGAGTCAAAATCTTTAAAAATTTTGTATCAAACTTCAAACCGGAGTCAAAAACCTTCGATTTGTTGAGCGGTGTAATTAACGATTTTGGACAATAAACTACCGATTTTTGTCGTTAAAAAGTTAGTGAATTGCGCTACAGGTAAATGACCGACATATATGCCAAACTTCAGTTGCCTCTGTAAAGTCTTAAAAAAGTTAGTGTATTTTCTACGGACAGACAGACAGTGGGACGGACGGACGGACGGACATCGCTATATCGACTTAAAATCGATCGAGGATCATGAATATATATACTTTATTGGGTCCTAGACCAATATTTCGATGTGTTACAAACGGAATGACAAACTTATATATATATAGTCAAACTGAGGTGTCGTCATGCATTATTTTTCAAATTAGACACCAGCCTAAAAACATTATTATGTTAAAAAATATTGATGAAAAAAAAATCAATATAAAATATTGATAAAGAAAAAATATTTATGAAAAAAAAAAATGTTGAAAAAAAAAATCGATAAAAATTGTTTGTTGAAATACAAATTATTGAAAAATCAAATATTATTACAAGTACAAATATAAAAAAAAATATTTTAAGAAGTTTAATCCTCTAAGACTTTGAAGTCCTTTTAATAGAAAACAGGATCACGAAACGAAAAACTGTAAAGGCAGTTTTACTCCATTTGATCTCTACTTTCTGAAGTATATCATCCGGTTCATTTTTAATATTGGCTGTCGGATGGTGTAATTCTTAAATAATTCATTGGAATTTAAAAAATATGAAAAATATGATAAAAAAAGTTAAAATTCCTAAAAAAAAAAACAACTGAAATTGGAAAAAATCAATTGAAATTCGTAAGAGGCCAAAAATATCGTGAGAGGCCCAAAATATCAAGTGCGAAAATATTATTATTGCAAATTTTTCGGCATTAGCATATGAGTTTTATTAATTAAGAAAACATTTAGAAATTGTTGTTATACCAAGATCTGAATACTTTTAAAGAATTTAAAACCGTTTTTAGTACGAAAAATATCAGTCTGTTTGTTCCTAACATTTTTCTAGGCTTTTTTTATTGTTCCAAAATATCACTTTTGTCTTACACTACTTTAAGATCTAATTTTCACAATTGAGCTTATATTTTTTTTTTTACTTTTCCCCATAAGAACCGTTATGCAATTTTAATTTTTACTTTTATAGTTTTCTTAATCATACTTTTATTTTTATTCTGTAATATATTTTTTTTCTACCCTTTATTTGACCACTTTAAATTGTCTGGAAGCCAATAATATGCATGAATGGTAAAGAGAAGATACAAAAAAGAAAAGTAAAAATAGTAAGTTAAAAAAAATCTTTGGCTCAGTGACTTTATAATGTTTAATATGCCATATTTTCCTCAATTCACAGACCTAAAAAGCCATAGCATTTACACTTTGCAGTTTTTCTACATTTTGCTGAAAAAAAAAAATCTACAAATGGAAATCTTTGAAATGTTCTTATTTTTCCTTCACTGGGTTTCTTCTGCTTTTCTTCTTGTTAAATTGAACATTTGTGCAAACAAAAAAAAACAAAAAAAAAAAACAAAAACTATTGTGGCTGTTTGTTTGATATGAAGTGCCGGCGCCCAATGGAGCATAACATTCAAGTTCCTGTCACATTGATGGCATTGTTGTTATTACCAATCATGCTTGGAGACTTGTTCACATCATATTTGTGTGTATTATTTTTTTTTCGTTCGATGTCTGTCTTTTTTTAAAAATTTCATTCAGTTAAAGTAGTTGGAATTAGCTTGTTTCTTACTTACATTGTTGGTACATACATATGTTGGCTAGTTTTATTTTTATACCCTCCAACTACAACAGTATGTGAGTATACTCATTTTGTCATTCCGAGTGTAACGCATCGAAATATCGATCTGGGACCCTACACTCAAAATAATTTGCAGAAAAAACATTGAAAACATGTGATTAAACAATAAAAAACAATCCCAGTAAATATTCATTTATTTTAACAAACTTCGAAATTTATTTTTTACTCTGAAAAAAATTTTCTAAAATAAATAACATTGAACATAAAAAAAAATAACGTCACTTTAATTTTTTGTACCAACATATTTAAAAAGAATAACCTACGAAAACATTAAAAATTAATGATTGTTGTGTTATTTTTACCAACAAATTAAAAAAAAGGCCTACGAAAAATTAAAAAGTAATAATTTTGTAGGTTATTTTTACAATTTTTCTCTTGAATTATATTTTAAAATTTTTTTAATAAAACTTTGGGGAATCGATCCCGCAATCAACTATATTCTGGCCAGACACTCTACCCATCGTGCCAAAGTCACTTGATACAAACATGTTTTTGCATTTTTATAAATAATTTTTTGATTTTTTTTCTCCATAAAAATAGCCCACACAAGTAGGTAAAAACTAATGATTTCTCTTTAAAAAATGCCAACAATTTAAAAAAAAAATAACGTACACAAATCATTAAAAACTAAAGAAGACTCACCCATATTTACTTACAGAACAAAAATAAATGACTTTAAAAATTGAATGTTAATGAAAGTCTTTATTTTTTATATTGTTATTTTTGAAACAAAGAACAGAAATAGTCATTTAAAAAAACTGAACATTGAACAAATGTTTTCTTCTTTTAAAAACGAGTGTACAAAGTATATATATGAGCAAATCCATGGGAAATTTAACTAACGGATCACCGATTTTGTTAATTTTTGGCTATTTGATAGATCTTCATAAAGATAAAAATCATATTTTTTTTGGATCAATACTTTGGATGATATGGTCGTTTAAAAAAGCGCTTATTTGACTATATTGACTTTTCAACAGTTTTTTAACATTTTTGTACTCGGAAACCATAAGTCGTTCAAAAAACATGTAAAAACAATATTGTAGACAAATGAAGATTTAAAATTTAGAAACAAAAAAATTATGTTTGAAAAATTTCAACAAAAAATTGTAAAAACAATATTTGAACGTCCTTTTTTTCTGGGAAGGACACCATGGATTTCCAAAAGAAAAAATGTATATTAAAGTTTAGAATGCCCTTTGAGCGATATTAATATTTTAGAAAGGTGTTTTTTCGTTTTGTAGAGTAATAAATTTTTAAAGTTGGGTAATACAGCTAAATTTTTGATTTTTTGCCAAAATTTTGAAAAAATTAAAAAAATTTTTTATTTGGGATTTAGAAAATTTTATAAAAAAAAAAAAATTTTTAGCTGTAAAATTTCAATCGACTAAATAACAAAATTTTTTGTTAAAAAATTAGATTTTTTAGTAATTTGAAAAAAAAAAAATTTTGAGTATATTAATCGCAAAGAATATATAAAATTTCGTTAAAGCTCAATTGAAATTCGAAAAAGATTGATTGAAATATAACAAGTAGAAAAGTTAAATTCGACTTTGCCTAATCTATGAATACCCTCCACAATGCATTTTCTAAAGGATAGTACATTTTTTAACGGGAAAAAATTAACAATTTTGATTAGAAATATTTTATTTTGAGTAAAAACTCTTTTTTTGTAATTTAAAAAAAAATTACTAATTTTTTTTTGAGTGGAAAATTTTTTTCGGGTGTAATGTTTTTTTTTACTGTAAAAATATTTCTGAGGGAATGCACGTACGTATGTACACAAAATATTGTAATTTTTGTAAAAAAAAAACAAACTAAATTTTTTTTGAGTGTACTATTTTTTTTGAGTGTAAAATTTTTATTGAGTGTACAATTTTTTTCGAGTGTAATTTTTAAGTTACCAATGCTTTTAAAACTAAACAAGTTTAAAATGCATTGCTTTAAAACTAAACAAGTTTGAAAAGCATTATTAAGTTACCACCAATGCTTTTAAAACTTGTTTACCACGTGGCATTAAAGATGAACAAAATTTGAAATTCGGTATTTTGCTTATAACTTTTGAACCACTGGACCGATTAAGCTGAAATTTAATACCAAACAGACCTGGGGAACGGTTAAGATACATGTCAAGCTTCAGCAGTGTTATTATTGTCTTTCGAAAGTTATCGTGTTTTTTATCTCGTAAATTTGTGAAACACCCTTGCCGAAATTTACTCTTTTGCTCATAACTTTTGAACCACTGTACCGATTTGGCTGGATTGCAATACCAACCTGACCAGGTAAATGCCCAACATATATGCCAAACTTCAGAAGCCTCTGTAAAGTCTTTCAAAAGTTAGCGTGTTTTCTACGGACGGACAGACGGACATCGCTAGATCGACTTAAAATCAATCGAGGATCATGAATATATATACTTTATGGGGTCCTAGACTAATATTTCAATGTGTTACAAACGGAATGACAAACTTATATATACCCTCTATCACTAGAGTGGAGGGTATAAAAAGGATTCAGATTAGGAACAGATCGGAATACATCTATTAAAATTCGAAAAAGATGAATTGAAATTCGAACCAAGTCAATTAAAATTCGAAAAACGCGAAAAGAGTTTTTCTTAGAAAGTTTTGCTTACCTTCTTTTTAAATATTTAGAAAAATTTAGAAGACGCAATACTAGAATCTTAATTTATAAATTGTGTACTGGAGAGTATCACCGGATTCTATAATGCCGAATATTTTATACTTATATGGTTTTTTTTCTATTTTTTGCTTTGATTCGATACTGTCATTCCTATTTTTATTGTTTTTTCTAAAGTTTCTCTGTTTTTTACAGTAAATCCGTTTTTTTGTTGCCGTGACCATTTATAGTTTTTTATACCCTCCACTCAGGGATAGAAGGATATGTATAAGTTTGTCATTCAGTTTGTAACACCTCAAAACATAGGTCTAAATGTATACAAAAGTATAGATGTTCATGATAATCGCCAATCGATTAAAAGTCATATAAATTTGTAATTTTTCTGGTCATGTTTGTATTAAATTCCAGAAAAAAGTGAATTTAAAATTCGTTTCACCTTGAATTCACCTGTTGAAAAACACGCGTTGACAGTAATTGGTATGCCACAAAAGTAAGTCATTCAGTTTTTTTGACACTTAAACAAATTTTTACACTAAAAAAAAATTTCTCTAAAACTTAAAGACTCAAAAATGTTTTTTACAAAAATTACAAAAAAAAAAAATTTTTTCATAAACATTTTTTAAAATTAAAAAAGTTTCAATTCCAAAAAAGTATTCTTAGTTTTTGAGGCATTGTGGAGGGTATTTATGGATTCGACCAAGTCAAATTTTAAATTTTTTATTTGTTTTGTACTTCTTTTGGCGCTGGGTTTGATACCAATTTTAGATTAAAAATAGCCTCAAACAGTCAATATGAAACAAATATACTTAACCCAAAGCAAAGATGGCTGTGGGCAAGCAAAAACGGTATGTGAAGTTTAAATATTTTAGTTTATGAACAATTTTGTAAAGTGGATTCAAATTGGTTTTTGTTTTTTCTTTTTTATGTAAAAGAACAAGTGATAAAGGAAATTAGGAAGCAAATAAGGCAATTCTTAGCTATGTTATTTAATAATTATTTTTTTATGTTGAACTAAGACTCTGGGAAATCAAGAGAATAAGTTATGAGGAGAAATGAGGGAGTAGTGTTTGAGGGTATTTAACTCGAATTTACACAGGAAATAATATCGTATATTTTATTTTAATTAAAATTTTAATTGTTTTTTTATTAAATGTCAATTAAATTTTTAACTAATAAAATTAATTATTTAATTAAATGTTAAACTTTTTTTTTAATTAACGTTCTAATTCTTTTTTAATTTGAAATTAATTAAATATTTAATTAATATAATTAAATGTTTAATCAAATTTTTAGTTTTACTTATTTTTTTGTTTGTTTTGTTTTCCGTGTGTGTGGTTTTCTCTTGCATTGTTTTACACACAAAGCCAATTACATAATTATAAAAAGTTTGTTGAAAGTTTTTTTTTTGTTTCTCGTATATTTATTTGAATTCTCATTTTGTTTATAGTTTTATGTGTATATATGAAAGGTTTACAATCAACTTTATAAAATTGTCTTCGGGACTTTGTCTTTACTGCATAAATATATTTGGTTGAGTTTGAAGAAACATTTTTTTATACTATTTTATTAAAAAAAAAAATTTTAAATTATTTATTTTTAAAAAAAATGTATTGTTTTTAATTATTTTTTTTAATTTATACAATTAAAAATTTTAATTGTTTTCCAAATTTTTGTAATTAAATTTTTAATTTATAAAATTTGTTTTTTTTAATTTTAATTGAAATTTTTTAATTTATAGTATTAAGTTTTTAATTAAATAATTATGCATTTATCTTTAATTACTGACATACAAATATTTTTAATTTATATGCGCATTAATTAATCCAGATTTAAATAATTTTTTTAATTAAATTTATTTTTTTTTTGTTTCTGTGTATGAGGAGATCAATTAAAATTCGTAAAAGATCAATTGAAATTTGAAAGAGGTAAATTGAAATTCGAAGATACCAACTGAAAAACAATTGAACAGTTCATGCGAATAAGGACGAATCGTCATATGTAAAATATCGTCATATGTAAAATAATACAAATGGTCTATTCGTCCTTATTCGCATGAACTGTTCAATTAATTTTTTTAATTTGGAATCTTCTTATATTAATTGGAATCATTGCATTACAATGGATTTTTTCGAATTTGAATTAATCTTTTACGAGTTTAAATGGATCTTTTACGAATTTAAATTGATCTTTTTCGAATTTCCATTGATGTCTTACAAATAACACTTAATCTTTCTTGAGTTTATATTGGTCTTGTACGAATTATGATTAATCTTTCTGGATTACAGTTGTCGGTTTACGAATTTTAATTTATATTTATCAAATTTCAATTGATCGATTTTTATCGAAATTCAATATCTCTTTTGAGAATTTTAATTACAGTTTTTTGAATAACAACTCGAATCTTCAAATTTGAATTAATATTATTCGAAATTTAATTGCTCTTTTACGAATTTCAATTTGTCTTTTACAAATTACAATTGATATTTTACGACTGACAATTTATATTTTTCGAATTGATTTTTTTGAATCACAATTTTAATTAATGTTGTCTAATTTCAATGGATTTTTTTGAATTTCAATTGACTTTTTTTGAATTTAAAATTTATTTTTTCGAAGTTATTTTGTCTTTTACAAATAACAATTGATCTTTTTCAAATTTCAAAGTTCTATAAATACACTACACAACACGGTTTTTGCACAGACATTTTGAAAACATTTTCTAAAGTATTTTGGGCTCCTAAAGATGATAAAAAAATTTGTCTGTTTTGAGGGCTGGTCCGCAATAAATGAAAATGCCTAAATCTCTAGAATTAGATTTGATACAACGTTTCTGATGACAGATTCGTGTTTAGGAGGCCAAAATACTTTAGAAAATCTACTTTAGAAGTCTGTGCAAAAAAAGGTGATTTTTGTAGACTAATGATATTAAACAAATTTGAATTGATCTTATAAAAAATTCATGTTATTCTTTACTGTCTTAGCAAGTTTTTTGCAGACATTTTATTTTAAATGTCAAAATCCGTTCCTTTAATCTTAATATATTTAAATTACAGAAAAGAATTATGTTCTACAAATATAATGCATTGCAATTGAAATTTGTTATTTTAAAAAAATTGTCATTGTTAGTTGAATGAAAAGCCCAACATTATTTCACATCAAGTCTTCTTTTTCAGCCAAAAAAAAATACATACTTTCCATATTATTTTGGCTTCATCTCTTTAAATCTCATCTTCATCTTGATTATTTAGTTTTTTTTTTTGTATAAAAATTATTTTTAAACCTCCTCTAATAACTCAAGTTCAAAACCTTTATTTAAGATTTAATTTATCTGTTACTAGTAGCAGGGGTATTTGTATGAATGCCTTGTTTTCATTTTTATGTACAGTAGAACCAGGATTGAATGGATTTTGCAAATGCTATACGTCTACACCAGACAAAAGTATGTCATGATATAATATATATTTGAAAAGTAATGAAAAAAGTTAAAAACTTTTTAACTTATATAATGTCGCATCCCGTGTAAAAAAATAATTATTTCAAAACATATCTCCTTTGATAAAATCATATATGGATCATATCTAAATGGATATAATCAGATCTACTCCATATATATTCATATCTGCTTCAGATATGTTTTGATCCGTAAATTGAGGCTATCTGACAATTTTACATATATGAACATATCTGAAAATATCTGATCATATATGCAAACATATCTCAAAGGAGATATGTTTTGATATAACTATTTTTTTACACGGGAACTCAAAAAACGTGATTTCCCGAGTAAAAAAAAGTTATATGACGCAATATTTAATTTTATATGAACAGATATGCTGTTATGTAAATCCATATTAATTTTGATCCGAAAATTGGCGGATCGAATATTATACGATTATATCAAATTCTATTATTTTTGATAAAATAATATCAAATTTGATTAAGTTTGATCCCAAAAATGGGTCTATCTAATTGTATTAAATCATATCTTATCTGTTAAAATTAGACAAATTTTTATATAATTAGATGAAATCTGGTAAAATTTTTTGGAATTTTAAACGTGAAATTAAGAAATTATTTTATTAGATTGGATACATTATCAATTAGAAGAGTTTTTATTGCATTCTTCGGAATTTTTTTTATTAAAAATTTGTCAATTTTGTTTTCTAAAATCATTTTTACGGGATTTAAAAATTCTAAAAAATGTTTGTGTCTTTGAAAATTTAAAAACATTTTTTCGGAACTTAAAAATTTTTCAAAGACATAAAATTTCTCCTAAAAACATTTTCAATGATTTTTTTACTCCAAAAAAATTGCAAAAAAAATTTTGTGTCCGGGACTTTGGAAAATTTTCATAAAATGTTTTAGGACTTGAAAATTTTTATTTTTTTTTTAATTGTCCGGGACTTAGAAAATTTTGAAAATTTTTTTCGGGATATAATTATAAATAAAATCATATATCTTTTTATCTGCCATATCTAAAAATTCCCGACCTTATATGTCATATCTAATTTTATATAGATCGGTATATAAATAGATATGAATATGTATGTTATCATTTTAAAAAATAAGGAAAAATACAATGCTATATATAAACTTATATGTCCATATCAAAGTTCATGCATAACCATATATAAATTTAAATAATTATATATTAGCATATATGATTATATCATATCTTTTTTACTCGGGTTGAGAAAAGAACACGTCATTATTAAATTTTCTATGCAGTTTCAATTGTAATTTTTATATCACAATCTAATTAGATTTACCCGTGTAAAAATCGATTTGATCTTATCAGATCTGTTTTGATCTGATAGTATGTAATTACATCTGATTGTATCTCATAGGAAATAATAAGATGTCAAATTTGTGCCCACCCGAGTAAAAAAGTTTTGATATAATCATATAATTTTTAATATAATTATAACACTGTGCTACAGTGAAAAAATACTTCTGATGTGACGTAGTACAGGTTGTTGGTCTTGTCGAGTAGATCACAAAAATGCCCATTAAACTTGCCAGACACCCTCAAATTTTAGAGTTATTGTAAAAAAACGTTTTTTTGGGACTTTTCTCACTAAACCTTTTGTAATTCAGAAAATTTTCAACAGATTTTAAAATTTTTAACTGTTTATAATAGAAGAAGGATGGGGCTTTCCATGCGTGTGATTTGGTCTATACATATAAGAAAGATATTTATTGACTTTTTCTATAAAATCGAATTTTTTTGTTATTTTTTGAAAATTTTTCGAGTTTATCGATTTTTTTCTCCTATAGTTCGTTTAACAACCTTTATATTTATAAACGTATTTTTAAAGAAAATTTGATTCTGAATACGATAAGCTTTATCCTGAAGAAATCGGATAACAATTGACAGAGTTGTAATAATTTTTCTAAAAAAGAAAATTAAGATTTTGCAGGAAATCGCCGTTCAGATATCCCAGGCAAAAAAAATAATTTTATCATAAGAGGTCATGTACAATATTTTTAAAGGTTTTTGGAGCTCTGAATCCGAATCTGGCCTTTAAATTACTCTACCTCGTCAGGTTTTTGAGATATTTAGCATAAACTGATATATCAAAAACTTAATAAGATAGCGCAATTTCGAGGTCAAATTCGGATTCAGGAGGTCAAAAACCTTTAAAATATTGATACACGACCTCTCAGTATGTTCGTTTATTTTTTTATTTTTTTTGCCTGGGTTGTCCGAACGGCAATTTCATGCAAAATCTTAATTTTCTTTTTTAGAAAAATTATCAACGCTCTTTCAATTGTTATCCGATTTTTTCGACATAAAGCTCATCGTAATCACAATAAAATTTTCTTCAAGAATACGTTTATAAATATAAATGTTGTTGAACGAACTATAACAGAAAAAAATCGATAAACTCAAAAAATTTTGAAAAAATAAAAAAATTAGATATTGTTAAAAAAATTAATACATACCTTTTTTATATTTATAGACCAATTCACACACATGAAAAGCCCTATCATCCTTCTATCCAAAACAGTTGAAAAATTGAAAATCGGTTGAAAAATGTTTGAATACAACCTTAACTACCTCATTTTAAAAGTATATTTGATTTTGTTTTTTTTGTAGCACAGTGTAATTGATCTATCATTTGATCCAAAAAATGAAGGATCCAAAAATATATGATTATATCTTATTGGATTAAATTTGATATAATTAGATATAATTTGATCCCAAAAATGGAATTGTAAATTTCATCTAATTTGATATTGAAGATAATTTAGATCTTATATGATATAATTATATATTATTATATATTATTATATCTAATTTATTATAATATCAAATTAGATAATATTTACCGTTCCATTTTTGGGATCTAATTACATAAAATTTGATCTGATAAGATATAATCATATATTTTTGGATCCTCCATTTTTTGGATCAAATGATATATGGCACCGTATTACTTTTTTATAGTCGGGAATGTTGAAATCCGAGATATAATTAGATCTCGAATTTGGTAATTTTAGATATGTAAATATATGCACTCAGACATGACCATATATGAATAGATACAAAAACAGATCAGATGAGATCTAATCCATTTTTACACGTGTAGTCAGTTTTTTTTTAACTGATCAGATCTTGAAATAAGGGCAAAATTCAAGATCTTATGGATCTGATAGTTTATGCACAATCTTTATAAATAGTTTTTAACAATTGATATCAATTCGAACACGGGCTGTTATAAATTCCTTAAATTCGTAAAACCAGGGTTTTACCGTTTTTGATTTAGATTTTTTTTTTCTTCTCGGTATCATTATAATAATTTTACTTTTTATTGTGTCTACATTTGGTTGCATGACTGGTATCTCCCGCATTTGTGCATTGTGGCAGAGACACACAATATAAACATTCGCCATGTAGGAACTACATTGTGCTACTTAAGTTACTGGATTTTTGAAAAAAAAAAAGTTAAGCACAATTTATTTTTTGCCGGTTTATTGCATATAGTCTACAGCCGGAAGGAACAACCTTCATGTTGAAATAAAAGCTTATTCCTGGGGTGATATAAAAATAGGTGTGTTTGGTTGAAGAAAATGTGTAATTTTTTTTATTAATTTCAGAAATTTATTTGTAGAAAAAAAAAAAAAAGATTTTTGTGTGATTTACCGTTCCCATGTGTCCATCATCAGCCGAATTAAAGCATTTTGTACTTTAAGGTTATGTCGAATGTATCAAAATTTTCAAAGGTATCCATACATTTTCGTTCATAACTTTTAAGCCGCTGAACCGATGTTGCATGATTGCAATAATAACGTGTTCGAAGCATCGAAAAGTACACACAAAAAAATAACTGTGTCAAATTACAAGGAAAAGTCTCGTAATGCCATTTTACCAATATTTGACAGTTTTTTCTTGTTTTTTAACAAGTCGAAATCTAATTTTTTTTTGTAATTTTCCATTTTTTTTTTTTGTTATTTTACAAATTTTCAAGATAATTTTACAAAAAAAATCTAATAAATTCACGAGAATTCCTTGCAATTTTAATTGCGCCAAAAAACTGTAACTGTAGTTCGATTTCTACTTGATTAAATGTCACAAAACTGTTAACAGCGAAATCGTAGCTGCTCGCATTCGCGAGATATCGCGAAATTAGTGTTTTTGTATTTTCTAAAATTTTGACAATGAAGTTTTTTAAATCTTTAAAAACTGAGTATGCAGTTTTAATTGTATTTATTTAAAGGTCAAAAAACAGTTAACATCGAAATCATATCTTCTCAATTTCGCGAAAAATCGCAAAGTTAAACAAAAAAAATTGGAAAAAATTTTATTTTTCGCGTAAATTAGCAGTCAAGATATAGATTTGAGCAGTTTTACCACCTTTAACCACAAAAAATTTAAACTGCATACAATATATTTGTCGTTTCTTGATTTTTTTTCTTTTTTTTTAAACACTAACGAAAAAATTTAATCTTGTAGAAATCGAACTGCGCTTACACTTTTCGTCGACACTAAAGTTCAACCTAAACATCGCTGGGGCTCACGGTGGGAGGTAGCAAACAAAAAAAAGTTACAAGTTTTTCTTGTAATTTTACAAGTTTTTTTTTTGCGTGTAGGAGGGAGGGAAGCAAAATAAGAGTCACCTATTTTTTAGCTACCCAATCTTACATTTACCGGGTCAAAGGGGAGGGGGAAAACGGGATTTTTTTCGTTTTTTGGGAATTTTTCCCATTTCTTCAAAATAAACACACTCAAAAAATTATGTTAGTAAAATCAACTGAAAATGTCAGTTAAAATAACTACTTTGTAAGTTGTTTTGGGGTCAACTACTTTTTCAGTTAAATCAACTAACAATGTTAGTTATTTTAACTGACAAAAAACAACTGACTTATGTAGTAAAAACTACTAACATTTGTAGTCAAAACAACTATAATGTAGTAAAAATAAAAAAAACAATACCCGAGTAAAAAAGTTTATATATAATTATATATAATTTTATATAACCCACTTTTATCAAATTATATATAATTTGATAAAATTATATATAATTATATCCAGGAATTGGTGGATAAAATTTTATAAAATTATATAAAATTATATCAAATTAGATATAATTAGATATAATTTGATAAAATTTTATAAAATTATATCCGAAAAAGTTTTTTATCTAATTTGATATAATTTTATAAAAAAATATATAATTTTATATAAATAGATATGAGACAGCCCACACATAATATTTTATTATTTTATCCTATTTTATTAATTTTTCATATATTTCTGTTATTTTGGTTATAAAATGCAATAAAAACAATTATTTATTGGTCTAAAAATATTTATAAATAGTAAATAATAACAAATTAATTAATTTAAGATACACACATATACATTAATACTTAAGCGTCGAATCAGAATCAAATTATGTCGCATTGGTCGTAACGCTCAAATTATTTTTCGTTCATACAATTTGTGTTTCATGTACCATAAAAATTTATTTAAAATGTGCTTTTGCTTTTTTACCTCAAATGCGACGTAATTTGATTTTGGCAAGACCCTTAATCTGATTTCAATTGTATTTATACTGCTTGTGGTGGACGACTGTAATTTGCACAATGAAAATCGCATGCTGGGTTGCTAATCATAGCGACACCAACAAAATGTTGGCTTAAAAAATCTATTTGCATCGTTTCTCCATGATGGTCTTACGCCTCTGAAATTGCCTTTTATGTGAGATGTTGTTGCTTAGTATGCATGTCACTGCTTCGCCAACGTAAAGAAGTAACACAATTGGTCGTCCGAGAGATATCCAGCAGTAAACTTGGTCATTGTCGTCAGCAGTAATCTTACGGATGTGGCAGATTTAAAAGGGAATTCTTTTTCTATTGATGGACCTGAAAATATGAGCACTATAATTATAATGCATTGAAAATTGTTTTATAAATTTAATTTACCTTGTATTTCGCGTTATTCCTTTATTTATTTGTGTGCCATTTGCTTTTGAAATTTTTTGATAAAACTAAAATATTTTGAAGTTTAAAAATTTTGAAAATGTTAAAATACAAAAAAAAAAAAAAAAAAAACAAATAGAAAAACCAAACAAGTTTTTTTTTTAATTGTAAACAAATTGTAGCTCAAAAAGGAGTGTTGGAATTACACTCCAAATAAGAAAAAAAAAATATAGAAATTTACCCCTCTATTTTGTAAAACGCAACGCATATTTATTTTTACTACATGCGCAACGTTCCGCGTTGTCAAAATTTCTATGTAAATTTAATTTGTTATAACTGGCGGTGCGAGAACATTTTTTTTTCAGAGGTTAGCATAGTCCTTGAAGGGAAGCTTTTTTCCACTTGGTACCCGATTTTGGTCATTTACGAACATAACCTGTCTTAGACCATACACTCAGAAAATTATGTAAGTTACTACATGTTAGTTGTTTGTATATTTTACAGTAGTTAGTTGTTTTCAACTACAAAGTCAGTTATTTTTGTATGAAAAATATCAAACAACTATTTCTGTTAGTTATTTAAAGTCGTTATTTTGAATAACTAACAAAAAAGTACTGTAATGTAGTAACAGTTATTAAAAGTAGTTAATTTTACTTTATTATCTCTGAAAAATTTTCAGATTTTTTTCCAACTAAAATTTTTATTTTTTTATTTTTCACAACTTTTTAAAAAAAAAAAAAAACTTGGAAAAAATTTGGTCTTCAATTTTTTTTCTGAAAAAATTTTTGTTTATTTTATTTTTACTACATATTAGTTCTTTTGACTACAAATGTTAGTAATTTTTACTACATAAGTCAGTTGTTTTTTGTCAGTTAAAATAACTAACATTGTTAGTTGATTTAACTGAAAAAGTAGTTGACCCCAAAATAACTTACAAAGTAGTTAAAATAACTGACATTTTCAGTTGATTTTACTAACATAATTTTTTGAGTGTAAGATACATTCGTATAAGTTAAGGAGACTAGCTCTTTTATTTTGGACTGAATCGTATCTTATAAAGACAGACGGACGGACATTCATAGAATGTCTTAGAATCGATCATGGATCAATAATATAAATATATTTGACGTCCTAGACCGATATTTTGATGCGTTACTCACCGAATGACAGAGTAAGTATACCCCCATACTGTAGTTAGAGGGTATAAAATATATTACATATAAATTACTTAATATTTTTTTTTTTTGCATCAAAAAAGATGTATATAAAATTATATATAATTATATAAAGCATATCTAATTATATATAATTATATATAATGATATTTCAGTAAAAAAATTTTTATATATAATTATATATAATTTGATAAAAATTTATATAATTTTATCAAATTATATATAATTATATAAAGGCTTTTTTACTCGGGTATATATTTTTTTTTTTTCAAAAAATGTCTCAGAAAAAAATTAAGACCAAATTTTTTCCAAGTTTTTTTTTTTTTAGAAAGTTGTGAAAAATAAAAAAACGATTTTTTTATTTTTTTTCGGAAAAAACTTTGAAAATTTTTCAGAGATAAGAAATAAAATTAACTACTTTAAATAACTGTTACATTACAGTACGTTTTTGTTAGTTATTCAAAAAAATGACTTAAAATAACTAACAGAAATAGTTGTTTGATATTTTTCATACAAAAATAACTGACTTTGTAGTTGAAAACAACTAACTACTGTAAAATATACAAACAACTAACATGTAGTAACTTACATAATTTTCTGAGTGCAATATAACATTTACCCCCAGTTTCTGTAATACGAATGCCATTCGTCTGCGACGAATTTGCATGTATTTTGTTTTTGTTACAATAACAAAATACACACAAATTCGTCACGAACGAATGGCGTTCGTATTACAGAAACTGGGGGTTAATACAGATCGAAAGGTTTCTTGAAGGCCTATACAATGCCGTATCGGTTGTGTCCAAATTCGGCTTCCTTAAGTTCGTTATTGTCGCAAATGGATAAACGTTGGGGTACACTGAAAAAAATAACTATACTGAAATTAAATAAACACTGTTATTAATTTAAGTACACAATTTTTTTTATAATTTACGTCAACTTAACTTAATATAAGGTGGTTTTACTTAAAACAAAGAAAATAAACTTGAAGATAGTACATGCAAATACTTAAAAAAGCACAAAAGTTTTCCTTAATTTGTTTTTTTAAATTAAGTTAAATATTCTTTACATTAATGGCGAATTGATTGCATTTAAGAAAAAAAGGGTTTATTAAAAAATTTTGTTTTACTTAAAAGAAAAAAATTTAAATTGTGTGCAAAAAAAAATAAATAAGTACGTAACTTACTTAAAAATAGTATAGACATTTTCAAGACATTGAATCAAATAAGTACTAATCTTTAATTCCAAAACGCATTTTCTTTAATTTAATCAATTTTTGTTTTAAGTTAAGAAAAAAGTAACCTTTATTTTATTGATTTCATTGACTTTATTTGAATCCATATCTTCATCAGTTTAAGAAAGAATTGACTTAACTTAAGAAAAAAATACTTGAGGTATTTTGGGGACCCCATCTGGGGGCCCCATCTAAAGGCCCCATGAGACCCTAACTTTAAATCCAAATTTCGATTTTCGCGGAATTTTCAAATGCGTATAACTCTGCAAATACTGCAGCTACGAAAAAAACTCTAAAGGCATTTTTGTAGTCCGTAACTTGTAGAATATGACCGCCGAAGACCCAAAAGCTCTCCGAGTTATAGTTTTCGAGTTATTTCATGATCAAATTTCTCAAGACCCCATTCCCAGATCTCGAAAACTAAGCCAGATAGAGCGATTCTGACCAAAATTTTGGATCAAAATCAATAGTGACCCTATAATAGTGTACGCACATACTCATGGGCGGACCCCATATATTGGGGGCCCGTAGGGTCCTCACATTGGGACTCCATAGGGTCCACAGAATCCGTAAGTTTAAGGAAATTTTTACTTATTTAAAAAAAATATTTTTCCTCTGGATAAAAACAATTAAACTTATAATAAGTACAATTTTACTTACTTTTAAGATATATTTAAGTAAATGCATTACTATGTTTTAGGAAAAAATATACTTGGAAGAAGAATTAATATCTTTGGAGCCCTCGCATACCCTTCTTTTTTTAAATTAAGTTCAACATGCTTTAAAAATGGTAAAATTTTTTTTCAGTGTAGTTTATATGGAGATTTATATATGTACGACCCCCAAAATCATATAAGTATAATAATCTCTATTAAACTTTAGCTGACCCGTATTTTTGCGTTTGGCGAAATTCCTGCTAATTCGGCTTTAAATCGGATTTTTCCGAGAGGCCATATTTTTTCATAAGGTGGCAACCCATTTGTAAATTTGAGATTGGACAGCTAAAAAAAAACAGGCAACTCTTATTATTTTTCCACTCAATTCAATATTTAAGTTTCAGGACAATCGGTGGGTGCCCTGTGAAAGACATTCCTCTTTACGTAGCAGATCGGTACTTTATTTATTTATTTATTTAGCGTATGGATTCCAAAATACAAAGAAAGGATACATTATTTATTTATATATAATTTTTTTTTTTTTTTTTTTAAGCAATTTTTAAAATAAATAGTTGTCACAAGTTTAATGACTTCAGCCAGGATATTGCTTCAGGTGAGATATTTTTAATTTCGTCGATTTCGCCTGGGAAGGATAGCACTGGGCAGTTGTATATTATATGGTCTACCGATTGAGATGGATGGCCACAAATACAGCTGGCGTCATTTGCAAGTCCCCACTTCGTTAGGGATTCCATTGTTCTTGCAGTGGATGTGCGGAGGCGGTTTAAGTTACACCAAGCTTTACGGGGTAGTTCAAACTCGGTGCTTCGTTCGTCAGTATTGAATAAGGGACTACTTCGTCCTGAGTTATTCCACTGAGTTGTCCATGCGGTTTGGATATTAAAGTTTTGCTCTTGTAGTTGTTTAGCTAGCAGTAAAGGTGGATGTCTCGATTTTAACCTTGACTCATAGCGATTATAAAGTTCCGAGTTCAGCGGTATGTTGGCATTTGTGCTGATTTTAGAATACTCCCGAAGGAGGGCTTGTCGTCTTCTAAGATGAGGAGGTTGGAGATTTGTTAGCATTGGGAGCCACTCAGTGGGAGTAGCCTTTAGGGTCCCCGAAATTATTCTCATTGTGGTATTCAGCTGGGTATCGATGCGCTTCACATGGTGACTATTCAGCCAGATTGGGGCACCGTATTCGGCGGTTGAATAAACTAGAGCAAGAGCAGACGTTCGAAGACAGCTAGCAGATGCACCCCAACTTGTTCCTGCGAGTTTTTGGATGATGTTGTTTCTTGTCTTTATTTTCTGTGCAGATTTGTCGAGGTGAAATTTAAATGATAACGTTCTGTCTAGAGTTATACCCAGATATTTTGGTGAAAAGTTATGTGTGAGCGTGGTACCGTTAAAACGAATTGTTAGTTTCCTGTTTGCCTCTATGTGGGTAAGGTGGAAACAGCATACCTCTGTTTTGGCTGGACTGGGTTTTAATCTCCAATTGCTGCAAAAGGATGATATTTTATGTAGTTAATGTTCTAGCACTTCTTCAAGCGTGCCAAATTTATCGTGTTGGAATGCGAAGGCCATATCGTCTGCGTAATTGAATTTTCGGGAGATGGTGGCTGGTAGGTCATGAATGTATAGATTAAAGAGTGCCGGGGCCAGAACTGAACCCTGTGGCAAACCATTGTTGAGCTTTCTCGTTTTACTGTGTGAATCGTTCAAATAAACATTGAAATGCCGGTCACTGATCATCGCCAGTATTATATTGCAAATTCTGCTACAAGGGATTACCTTGTTTAATTTCAGGATGAGGCCCTTTTTCTACACAGTGTCGTAGGCTGCTGTTAAGTCAACAAATGCGACAGCAGTTTTTTTCATCTGGTCGAAGCCATTTTCAATGTGATTGGTGAGGGATAAAATTTGATCTGTACAACTGCGACCCTTTCTAAAACCCGCCTGTTCAGATGGGATGATCTTTTCTAGGTCTACTTCTATGCGACTTAGGATTAAACATTCAAAAAGTTTAAAGCATACAGAAAGTAGGGCGATGGGGCGGTAATTTGTTGCATCTGCTGGATCTTTTCCTGGCTTTAGTAACGCAATAATTTTGGATTTTTTGAATATACCTGGGAGGTTGCCAGATTGTAGAATGTTAGTGTAGAATCGAGAGAGCCATTTTCTAGTGTGGGGACCACTGTATTTTATAAATTCTGGGTAGATGCAGTCAACTCCCGCTGCTGTGCCATTCTTAATTTTTGATAGCGCTTCATTAATTTCGGATACTGAAAATGGGTGAGAGTATGAGTCATTCGAAGATGTTTGGCTTCTTAGGGTCTTAAGTTCCTGGTTGATCTTTCGGGTGAAAGGTTTATCTGAATCCGCTTTGGATACGTTGACTATATGGCGGGCGATGAGATTTGGGTCTATTGGTGGTTTTGATGGGGTGGATGGGTTTGCAGCCCCAAGTTTCCGAAGAAGACTCCATGCTTTCCGGCTAGAGTGCTTAAAATCTATTCGGGATACGGTGTCCGACCACTGCGACTTTCTTGCGTCGTCCAGACTTTTTATAAGTTCGTCAGCAACATCTGGGTTTTGATAT
The DNA here is from genome assembly GCA_963921195.1 of Pegoplata infirma. Classification (NCBI taxonomy): domain Eukaryota; kingdom Metazoa; phylum Arthropoda; class Insecta; order Diptera; family Anthomyiidae; genus Pegoplata; species Pegoplata infirma. The sequence goes on along the minus strand of OY992539.1, from coordinate 47,532,832 downwards.
TCACGAAACTCTTCGTAAAGCCTGTCGCTATCCTCGTTCCAGCATGGAATGTATTCTTTACGATAGCCTCTGGGGATGCATTTCTTGGCTGTGGCAATGACTAGGCCAACGAAACGCTCGAAGTTTTTTACAGTGGGAGGGATAAAACGAATATCGCAGTCCAGTTTAGAGGTGAATTTTGGCCAGTCAGCTTTTTTGAAATTCCACCTGGATTTTGAAGTAGATTTTACGATGGGTATTGTGACGCCGATGTTTACGAGTGCTGGACGGTGCTGGCTTTGTGGGAAGTCGGATAGAATAGACCTCGATGAGGGTAAGGGTTTGTCATTGACTGTTGAGACGAAGCAGAGATCAGGATTGGAGTCCCTGTTCCATCTGGCAGAATGGAAACTGCCGCGGTCTTTGGCATCGAATAAAAGTTGTAGTCTATTATTTTCAGACCATTGGACTAGGAATTCTCCATTATCGTCATCGGCTGCGTATCTCCAAAGGCTGTGATGGCTGTTAAAGTCGCCGCAGTATATAGCCGGGTGGGGAAGAGTGGGAATAACATTTTCGGGCCATGTAACTGCTGGAGGTTTATAAATGTTCGTAATGTATAAGCCGTGAACTCTGCTTACAATGATAGAGATGTCTTCTATATTGGAGCTTGAAATGACTTCTGCGTCGTGGATATTGTTGTTTATATACGTAGCAATTCCGTATCTAGGGTGGTTTATGGCTGCTAGAAGCTTATAGCCGGGGATATTTCCTCTTTGTTGTAAAATATCTTGAGATGATGTGTGAGTTTCCTGGATTAGGACTACGTCTACTTTTTCATCTATCAGTAGTCTTGATAGATAGTCGGACTTTGCTTTGCTTATGCCCTCTATATTTAATTGGAATATGCGGACCTGGGGTCCTATTGATTTTGCAGTCTTTACCATATTTATTATTATTTTAGCGTAATTGTAGCTTGTTTACGTGTAAAGATTTCCTTGTAGGAATCGGAGCGATGTATAATTTTCTTTTCAAATAAGTTGTTTTATGACTTTCGTATCTTTCTCTGTATTCTATAGCCAGGAGGTTTTATCTGGTATAGTTGATTAAACGTAAACTTTGGCTTCCGATTCGCAGTAGTTCATTTAGCGTTAGATGGAATGAATGGCTTCATTCCAAGAACTATAATATTTTCAACCATTTTTGCCGCGGCGTCAACGTTGTAGTCGAGAAAACAACATTTTCAGTTGAAAACCCGGAAAAAGACGTTGAACTCTGCCCAACGAGCCTTCTTGTGTATCACAACTGAACGCTTCGTACACAGAAAAAATTGTAGGTAAAAAACTTTTAACTAAAAATTTTAAAAAGTTCATTTTTGTTTTTTTATCATTTTTTTAATTGATATAATTAAATTTTTAATTGAATTCCCATTTTTCCGTAAATTGAGAATAAATTAAATTTTTCCTTGTTAAACATTTATAAAGTTTAGTAATTAATACTATCACTTTAGTGATAGACGCAAAATCAATTAAAATAGTAAGTGATGTAATCATTTTAGTGATTGAAACTATAAATATTTACATATATAAAAAACAATTTCCATTAACAAGACAAACCGACATTTAAAATCCTACTGATGATAACACTATCTGGAGTTTTTGAAACCGGTATGGAAATACCAGAAATGTGTATAATTTTTAGAAATTCCATTTTTCTTCTGCATTTTTCAACTTAAACACTTAAAACTCATTTTATTTTTTTTGTGTGTAGCAGTTTTCAAACATTTATGGTATCTTGTATTTCCACATGGAATAAAGAATATCACTTTTTCGACATTTCTATTTTTATGGGGCCTTACTTTCCCCACCTCTTCTCTTATTTCTCATCGCTCGAAATTCATGCAGTATTTGTGGCATTGCATTCTTTTGGGGTTTTGATTTTTTTGGAATTTCCTTTCGCTTTTTTGCAAAAAGTAACAAAATAGAAAAAAAACACACATCTCTTTTGTAAACATTCCCAGCTTTTTTTTATCAATAAAACTTTAATCTTACAAATTCCAAAAGGAGATTTGCAAATTTATTTTGTATGATTTTTTCAGTTTTTGTTTGTTTGAATGTTTGTATAGTTTATTAGCTTAAACTGCAAATTTAAAAGCATTTTTAAATTTTTTGTTGCTAATAAAATTTTGCACAATTACTTGGTTACTTATTTAATTAACAGCATTGAATAGTTGTTTATTTTTTTTGTTTTTACTTATTTATGTAGTGTTAAGTTTTATTCAATTCAATAATGTTTAACATGCACGCATGCTTGGAGTAGACGGACAGACAAAATACAATGTTTCATAGTAAGACTCTATGGTAGAAGTTGTAGTATTAGTCGTACGTACATTCAAGTGGAATGCGTAAAATGTTTGGAGGCTGTAAACTGTATTGCACTTGCATAAAATATTAGAGCAGAACTTTAAAATAACTAATTTTTTAGATCGATTTTTAAAAAATTCTTCAATAAGATTTTTTTTTATGGAAAAAAATTACTTTTGCATGGAAAATAGGTTTTCGTCTTTGGATCTATAAAAGCTAAAAAGTTTTAACATGTTTTTAGACTGGTCTCTAATTTTAAAAATGATGCAGGACGCCTCCTAGGTTTGACTATATAAGCTACCGTCATAAAAAAAGAAAATAAGAATTGCTGTTTACATTTTCTTAAAACCAAAAAGCTTTTTAACTTTGATTTGTAACTTGGATAATAATTCACCTGCTGAGGAAAAAAAACGTGTTTTCACCAGGTGGTAAATAAAACGTAACATAATTATTTTCATCACCTTTTTTTCATGATTTTTTTTTTCATCAAATTTTTTGTTTTCATAAATTTTTTGTTTTACATATTTTTTTTTTCATCATTTTTTTTTTTTTCATAATTTTTTTTTTATTATCAATTTTTATTCCGTTTGTAACACCTCGAAATATTGGTCTAGGACCCCATAAAGTATATATATTCATGATTCTCGATCGATTTTAAGACGATCTAGCGATGTCCGTCCGTCTGTTGAAAACACGCTAACTTTTGCCAAAGAAGTTAATATTTTTCGACTTATTAACAAAAATGTCCTCAAATTTTGGTATTTTACTCAATATGACGAAAAGTTGTGCATGTTTGGACACGTTCTTAGCACACGTAGATAGGTTTTTCAAAGACCTTTCATTTGGTATGTAACATGACGAGGTTTCTTTGCATAATATAGGAGATAAACGAAAAAAACTGAAAAATGGCCTTGTCTTCCCCCCTCCTTTTTACCCCATAAATATGAATTTGGGCCGCTAAAAAGAAATACGTGTCCCCTTATTTTTTCTGATCTACAAAATAAAACCAATTCCATAAAGGACCGAGTGTGCCAAAGTACTTAGACGCAAAAAACTTCAGTACAAACAGCGTCTTCGCGCTAAAGTTTTTTCTGCTCCACGGGGCAGTAAGAGCTTTTGGTCATTCGTTAAAAGAGTAAGGGAAATTCTAGTTCTTCTATCCAAACTCTTTAAAAGGATGACCAATCATTCACCGACCCGCTTGATTAGGCTAACCTGTTAGCTAAACTCTTCTCGAGAAATTCTTTCTTGCCGGATAATAATTAACCACTGCCCGCGCTCGAAAGAGTATCCTATACTATGCCTACGATATTTTTCCGTGCCCGAGCAGTTAAAAGGGTTCTTGCGGATCTCGACGTAAATTAGTCCACGGAGACGGATGGCATATCAGCACTGGTGCTGAAATAGTGCTTTTCGACGCCAGCTCGACCATTAGCAAACCTATTCAGCTTTTTGTATAGCGCTGGAGTATTTTCCTCGTGCTGGAAGTTTGCTAATGTTCAGCCAATCCCTAAAAAGGATGCGGCCAACAATCCTGAAAATTACCGTCCAATTACAATTTGCTCTGAGCTTTCAAAAGTGATGGAAAGCATGTTAAACTTCCACCTTGTCCACTATTTGGCGACTAAATCATTGCTTAGTGATCGCCAGTATGGCTTCCGTAGTGATCGCTCTACGGGAGACCTGCTAGCGTTTCTTTCGGAACGCTGGAGTCGGTCCGTCCATAATTTTAGGGAAAGTAAGGTGGTTGCTCTGGATATTTCCAAGGCGTTCGACCGTGTGTGGCACGGTGCACCCTGTCAAAGCTTATTGCTTTTGGTGTCGGTAATGTCTTCTCTTGATTTATTTCGAGCTTCCTCAGAAATCGCACTATACATACGTGTTGTTATAGATGGGGTTTCATCTGATAAATTTCAGCTTAATTCAGGGGTACCGCAAGGCTCTGTTCTTTCTTCTACTCTATTTCTTATTTTTATCAATGATCTTCTCAGTAAAACTTCCAATTTAATATATTCTTTTGCAGATGACACCAACATTTGTCATTCATTTTCTTTCGAATATAGGCCAAGCCTCGTTGAAGTTGTTGACAAAAGTCAGATAATGAATGACTCACTCAATGAAGACCTTTTGGTAATATCTAATTGGGGTCAAACGAATAGAGTGGATTTGAATACGCGCAGGACCCAATGTTGTATACTGTCACACAGACGATCCGTGGAAACAGCATTGTCATCTGTATTTATGGGTGGTGTCAATATTGAGGAATCGGATACTCTTGATGTTCTGGGTATGAAAATTCAGTGCAATGTCCGTTGGAACAAACACGTTTTTCAGGTGTCGAAAAAAGCATTCAAGTGTCTCGGATTTATAAATCGGTGTAAGAAATACTTTACTCCATCCGATCTCCTCACTATTTATAAAACCTACATCCGACTGAAAATGGAATACAACTCTCTTATATGGGCAGGGGCTTCAGAATCTATTTTGAAACTCTTGGACCGTGTTCAGAGAAGGGTTACGGCGCTTATCAATGAGAGTAAGGTATCCAACTCTATTGACTCATTGGAGCATCGCACAGTGGGTTCGATGGTACCCAAAATGGCGATTAATTCAGATAAGCAGTATTTTTTGAATATTATATTTTTTTATTGATGACATAATATAAACACGTAAAAATACACATTTTGGAACAAAAAAAAATTGGAAAAAAAATTTTTTTTTAACCTGTTAGGCGTTTTTTTGTTTTTTGGAAAAAAGGGTTATAGTTCACAATTTTTGCTGTAACTTTGGAATGAAAAGCGATAAATTAATAAAAAAAAATGAAAATTAAAGTGCACATAATGTACTGTCAAAGTAATTAAAGAAAGAACGCATAATATGTATTTATATTATTGTAATTTTTTTTTTAAATCCAATTTTTGTTTTTCACAAAATCTCATAAATGTACAAATTTATCTGAAAAAAGTGATTTATGGGAATATTATAGTTTTTTATTAAGGAATTATCATAAATACATAAAAACACAGCATTTTAGAAAAAAAAAATTAACAAAAAAAATTTTTTTTTAATCTTTTAGTCGTTTTTAATGTTTTTGGAAAAAAGCACGAAACCCTTGAACATGTAATAAAGCTACAAAAAACAAATTGAGGAGACATTTTTTTCGCGTAGGGGGGAGGGTTCACCGGGAGACTATGGGGGACACCTTCCCCTCGCGATAAACGTTGCCAAAAAAATATATGTCAGCTTTTGCACCTAATTAATACAAATTTATCATTATTTAAATTATTTTTTCTATACACGCCCCCAAAAAGGGGCGGACCGAAAAAATTGGCATTCCTGATCCCTCTTGGTTCAAATTCAGGTCGATGAACTTCATATGGCATTAAAATGTTTCATTTATTGAACAAATATACAAAAAAAAATTTGTAAAAAAAATATTTTTCTGGGGTAGATTTAGTTCTTCAAGGGGGAACTTTTTCCCCCCTGGTCCGATTTTGCTCGTTCAAGAACTTAGCCAGCCTATGATCATTATACATATTTGTGACAAACTTCAGGATTCTAGCTCTTGTTTTATGTACTTTATGGTGTGCTCAACAACAGACGGACGGACGGACACACGGTTAGTCACAGAATGTCTTAGAATCGATCATTGATCAATAATATACACTTTGTTGGGTCCTAGACCCATATTTCGATGCGTTGCATATGGAATGACAAAGTGAGTGTAAGCCCATACTGTAGTTGAAGGGTATAAACACACATATAATGGATTTGTTTAATAAATGATACCCAGACTTTTTACACAAAAATGAGAATAAAAAAAAGGGCCGGGCATTTTCCGTACTTTTTTTTCTTTTAAATAAAAGCTGATATTCTATACTTTTTTGAAATCCACAAAACTAAATCCAACTATTACTAACTTAATATGTGTGGCCCATTAAATATGGAAAATATCCCAATTTTGGACCCTTTTTAAAAAAATTATTAAAAACATTGAGACACAATTTTTATAAACAAAAAAAATTTTAAAATTTAGCTTAATCCCTGGTGTTTAAGGTTCCATTATAAAAGATTTTCTTTTAAAAGACTTAATACCACTAATAATCGCTTTAATTGTAAAAAATTTAAATTTTTTTACTTTTTTCAAAAACTGCAATAATTTGTTAACTTTGACAGCTCACCGAAAAAAAAATAAACAACTTAGTTGATTGATTTTGATAACTAGTGTTGCAGAATTTTATCTACTTTTACCCCATACCAAATTTTATAACAAAAACTTCATTTATAAATTTCAATTAATCGCCACTTTGGCATCATTTGAACCCAATGTGCATCGTAGAAATGTGGGTTGTGTTACACTTTTCTATCGATACTACCAAGGGAGTTGCTATGCAGAGATAAGCGAGCTTATCCCAAGGGCTCGGGTTTTTATTCATAATACTCGTTTTTCTAGCAGATCACATCCGTTAAGCTGGTTGTATAGACACAACGTCTGCATAAATTAACTTTGTGGTATAGACGCAACGCCAGTAAGTTTTCGTAACTAGCTAATGTCTTATTAAGCTTCAATGTTTCTATGTAGATACCACAATTCAATAAAAAATTATTGCATTATTTAAAACACTGCCTGAGAACTCCAACTTTATAGACTAACAGCCTGAACAGAACAATAACGGCACTGTAAACCATCGCTTTTGGAAGAGAAAATAAGCAAAAATCAATGGCGGTGAGCTGAGACTGCGAAAAAGCGATTTGCATTATCAGTAGAGCCAATTTTAAAAATAAACCTAAAATTTCTTAAAAAAAGAGCCCTTGTAAGTTGGCATCATTTTTTGAGCTCTTAATGAAAAGAGAAAAACGGATTAATAGAAGCGGTAATGTGAATTAAATAAATTTTAACTTTTTTCCGGCCGATAACGTTTTTTTTACCCTCCACTCTAGTGATAGAGGGTATATATAAGTTTGTCAATTCGTGTGTAACATCTCGAAGTATTGGTCTAGGACCACATAAAGTATATATAATCATCCTTCTCTTTTATCTGGTATGGTTGGTATAGCAATCCAGCAAAATCGGTCCAGTGCACAGTGGCCGAAATGGCCAATCTAGCGGCGCTTAATTCGGAAATGTAAAATTATAAAGACTAATGCTTATTTGCGATTATAAAATTTAAAAAAATTAATTTTTAAACAATATTTATTTATTTTTATGTATTTTGGGAAATTTATGTGAATATTGGGAGGGTGGTTTGTATGAGGCCTAGAAATTAAAATGGTCCGATTCCATTAAAATTTAGAGCGATTGTTTATGAATATAAAAAACATTTATTTGTAGAATTTCAAGAGGATATCTTGAATACTATTGTTAGGGGTATTTAAGTAAAACTTGAAGGGGACATTTACATGGGGGCTATGGGTTAACATGGATTGATCTTGTCAAAACTTAATAGGTTTTGTTCTTGCGATAAAAGAAACATAAATTTCAAATTTCAGCCAAATAGATTGAAAATTGTGGTCTGTATCGCGTTTATACTGTTTATTTGGACAGCAGATGGACCCTAAAAAGCCGAGCAACATGCGCGAACTAGCACGCCATATTGAAACGTCACAACAAAAATTACCCAAAATAATAAACAAAACAGGAATTGGACCGAATACGATCGAATTTCAAAAATTGCAGTCCATGAAACTATAGTTAATATCACAAATGTAAACTCCTATAATGAACTAATAATAAACTAGATACACACAGACCACAAACATTTATTTTTTAGTTAAAACATAACTTTTACTTTCAATTAAAACTTTTTGGCTCAAAATGTGTAAACAATTGACTTAAAAGTATCAAGAAAAACTCACTGAGTAATTAGGCCCCAAATTCCTTTAATACACTTGCTGCAGAAAATGTATATTTGATAGCTTACAGCTGTGCGAATATTAAGAGAAAAACAAAAGTGAAGACGTTAATTTTCTCTGTAAAGTATAGGTAATCGATACAGTGCAAAACGTTTATCAGTTTTAATTTTGACTAAAACGCCGCTAGATCAGTGATTTCGGCCACAGTGCAGTGGTTCAAAAGTTATGAGCAAAAGACTGAATTTCGGCAAGGGGTTTTCTTGAATTTACGAGATAAAAAGCACGCTAACTTTCGAAAGGCAACTCTGAGGATGCTGAAGATTAGCGCATATATTTGTCGTTTCCCTGACCTGGTTTGTATTGAATTTCAGCCAAATCGGTTTAGTGGTTCAAAAGTTATTAGCAAAACCGTGAATTTCAGATTAGTTTCACCTTTAATTCACGTGTTGAAAACCCGTGAAACATGTTTTTAGAACATTGGTTAATCACAAAAATATTTTACAACGGATTTTTGTCTCTCAAAAATATATTTACACTAAAAAAAATACACTCGAAAAAAATTGTACACTCAAAAAAAAATTTTGTAATTTTTTTTTTTTTTCAAAAATTGCGTAAAAAAAGTTTTTTTACACAAAAAAAATATTTCTAATCACAAATGTTATTTTTTCACGTTAGAGGATTTATTACCACCTAAAAAGGGATTGTGGAGGGTATTTATAGATTCTGCCAAGTCGATTTTAACTTTTCTACTTGTTTTATTTATAATTTTTCGTAAAAGAGCAGTGCATGTTTATTCTGTTTGGATCTACAGCTGGCAAGAGCAAAATTAAAAACACAATAAATGATGCTAATTTTATGACAAATGACAGCCAATACCGTCATTATTGTGGTAAAAAACGCAACAGTCTACCGTACCAAGCTTGATCTTTTTGGTAGAAATATAATTTGTTTAATTTTTTAAAGGAGCTGATTTTCATTCTAATTGGAAACCGTTCCCGTGCCGTACTTGTTCTGTTTGTTCATTTATTTGGGTGGTTTTACATTATGTGCATAATGTTAAAGTTGTTGCTTTTTAATTGCCTTCTCTCAAAAAACGCGTGCACGCTTTTTCATTTAAATACTCGTATGAATACAAGTTGCTGTTGATGTAGAAAACTGGCATGTGCATTTTACTGTATTTTATTGTTGTTGTTGCTGTTGGTAATGTTGCTACTACATGTTGTCGCTATTACATTAAGTCATTGAGTAATCATCATGACTTTATAGCTTCTAGTCAGCATGCACTTGCATTTAATTTGAATATATTTAAGTTTGAGGGGATTTTCGTTTGCCTCTGACGTTACGGCTGCTGCTGCCGTTTTTATGATACATTTGTAAAAGATCATTATGATGATGCTGAGAATTAATGCAACATATGTTAATGATTTAATTTTTTTTTTAGATTTTTTTTTATAAAATAAAAACATTTGTTTTGGTTCGCTTTAAATTATGAATTATGTGATGATGAGACACTGTAGAAATTCATTTGAAAAAGGAATCAAATTACAGACAACATGCATTTTAGGGATTTCTTTTTTAAAAAAATTTGAGAGAGTGGAACATTATTTGACTTGCTTGAAATAAAATTTATTTGAAAATTACTTTATCTGGCGTATGAATTTTTGAATAGAGCCGAATGTGTGAATTAAAGAACTTAGCCCCATTTTGGGCGCCATTTTTTTTTTTTTTTAAATTTTCTAAACTGTGCCATTACCAATTGGGTACTTTTATAGACTTTGATTCTACTGCATAATTTATTCTTAAATTTGTTTATTTTTTTTTTATTTTGCATCTGGTCGTGCTATACTTATGTAGATTTATGCTAAATCAAAAATGTTGTAATATTTATCAGAGCCTGTATGCAAAAATTTAAGGTTAAATTGTAAATTATAAAAAAAATAAGTTTTGAATTTCAATTATAATTGAAATTGTGTAATTATGACCCAGTTTTATCTTTTCAAAGTATATAAATAATATAGTAGTTTTCAAAAATTTAAAGTATTTTAACAAAATAAATTGCTATTTTCCAAAATCTGACTTGTGTAACTTTAGTTGTCAGACTGACTTTGTATTTTAAGCAAATAAAAAAGTTAAAGTTTGGTCGAATATATATATGAGGCATTCCACACAAAATGTCCCGCTACAGAAAAACATGTGTCCCGTAAATTTCTGAGTAGGTTGTTTGGATAGGCCTATTTGAAACTAAGAAAATCGCGTTTTTGGTTTTTCAAATTTTCAAAAACTGGGCTTAGGAGGCGTGGTTAAATGTTGGAAAAATGGTAAAATTTGTGGCAATTTGCCTTGAATAAATATTTATCACATTAAAACGGAATGCACCACAATGTCAAAAATTTATATTCTTATATAGTTTTGTATGGGCTATCGATTAATTTTTTTTTTTTTGGAAAATTTTCAAAACCCGTTCTGAAATTTTCCATTTTTTAAAAAAGTCAATTAATCAAAAATCCGGCTACTTTTTTTTATTTTTTTTTTAAGTTTAGATAAAACACAAAAAAATTCAGAAACACGTTCTTAATTTTTTTCGAGAAAATTGCATTTGAACTTTTAACTTCATAACAATTTTGTAATTTGCTTGTATTTCTTTGTTTTAACGTTGCGAATGAGTATTATTAATTGCATAAATATTCCTCATACGCTCTGTTGAAACAATACAAGCAAATTACTAAATTGTTATGAAATTTAAAATTCAAATGCAATTTTCTCGAAAAAAACGAAAAATGTGTTTCTGAATTTTTTTGTGTGGATGGACAAACATCTTAACTTAAAAAAAAAAGAAAATTAAAAAAGAAAAAAAAGTGGACGGATTTTTGATAAATTGACTTTTTTAAAAAATGACAAATTTCAGAACGGGTTCTGAAAAATTTCCAAAAAAAAAATATTAATAGATATTTCATACAAAACTATATAATAATGTAAATTTTTGAGATTGTGGTGCATTCCGTTTTAATGTGATAAATATTTAATCAAGGCAACTCTCCACAAATTTGACCATTTTTCCAATATTTGACCACGCCTCCTAAGACCAGTTTTTGAAAAATTTTAAAACCGAAAACAAAATTTACTAAGTTCCACATAGGGCTATACATACAACCTATTCAGAAGTTTACCGTACACATGTTTTTCTCGATGGACATTTGGTGTGGAATGCCTCATATGCCCTCCAAATGTTCGTCTGTCATTTAGAGACACGATACTGTCCCTAATTAAAGAGATAGACTCCAGAAGATTCATAAAAATATGTGTGATAAAGTTCGTAAAAGATTAAAAGGGATTTTTGACTCACACTCACATACGATCACGACATGAATTTTTGAATCACGCACACTCACTCACGAGCATACTTTTTTTACTCACACTCACTCACAATCACGTGAGTAAATTTAATATAACTCACATGCACTCACACAAGCTTCACTCACACTCACGTTGACTCGCACCAGGCGGACGGCATCCAACTCAAACACTCAAACATTAACTGCCTTTGATTGAAATAGGAATTGAAAAAATGATTTTTGTTTTCTTAAAAAAAAAAAAAAACAAGTAGAAAAGTTAAATTCGACTTGGCCGAATCGATGAATACCCTCCACAATGCCCTTTTTAGGTCATAGTAAATTTTCTAACGTGAAAAAAATAAAATTTTTGATTAGAAATATTTTATTTTATGTAAAAAAACTTTTTTTTAAGCAATTTTTGAAAAAAAAAATTACTAAATTTTTTTCGAGTGTATTTTTTTTAGTGTAAAAATATTTTTGAGATACAAAAATAAGTTGTAAAATATTTTTGTGACTTTCCAATGTTTTTAAAACATGTTTGACGGGTTTTCGACACGTGAATTTAAGGTGAAACTAATCTGAAATTCACGGGTTTGCTAATAACTTTTGAACCACTTCACCGATTTGGCTGAAATTCAACACGAACTAGGTCAGAAAACGACAAATATATATGCCGAGCTTCAGCATCCTCGGAATTTCTTTTCGAAAGTTAGCGTGTTTTTATCTCGTAAATTCAAGAAAACCCTTGCCGAAATTCAGTCTAAACTTTTTAGCATAATTTAAAGTTCAGCGAAATTTTTTTTTTTACTTTTTTCGGACGAAATATTAAGTTTAGCAAAGTTTTTTTGTTGCTTTTTTTGGTACGAAAGGAAAAATGAAGAGAAAATAAATCACGCTAACTCACGAAAAAAAAATCGACTAACGCACACTCACTCACGCAATTTTTTCCCCCACTCATACTCACTCACAATCACGTGAGTAAAATTGAATTCAGTCACACTAACGCGTAAATCACGTGAATCACGCTCTAATCTGCTTATGTGCTTATCTCTAAAAAACAGTTTTTTCTAGAAAATTTTGTTGAACAATATTCGAATTTTCATTCAAAATACTTTTTTCAATCTTCTCCATTAGTCTATTACAAACAAAAAGTTTAATAATCTTTTTGCCACACATAAAAAGCGTGCCATTTAGTCAATAATCTAAAAAATCTGTTTGTAATGCTATTGTCTCAAACATTATACCCCCCCCCCCCCCCTTTTACCATCACCAACACAACTACATGCCCCCAAAAATATCGTTCAGAGCATTCTTGCAACATGTGTCTGTTCCGTTAAGTCGTCATGGTAAACAAATGTGAGTATAAATTGACAGAGTTGCTGAAGGGGGATTGTAGAAAGGTTTAGGGAAAAATTCCAATTCCAATTTTTGAATATCTAGTTACAGTTTTTGTTTTCCACATTTATTTATTTTATATTTTATTTACTTTTACTTTATCTGTATTCTCGAATTTTCTTCGTATTCCTGTTAAATTTATGCAAAAATAAAATAGCGTTAAATGAAAATTTGTATTACATTTTAAACATCACCCATTTGTTGTTTACACATACACGAACATTAAGGAAAATAATCAAATATGTATGAGAGAATACACTATGTTTGGAAAGTATGTGGATATTATACAATTGTAGTAAAGTTATTGCAGTTACTACATGGCAGTTATGAGAAGTTGGGCATTTACCTGTTCAGGTTGGTATTGCAATCCAGCGAAATCGGTCCAGTGCACAGTGCCACATTTGGCCAATCTAGGACGACAAAAATCCAATTTTATTTATATTGACTGGAAATTCGGTATAAATGTTCGTTTTGACTTCAAAAACAACATTATGAAAAATATGGGAGGCCAGTTAACGGCCACGCCCACTTTTTAAAAAATTTTTAATTTTGGTTGTAATTTCTTTAAACTTGGTATATATACTCTTAAGGACTGTAGAAATAATATCACAAGAAAAGGGGGCGGTCAGACAACTGCCACGCCCACTTTTTAAAAATATGTTTAAAAAATATGTAAAAACAAGGTTTACATATCGCCCCACTGTACTCGGCGTCGCAGACGGTCGCAAAAGTTAGCCGTTGAAATGAGTACTATGGATATTGGTCAATATGTGTGAAAAAGTCCGGCGACCAATAGAGACCAAACACAAAAGTTCTATTCCATCAAAAAAAATAAATATATAATTTTCTTTTGAAAAATTTTTATTATGTTAAAAATTTAATAAAAAATAGAAAAAATTTTTTAAAAAAGAAGAAAAGATATGATTTAAAGCCTTTAAATATCCTTTAAAATTACCAAAAAAGAGTGTATAAATATCTTTTTTTGTTGAAAAGTTACAACAGTTTAAAATCGACTTAATTAATGCGAAATAATGAACACTACTTTCAGGATTTTACAATATGCAACTTTATGCACCCACATCTTAATAACGAATAGAATTATAGTTCTTATATGAGTATTTCCGTGTTATTAGGAATGTTTTATAATACATACAAACAAATCATAAAAATCGGGGAACATTTTTTTTGGATTTTTGTCGTGCTAGATTGGCCAAATGTGGCACTGTGCAGTGGTTCAAAAGTTATGAGTAAATGACTGAATTTCGGCAAGGGTTTTTCGTGAATTTACGAGATAAATATCAAGCTAACTTTCAAAAGGCAGTTCTGAGGATGCTGAAGCCCGGCATATATTTTTGTTGTTCCCCTGGCCTGGTTCATTTCGAATTTCAGCCAAATCGGTCCAGTGGTTCAAAAGTTATTAGCAAAACCGTGAATTTCAGATTAGCTTCTCCTTAAATTCACGTGTTGAAAACCCGTTAAACATGTTTTAAAAACATTGTAGTCACAAAAATATTTTACAACGTATTTTTGTCACTCAAAAATATTTTTACACTAAAAAAAAAATACACTCGTAAAAAATTTTACACTCAAAAAAAATTTTACACTCAAAAAAAAATTTAGTAAATTATTTTTTTTTTTCAAAAATTAGTTTCAAAAAAGTGTTTTTACACAAATTTTTTTTTTCCCGTTAGAAAATTTACTATCACTTAAAAAGGGCATTGTGGAGGGTATTCATAGATTCGGCCAAGTCGAATTTAACTTTTCAAACTGTTTTATTTTAACATATCAGGAAAAAGAAGGTAAGTTACGTCCTTTCAAAAATATATCCTTCAATATCATTCAAAATGTTCAACAAAATATTTTGATAAAAGTTTCAAATTACTTTATTCACATCCTTTTATCCTGATATGGCAAAATAAAAATGTGTAAAACTTTGGTGAAATCCTCCTCTTTCATTTGACATCACCATATATATTTCAAAAATATCTTACAAAATGTGTCCTTTAAAACCATAAATATGTCAAAAATATTTTACAAAATGTGTCCTTTAAAACTTTGAAGTCCTTTTAAAAGAAAACAGTATCACGAATCGAAAAGCTCTAAATGCAGTTTTACTTCATTGATCTCTACTTTCAGACGTACATCATCCGGTTTATGTTTAATATTGGCTGTCGGACAGTGTAATTAGTAACTTATTAGTAAATTTAAGTACAAAATCACTTACTTATTTATTTTGAGTGCATACAAAAAATATCTCTTGAACTCAAAATTTTTATGTTAAAAAATTTCTATGAATTTTATGCTTTTTACGTCATACAATCTGGAACTTTTTCTATACGAAAAATGTCTACACTCAAAGAAAAATGCTTCATCCTATTGATGATACGGTTTCATCACTTGCTGTCATCAATTTTGATGACAAATTTCTTCATATTGATGAAGCTTTTCTTCAATATGATGAAAAATGTCATCGAAATTGAAAAAAACAAGTGATGACAGATTTCATCATATCATCAAAAAGTGCCATCAATAAGCCTTTCAAATGTTTTTTTTTTAAATAATTATAATAATATTAAAATAAATAAAACTATTGAATAAATATATTAAAAAAATAAAAAAAAATAAAAAAAAAATCCTTCCCTGGGTGGGACTTGAACCCACGGGTCCCCAGCTATAGTATTGATTGTCGACGCATTAGCTAGCTCACCTATCTATAGATGAAAATCTCGCACCACTACTTACAAGGGAAGTCTCCCTAGTGTCACCCGCGGATCTTTATGGAATTGGTTTTATTTTGTAGAGCAGAAAAAATAAAGGGACACGTATTTTTTTTAACGGCCCAAATTCATATTTAGGGGGTAAAAAGGAGCGGGGAAGAAAAGGCCATTTTTCAGTTTTTTCGTTTATCTCCTATATTATGCAAGGAAACCTACTCATGTTACATATCAATGAAAGGTCTTTGGAAAACCTATCTACAACATATCTACACAACTTTTCGTCATATTGAGTAAAATACCAAAATTTTAGGTCATTTTTGTTGATAAGTCGAAAAATATTAACGGTCAAATTCATAACGTTTTAAGATATGATAATAAAAGGTTTATAGGGAAAATTTGCTAAAACATTATTCAAAATCGTTTAAAAGCAAAAAATTTATAAAAGGTTTATAGTAGGGTATAGTCAACAATAAACCTTCAATAAAGTTTGGAGTTGAGAAGTTTCTCATTTTGTGCTCGGCATTCAATCTATAATTATCTAAACACTTAATGAAACATTCTCCTCCCTGGAATAGTTATATGCCATCAATTTCGATTCTATAAATCGAAGATGTCTTCTACAATTAACATATTTTGGATGTTTTCAATAAAAAATTGTCAAATATTTGTTAAAAATAAATTAAAATCAAATAAAACAAAATAGTGATGTACATTCAATCAAAACATATTCGGTACTCGAATATTTTTTGTGCTCTTGGTATAAAATTACAATTATTTCGCTCTTACTTCTATTTGACTTCTATATAACGCTAAGAAAAACGTTTTAAACAAATTTTTATTTCACACGAAATCTTTTCTAACTCTTAAATCTGCAAAAAAAAATATTTACTTATGACTACCAAGTCAATCGATTCATGATTTTATACATCACAAGCAATTAAATGAGAAATATAGCAAGGGTGTTGCCAATATTAAAACGCAAAATTATTAAACTGTTAAAGTACGTTTATGAATAGAATTTTGAAATAAAGGTTTATTATAGGCTTATTGTACTTTAACTATTGTGTGCTTTAAAGCCAAATTACAATTGCCTTTGACTGTAATTTGTTTGGCCCGTTGTTAGCAACACGGGATAGGTATTTTTAATACCTTTAATCTGATACCACACTTGCCTATATTTATTTTAAATAGGCGTAAATCGTAAAAAACTGAAAAAGGTCAATTTCCCCCCATACATATCGACCCCCCTAAAAATGAGTTTGGGCCGCTAAAAATAAATACGTGTCGAATTAATTTTTGTTCTTAACAACATATCCAAATTTCATGAAGATCGGAGCGTGACACCAGGGAGACTTCCCTTGTTAGTAAGATAACGTTAAACGTTTGCTAATGTGTATATGTAAAGACTCAACATTTTTGTTATATACATACATACACATTTGCTTATGGTGGTTTGTAGACACACACATTTTATTATTGTACAATATCCCTCTCTTTCCCTCTCAGCGCTTTTAGCAGAGCATATTTAAACACACAAATTTTAGCGTTATTTGATGTGTGCTAAATAAAACAACAAACAAAACGGCTTTTTATATTTGTTGAAGCTCTGTAGACAAGTGGATAGAGGCTAAGCCCAACAAACAAGAGGTCCGGCGTTCAAATCTTGGTGGATACGAAAAAAAAAGTTGTAAGTTTTTAAAAATTAGAAAATAACAAACAATTATAAGTAAATAAATAAATTAATTAAATAAAATCAAATAACAAAAACAAAATTTATTTTTTTTCCTATTTTTCAAATAACAAAATGTTATTGATGACACCGCTTCATCATATTGATGACAAGTTACATTGGACGAAAATATGAAGAAGCTTTTTCTTTGAGTGTAGGAATTGTAGACTTTTTACGTCTTTAAATCCGAAACTTTTTCTATACGAAAAATGTTTCAGAATCTTATACTTTTTATGTAGAAAAATATTTTTTTGCATTTGAGACTTTAAAGAACAAGAGGGTACCACAGTTGGAACTGGTTATGAAGTACAAATAATTTTGAAACGACGGCTATAGAACAACAACTTTTATAAATTTTTTATTATAGTCAATTTAAATAATGATTGATTTAACGAATGACAAAATTATAAGAGAACATTTTTTTGCTTGCCAATATGTTGCCAACATTAAAAAGAAGTAAAACTGTATTTTTTAATTAATATATTCAAATAAATTAAAGCGAAAAAAAACTGGTATATGAATTTCGCTGCAATCGGTCCAGTACCTACTAACTGAAAAGCAAAGTTTTCAAAATAAACCAATGTGCACCGTTGCGTATGATTATTATTTAAAGGCTAGTACAATATTAAACATACGCCACTTATACAGTTTTCAAGCAATTATTATAATAATTATAATAAAAGTTCACTAACTTTAAATGCGTGTAAAAAATCTAGCGCTGAACTAATAAAAATCATTGAGGTCTTTGTTATGGAATATGCCAACTTTCATTTTCTTCTGTTTTCATCCCATTCCAATTTTGGTTGTTGCACTTTTTTATTTTTATATTTCAAATTGTACAATTGTGACATTCGTCACAATTTAAAAGTTTGAATTCAACATTTATGTTAAATCTTTTTAAGTTTAAACCGAAATCGTGGCTCTTTAAAATGCCGAAATAAACCCTAGTTTAAGTTAACTCAATACTTTTTTGACATTGTGTATATTTGCTTATGTGTTTATGACTTTGTACATGTATTGTAGTATAAGACGACTGCTTCTTTTTTTTTGCTGATGTCTCGTTGTGTTGTTGACTGACTGACAACAAAATGTCGAACAAATTTGTTTAACAATTTCATTGTCAATTGGTTTAGTTGTTGTTGCTGCTGCTGCTGTTGCTATTATAATTCTTGTTCTTGTTGCTGTTGGCTGTTTTTGTGTAAATTTGTTTTTTATTTACCCGCTTTCATGCTGTGTATGTCAGTTAGAGTTGTTACAACAACAAAATACAATTTGACTTTTATTGCTAATATACAACATTTGTTTCCTTTTTTTTCAATTTTATTTTAAAACAAATTGTTTTCGTTTTGTATTTAAAGGATTTACATGTTGATTAACTTGCTGTTTTTTTGTATGTTTATAACACAGTACATATAAGTAGTATGCAAACAGGGATGTATTTAATGTGTTTTTCAATATGGCCACAAATATGATTTTACTTGCATTTCACACGTACAAATGGTAATATTTTCGTTTTGTTAATAAAAAAATTGCAACAATTCTCATTCACATCAATGATTTCTTATCATTTTATTTTTACATATTGGTTGTTTGTTCTTCCTTAAGTCTTGTTTATATGAAAACTTACACCGTGTGCTGTCACTAATACTTGTACACTTTCAATGCAACCCTGATTGCATACTACTTATGTACTGTGATTTGTACATAAATTTTACAATTTGTGGTAGTGGATTTTGTTTTGTATTAAACTGATTTAATTTTCGTCAAGGATCAACAAGTTTTCTAACAACATACATTAACTGTTATAAAATTGTAAAGTAAATTTTTATTAACAATATATCGACTTTAAATTAAAGTTTATTGAGGCATTATTATACTGTTGGTTTGTTTGTACAATGACAAAAAAATTTTTAAATATCCTTCAAAGAAGTTCTAAAGGTGCGAAATTTCGGTTTGTAGTTGAGTGTGTAGAGAAATTTTAATACAAATTCAAAGGATTTTTTTCTGATGTAATATAAAACAAGTAGAAAAGCTAAATTCGACTTTGCCGAATCTATGAATAACCTCCACAATTTTTTAAAGAATATTTTAAAGGATATTAAATTTTTTTTACGTGAAAAAAATTAACAATTTTGATTAGAAATATTTTATTTTGAGTAAAAAATTCTTTTTTTTTTTCATTAAAAAAAACAAGAAAAAAATAAAATTTTTTTTTTGAGTGTAAAACTTTTTTCGAGTGTAATGTTTTTTTTTACTGTAAAAATATTTCTGAGTGAATGCACGTACGTATGTGCACAAGATATTGTAATTTTTGTAAAAAAAAACTACATTTTTTTTGAGTGTAAATTTTTTTTGAGTGTATAATTTTTTTCGAGTGTCATTTTTAAGTTACCAATGCTTTTAAAACTAAGCAAATTTAAAAAGCATTGCTTTAAAATTAAACAAGTTTGAAAAGCATTGTTAAGTTACCACCAATGCTTTTGAAACTTGTTTAACACGTGGCATTTAAGATGCAACCAATCTGAGTTTCAGGGTTTTGCTTATAACTATTGAACCACTGGACTGATTGAGCTGAAATTCAATACCAAACAAAACTGGGAAATGGCAAAATACATGCCAAGTTTCAGCATTATTGTCTTTCAAAAGTTATCGTGTTTTTTATCTCGTAAATTCGCGAAAACCCTTGGCGAAATTTACTCTTTTGCTCATAACTTTTGAACTACTGGACCGATAAGCTGGATTTAAATACCAACCTGACCATGTAAATGACCAACACATATGCCAAACTTCAGTAGCCGCTGTAAAGTCTTTCAAAAGTTAGCGTGTTTTCTACGGACGGACAGACAGACGGACGGATGGACGGACAGCCATCGCTAGATCGACTTAATATCGATCGAGGATCATGAATATATATACTTTATGGGGTCCTACCAATATTTCGATGTGTTACAAACGGAATGACTTATATATACCCTCTATCACTAGAGTGGAGGGTATAAAAACTAGCACGCCCGCCGGAACTTCGTTACCAATAATATTCAATGTCAGATCAGGATTACAGTCCCGATTTGTACCGGGTTATCCATTTAGTGTTTTTAGAACCGCGGGTCTTGCAAGGCTGTCAGCTGTTAAACATCTGTCATCTGAAGTGTCATTTATTTAGTGAAAGTTTTGCTATTTTCGAATATGGATCGTTTAGCAATCGGAGAACGGGTAAAAATAGTAAAAACTTAATAAAAAAAGTGGTGGTTCAAACGTGGCCTGTTTTCAAGCTTGATTATGGTTTTCATAATCGACCTGCTGTGCATTGCCAATACCTTGCACAGTGTGCAAGGTATTGGCCAGATTATAAAGAAATTAGATGACCTGTACATCATCGCAATGTGCGCTCTGTCGAAAATCTTAAAAACTAATTTTTCAAAATTACTTTTAACAGATTTTTTTTTCACCTACGCCCTAAATTTCAAGTTTCTTGAAATATCAGGATATGTAAATGTTATCAAAAGTATACCTTTCCCCCGTTTCCACCTTTATAAACCGGAATTTCCAAAAAGCATTTTTTTTAGAATGTTTTTTTGTTTCACCAAAAGATCCAACATTCAAAATTTAAAGTTTTTTAGACCATTATTTCAGGAAATATTAAAAATTACCAAAAAATGAGTATTAAGATTTAAAGCATGTAAAATATTACAAAATCAAAACCACTTACAAAAAAATCTTATATGATACAAACAGATAACAGAGAGATATTTTTCTAAAATATTTCAAAAATGAATTGTCATATTGGAATGTCATTAGCTATAAATATCGCAGGAGCTTGGTTAAATAAAGACAGATGTCACCTTATTTGTGTAACTTCTAAATAGATTTTTTCCAATACAAAGTATACAAAAAATTTAGTTTTAATGAAAAAATATTACAAACAATTATTTCAATATTGTTTTACAACGATGAGACTCTATTAAAATTGACTTTTAATCTAAAACACTATGGGATGAAATTCAGTCCCAAAGTGTTTTAAATTAAAAATCAATATTAATATGGGCCAAATAACCCTAACAACCGTATTATAATAGGTATCCTTTCGAAAATTGACAGGTAAACGAGTTTTGTAATTACAATTCGAGATTTTTAAAGAATCTGACCAGTTCTTCTTGTTGCTCCCATACAAATCACACTCCCAATATTCACAAAAATCACTAAAATTTCATGAAAAAAATAAAATATTTTATTAATATTTTGTTTGTGTGTGTTTAACGAGTACTTTAATAACCCAATCAAATCTTATTATAATCACACCATTTTTGGACTTAGGTACCATATGAAAATTTCGCCCGATATTAACTTAAAGCGGTTTATTGGCAACCAATAGAAAAATATTTCACTCAAATTTGATTTGTGAGAGTTTTATACACTTGTTAAGGATTTGACAAAAGACAGACCCAATCGGTCCATGTTTGGACTTGGAATCCAAAATTTTTTTCGGTCATAGTCCCCACCAACGTTATGGGGATGGAAAAAGTTTGAGTTCATTTCGGATTTAATCCCCAAACCGGAAATGGGGATAATGTCTGTGGGGGCTATGCCACGGCACCGAATTTCTGAATAGGTTGTATAAATAGTCCTATATGGAACTGTGCTTAGGAGACGTTGTCAAACATTGGAAAAATTGTCCAATTTGTGTCGAGTTGCCTTGTTTAAATATTTATCAAATTAAAACGGAATGCACCACAATCTCAAAAATTTACATTCTTGTATAGTTTGCTATGGGCTATCGAATAATTTTTTTTTTTTTTTTGAAATTTTCAGAACGCGTTCTGAAATTTTCTATTTTTAAAAAAGTCAATTTATCAAAAATCCCGCCACTTTTTTTTACAGTTTACAGTTTTTAGTACCCTTCGATAGCTCCTTCGTGGTAAATTTTCAGATTTTTTTGATGACCCGTTCAAAAGATATCGAATTTTTAAAAATTGGTAGTTTGTTCCTTTGCTCAAACTTCTTTTACTCATAACTTCTTCAATAATGGTCCAAATTTAAATTTTTTTTTTTAAAATTTTTGTTTTTTTACGTACTTTAAAAAAAAAATCCCAAAAAATTCTTAAAAGCGCTCTAGTATGCGATTTTTAAGTTTTAAAATTTAAATCTCATTTTTGAAAATGTTTGTACTCTTCGATTTTTTTGAAATTTTTTTGTGTAAAACTTATAAAACTTATATAGATTCTTTTTTTTAAATTTTTTGAAAAAATTTCTTGTAATTTTCCAATCTTAAAATTAGAGATGGGATCGTGAGTGACTTTTCAATCACGATCACGCACACTCACGAAAAAAAAATTTAATCACGCACGAATTTTTTTTTGTACTCACGCTCACGCACGCTCACGTGAGTAGAAAACAATTTTAATCACGCTCACGATGTAATCACGTTCACGAAATACTCACGAATTAAAATAAAATAAAAAAACTTTATTCCATATTTTTTATTTTTTTAACATTTATTTAAATTTACAAAATGTTTTTGTAATTATAGAAGGGCAATTCTAAAATATAAAGAGCCAATTTTAGTCGTTTTTGGGAATGGTTTCTTCAGATTTAATTGAAAATTGTCACATAGATAGCCAACATACCTATGAAAATTTAACTTTTTATCGTTTTTTAAATTCGGTTTACTGATCGTTTTATGGCAGGTCAAAGCTCGACTTTTTTTTTGCAAAATTAGAAAAACATATCATCACATAAAACATGTTCTAACTTTTTAACCAATTATCCGATTTTCACAATTCTTGGCTCATATGAGAGCTTAAGTCTTGTGCTTTTTGGAAATAATTTTAAATGCAAAAGGATTCTTTAAAGAAAAGTATCAAAAATGCAAAAACTTTTTTCTTTTCGAATATTTAAAACAACACATCTTCGATTTTTTTTTTTAAATTCGGTGGTAGTCAAAATGTTTTGTATAACATATCCAAAATTCAGAGGGGGATCAAAAGCTATTCTGGTTTGAGTACGAGGTTCCCATAATTTTCCATTAGAAAATTCGTTTTTTTATTTTTGAAATGTTTTAAAAAATTTAACAGGGATAAGATTATATTCCTTATACAGGTTGTATTTTTCTCACTTTTGCTAAATCAGTCGAACTTCGACCAGCGATAATTCGAAAACTATACTGAATTTTGAAAATCCAAATATGAAATATGCTATGGCAAATTTTAAGTCAATTCGAACAGTGGAGCGAAATTTTTTTAAAATTGCTTAAAAAACTTATTAAATTTAAATTTATTAACTTATTTGAAAGAACTTAAAAAAATAAAAAAAAACGGAGAAAAAATTAAAATCACGAAAAAATCACGAAGCAAGTTTACTCACGCACGATCACGCACGCTCACGTGAGTAGAAAATAAAATTACTCACGAATCACGTGATTCACGCGTGATTCACGTGATTCACGGTAATCACGTGATTGGTGCGCATCTCTACTTAAAATCATTTCTACTGCTCCAATTGTATGGGTACCGCCTTAACAATTATAGATAGAGGGTAGGTGTATTCAGAGAAAATGTTTGGACTAAAAAAATATTGTGGGTCGGTCATACATTTTGTTGCTCTAAGGGCACTATTAGGGCAGTTAGAGCGGTTGGAGCAAATTTTAAAAATATCGATTTGTGTGTAGTTTGTTCCAAAGAAATGTTAAGACGTAAAAATTATTTGGGGTCTGTCTTATAAAGGACCCCTCTATGACGCACCATTGGAGCAGTAGAAATGATTTTAAGATTGGAAAATTACAATAAAATTTTTTCAAAACATTTTAAAAAATAGTAATAATCGTTATCCCACGATCATCTTGGGCAAAAAATTTGTAGAATCGATAGAAGTTTTACACAAAAAAAAATTCAAAAAAATCGAGGAGTACAAACATTTTCAAAAATGAGATTTAAATTTTAAAACTTAAAAATCGCATACTAGAGCGCTTTTAAGAATTTTTTGGGATTTTTTTTTTAAAGGTACGTAAAAAACAAAATTTTTGAAAAAAAAAAAAATTGAAATTCGGACCTTTATTGAAGAAGTTATGAGTAAAAGAAGTTTGAGTAAAGGAACAAACTGCCAATTCTTAAAAATTCGATATCTTTTGAACGGGTCATCAAAAAAATCTGAAAATTTACCACGAAGAAGTTTTCGAAGGGTACTAAAAACTGTAAACAAATTGGGAAAGTCTAAAAAAAAAATTTTCAAAGTGTCCGATTTGACATGGAATTCCCCATATATATTCATGATTCTCGATCGATTTTAAGAAGATCTAGCGATGTCCGTCGGTCCATCCGTCTGTTTGTTTAAAACAAGCTAACTTTTGAAAGACTTTACGGAGGCTTCTGAAATTTGGTATATATGTTGAGAATTTACCTGGTCAGGTTGGTATTGCAATAGCACGACAAAAATCAAAAAAAAAGTTCCCCGATTTTCATGATATGTTTGTATGTATTATAGAACATTCCTAATAGCACGGAAATAATCATATAAGATCGATAATTCTGTTCGTTACTAACAGGTAGGTGCATAAAGTTGCATCTTGTAAAATCCTGTAACTAGTGTACATTATTTCGCATAAATTAACTCGAGTTTAAACTGTTGTAACTTTTGAACAAAAAGAGATATTTATCCACTCTTTTTTTTTTTGGTAATTTTAAAGGATATTTAAAAGCTTTAAGTCATATCTTCCCTTTTTTTGTTACAAAATTTTTCTATTTTTTATTAAACTTTTAACAAAATACAAATTTTTTAAAAGAAAATTATATATTTATTTTTTTTTGATGGAATAGAACTTTTGTGTTTGGTCCGTATTGGTCGCCGGACTTTTTCAGATATATTGACCAATATCCATAGTACTTATTTCAATGGCTAACTTTTGCGACCGTCTGCGACGCCGACTACAGTGGGGCAATATGTAAACCTTGTTTTTACATATTTTTTAAACATATTTTAAAAAGTGGGCGTGGCAGTTGTCTGCAGTCATTGAGAGAATATATACCAAATTTAAAGATATTATAACCAAAATTACAAATTTAAAAAAAAAGTGGGCGTGGCCCTTAACCGGCCACCCACATTTTTCATAATGTTATTTTCGAAGTCAAAACTAACATTTATACCGAATTTCAAGTCAATATAATTAAAATTGGATTTTTGTCGTCCTAGATTGGCCAAATGTGGCACTGTGCAGTGGTTCAAAAGTTATAAGCAAAAGACTGAATTTCGGCAATGGTTTTTTGTGAATTTACGAGATAGAAAACACGCTAACTTTCGAAAGGCAATCCTGAGGATGCTGAAGCTTGGCGTATGTATTTATCGTTCCCCTAGTCTGGTTCGAATTGAATTTCCGCCAAATTGGCTTAGTGGTTCAAAAGTTGTTAGCAAAACCGTGAATTTCAGATTAGTTTCACCTAAATTCACATGTTGAAAACCCGTTAAACATGTTTTAAAAACATAAGTATGTCACAAAAATATGTTACAACGTATTTTGGTCACTCAAAAATATTTTGACACTAAAAAAAATACACTCGAAAAAAATTTTACACTCAACAAAAATTTTACACTCGAAAAAAAATTTACACTCAAAAAAAAAAATTTTACACTAAAAAAAAATTTTACACTCAAAAAAAAATTTTGTAAATAATTTTTTTTTTTTTCAAAAATTACTTAAAAAAAAGTTTTTTTATACAAAATAAAATATTTCTAATCAAAAAAATTATTTTTTCACGTTAGAAAATTTTTTATCACTTGAAAAGGGCATTGTGGAAGGTATTTATAGATTCGGCCAAGTCGAATTTAACTTTGCTACTTGTTTTTAATTGGTTGCTGGTCCATAGTAACCTGTAAAGCCTTTCTTTATAATTTATTGATTTAAAGTCAATAAAAACAATCAAAGTTAATAGAAACAATACATTTGTTTTTTTATAAATACAACTCGTAAATCATAATTTTATTGTTTTCTTACTGTTTGTGTAATAATTGTATTTCTTTAATATTCATAAAAAATACGTGATATAATTTTCAAATCAGATTTTTTTTTTATATATTCAAGGTTTCTACAAATCAAGAAAATTCACTGATATGAAATAAAATTTCCTTTAAATATACATTAGGGTGGCAGCTCTTCGATTTTTTTTTAATTTCGGGGCAGATGGTTATATCACTGTATCTAAAAATAAATTGTTACAAATATGGACCAGTATAATATGCATATTAAATCAAAGGCAATAAATCGAAGTGGCTTATGTCAAAATTTGGGGTATTTGCAAAAATTGTAAAAAAATTTTATAACTGTTTTAAAAACAATGTGTGAAATATTTTAAGTATTTTTTTGTGTTAATATATTTTAAATTAAATTAAAATTTTTAATAATACTAACTTAAGCTATTTTGTCTTATTTTCACAAATATATTTTTGTTCATTTCATTGATTTATTTGTTAGATGTTATTTTTTTCGCCCCAATCATCTCCTTATATTAAAAAAAAATATTTGTTTTTGTACAAAATACCTGGTATTATTTAAAAAATAATAATTCATGTTTTTTATATTTTTTTAATATTTTTTTTTCTTTTAAAACACTTAAACATTTTTTCCTATAAAAAAAATTTCCTGCGTGTGGTTCTTTACAAAAAATAAACCGAAATTTATGACTTTGTTGCCAGAAAAGCAAAAAAATATATAAAAACACACAAATTATATGCCAAAAAAAATATATAAAATGTTTATTGCAGTTTGTTTTTCACGCTGCATTATTTTCATTTTTAAGAGGATTACACTCATATTGTGTCTGTTAAATGAACTTGAAACTTTTTACTTTCGTTTATAAAATATTTCTCTTGTAAATTAAAACAACAACTACAGAATTATTGCCAACGGACAATATAAATTTAAATAACAGATGTCATGTAAAAATTAAAAAAAAAAAATCACATGATTTTTATCTGTATGATTTAAAATGGAATTGTAATTATATAGTATATCATTAAATATGTATATTATTTAATATAAAATTTTACTAAAAGAAAAAACACTTTCAAAAATTAGTCTGATGAAATTAGCAGATTTGTCATATGACACAAATTTTAAGTAGTTTTAGCAGATTTCTCTACGATTCAACAGAGGCTCCCAAATCAAGTCTGATGAAATTAGATGATTTTTTTGCCGTAAGTAGCATATTTTTCTGTTAAAATATGAATATTTTATTGTTGATATTATCACACTTTTTATTTCTAATTCGACTGAGAATCTCAGTCTGAGATTATTAAGGCAAAAATCAAGCAAATCAGCAGAATTAAGGAAAAAATTTCTTTGAAAATAATGAAATTTTCATAAAATTTAGTTTAATTTAACTAAAAAATTGGAAATTTTCTTAACTATAAGGAAAAAAGTTTAGTTCATTTATTTATAAATTGTTCATACACAGAGAAAAATAAATTTCCAACTGAATTTTTCAGTTGTATTAACTCAAAATTCGGTTGCTGCTACTACATTTTGATGTGGCCAACGAATTTTATAGTTGTTTCAATTAAAAGTCAGTTGTAATAACAAAATTTTGTTGTAACTACCGATATTTAGTTGTTTCAACCTTAATTTAAATGCATCCACCGATTTTTTGTTGTAACAACTGAATTTCAGTTGGAAATTAGCAAATTTGTTTTCTGTGTGTAGTTTTCTTTAAATGAAAATCTTTAATATCAGGAAAAAATCATTACTGCCAAAGAAATTTATCCCAAATCTAAGAAAATTATCTTTAGTTTGAGACACATTTCTGACAAATATGTTTGCAGAAAATTTAGTTCAAGTTTAGCAAAAATTTACTAAAAATAATTTCATCGTTTTTCTCTTCTTAGAATTAAGGAAGCGCACTTCTTAGAATTAAGTTAATAACTTTTTTAATTTAGTTAATAACCTTTTTAGAACTAATTGTAAGTTAATAACTTCTTAGAATTTAGCTAAAAATTCAAAATGGCGATATCTCAAAAACTAACCTAGTTAGAGCGAAACGGTTGAAATTTTTCAAAAAAGTACTATAAAAAAAAGATATGAAATAGTTCTACACATCTTTTGGGGTCTCAGGATGCTAGTGTCAGATCTAGACTTTGACATTCCCGAGATTTTATATATGCCCATTAGAGTTTGGTGATTACTTTATCTATTTATCGGGTATCATAATTTTTTTAAGGATTTGGGGGAGATAAATAAGTTGCTTGTATTTTGTTGGAAAAATTATCGTTCCTTGGGGTGGCTCAGCTCAACTCGTATGAAATCTTGGATTTTGAGCTAATTTGAACATGATAATGTTCTTAGACTAGTGTCTAATTTGAAAACTGATGCAGGACATCACCTCAGTTTTAATATATAAGCTAGCGACTAACAAAAACGAAAATAAAAATTACTGTTTTCATTTTCTTAAAACCAAAAAATTTTGGTTTTAATTCAATTTGTTACTTAGATACAAATCACCTGCTGGTGAATAAAAGCGTTTTTCACCAGATGGTGAATAAAATGTAACATAATTATTTTACAACAAAAAATGTTTTTTTTTAGAATTTTTTATTCATCAAAAAAAATTTTTTTTTCATCAAATTTAACAAAAAAAAAAAAAATTTTTCATCTAAACATTTTGTTTTCACCAAATTTTATTTTTTTCATCAAATTTTATTTTTTTCATCAAATTTTACTTTTTTCATAATTTTTTCAATAAGTACCACAGTATGGGGGTATACTCACTTTGTCATTTCGTGTGTAACGCATCGAAGTATTGGTCTAGGACCCCATAAAATATATATATTATTGATAAGTGATCGATTCTAAGACTTTCTAGCGATGTCCGTCCGTCTGTCCGTCTGTAGAGGACACGATACAGTCCAAAATAAAAGAGCTAGGCTTTCGAAGTTTGGCACGAATATGTCTTATATTTCTAGGCAGGTTAAGTTCGGAAATGGGCAAAATCGGACCAATGGGAAAAAAGTTCCCCCTTGGAGAACTAAACCAACCTCTGAAAAACGGTATTTTTTTGCAGGATTTTTCGTACTTTTTTTAAGCAAATGCAACATTTTAATGTCGGAGGAAGCTTAAAACCCTGTATGTGTACTCAGCGGATTTAAAAAAATAAAAATAAAGTTAGACCCGCCCCTTTTGTGGGCGTGGATATAAAAAATGTATTTTAATAATGATTAATTGAATTAAATAATTGCATGAATCATAATAATAATAATAAATCCATTTGATAACAACTATCGAAAGGGGAAGGTGTACCCCAATGACTTTCACCAAAAAAAATTTTATGCTCTCCAACTACAGTATGGGGGTATACTCACTTTGTCATTCCATAAAGTATATATTTTATTGATCAGTGATCGACATTCTAGCGATGTCCGTCCATCCGTCTGTCCATCTGTAGAGGACACGATACAGTCCAAAATAAAATAGCTAGACTTCCGAAGTTAAGTTCGGAAATGGCCAAAATCGAACCAAGGGGAAAAAAGTTTCACCTTGGAGAACTAAACCAACCTAAGAAAAACCGAATTTTTTACAGGGTTTTTTTGTACTTTTCCTAAGCATTCTGATCTCAGAAGAAGTTCAAAATCTAAGGAGAAGGTGCCCCCTAACGTCTCCCAACAACCCCCCCCCCCCAAAAAAAAGACGCCCCTGGATTTGTATACCCTCCAACCACAGTATGGGGGTATACTCACTTTGTCATTCCGTGTGTAACTCATCGAAATATCGGTCTAGGACCCCATAAAATATATATTTTATTGATCAGTGATCGACATTCTAGCGATGTCCGTCCGTCCGTCTGTAGAGGATACAGTCCAAAATAAAAGAGCTCGACTTCCGAAGTTTGGCACGAATATGTATTATATTCCTAGGCAGGTTAAGTTCGGCAGTGGCCGAAATCGGACCAAGGGGGAAAAAGTTCCCCCTTGGAGAACTAAACCAACCTAAGAAAAACCGCATATTTTACAGGGTTTTTTGTACTTTTGCTAAGCTAATGCAACATTCTTATCTCAGGAGAAGTTCAAAATCCAAGAGGAAGGTGCCCCTAACGTCTTCCACCAACTCCCCCCCCCCAAAAAAAAAGACGCCCCTGGATTTTTTTTTATTGTTGTTTACATTTTTGAGGGTATACAAAATTCGGCACAGCCGAATGTAACACTCTCACTTGTTTTTTTTTCATCAAACATTTTTCTTCATAAACTTTTTTTTTCATCAATAAATTTTTATTTATCAATTTTTTTTTTGAATCTTTTTGTCATTAAAAAACAATTTTTTTTACCCAATATTTTCGTTCTCTTCAAATTTATTTTTTTTTATTAAAATTTTGTTTTTCATCAAAAAATATTTCTTCCATTTTTCGTCTTTTTTCACCAAAACTACACAGAAAAAAATAAAAAAATTTAATTAAATTTGTAATACTATATATGAGGCATTCCACACCAAATGTCCCGCTACAGAAAAACATATCTCCCGTAAATTTCTGAATAGGTTGTTTGGATATACCTATATGGAACTAAGAAAATTTCGTTTTTGGTTTTTCTAATTTTCAAAAACTGGGTTTAGAAGGTATGGTCAAATATTGGAAAAATGGTCAAATTTGAGGCGAGTTGCCTTGATTAAATATTTATCACAATAAAACGGAATGCACCACAATCTTAAAAATTTACATCTATCTATATATATAAAAATGGATGTGTGTATGTATGTATGTATGTGTGTATGTATGTTCCGTATGGACTCGAAAACGGATGGACCGATCTTGATGAAATTTTCAGGGAATATTCAGAATAGCTTGGTGAGTAACACTGTCAAGACGGATTTTTGATTTTCCGTCTGTGGGCGGAGGGGCGTGGCAAAATCCAATTTTTACATTCCACCACTAATGACATCAATATATAAAAAACGGATGGACCGATTTTGATGAAATTTAAATCCAAGATAGTACTTAGCAATTACTAACTATGTGCCAAATTAGAGCGTTATCGGACAAAGGGGCGTAAAATGCCACGCCCCTTTGTATTGAATTGAAAATATTTCTGCATGCTTTGCAATAATGCAAAAACGGCTGATACGATTTTAATTAAATTTTTAGCACTGATAGTACCAACGGAATGCGGAACAATAGGACATGTTACACTACGATTGGAAAAAGAGGTCTAAAATGCCACGCCTCTTTTTACTATATTACATGCTTCGCAATTACGCAAAAGTAGTTGAACCGATTCTCTTGGCGTTTTTATTCAATATAATGCTAATCAATTGTATATAAAGGCCATATAGGTTTATAATTGCAAAAAGGCGCGAAAACACAATGAATTTCATTTATAGGGGACATCCCATGAGCGTTGGTCAAGCAAAAAAAAATATATTCCGGTCACTTCCGCAATCAAGCAAAAACGACTAAGCTGATCCTAACTAAATTTCCTGCACAGATAGTGTTAAATGGGGGGGGGGGGGGGGGGGGTGAAATAAAGCCATAGGCAATAAGGCCATATGGCCTTATTTCTCAATTCAATGGGAAATAAGGCCATATGGCTTTATTACCAACACGATTGAGCAATAAAATCATATTGATTTTGCAACCAAAGTGGAAATATGGCCATATCAGTTGAAAATGTGGAAATATATTTCCCCGTAAATCCTGCTACCCAAAAAAAAAATTATTAAGCGAAGCCGCTAAATTAATTTATGTAGTTTGTAATCCCTAAGCCCGGCCGAAGGCCGGCTACGCAGAAATTTTTTTTGACTATCTTTAAATTAAAAAAACAACATATACCAGGAACCTCGGAACTTAGAGGGGTCTAGGGGCACCAATTTTTTATTGGCAGAGTTTTCAATTTAAAGATTGTTTAACGAAAAAAGATTTTCTGTGTAGCCGGCCTTCGGCCGGGCTTAGGGATTACAAAATCCACGCATTAAACCCACCCTCTCTACAAAGTAAAGTTTTCTAGGGTAACAGGCCTTTGCGCTATCAAATTTGTTATGCCTCAAAAAGGCCTGATAACCAAAATAGCTTTGGTTTGCAGAGAGGGTGGGTTTAATGCATGGAGTATGTAATCCCTAAGCCCGGCCAAAGGCCGGCTTCGCAGAAAACCTTTATTAAAAAAAAAAAACAAATCATAGAAGTCGTAATTTCGACATTTCGTCCAAAAAAAATATTTTGGATTTTTTGACAATTTGGTTTTGGGAGAAATAACATTTTTAGACCTATCATTTTGGGCTATATGTCGCAGCTTGGGCGATATGACATTTACGGTTTTGGGCGATATGACCTTGGGCGCTATGTCCGTACGCCATTTCAAACTCCATAAATTAATTAAGCGGCTTCGCTAAATAATTTTTTTTTGGGTAGCAGGATTTACGTGGAAATATATTTCCACTTTCTCCGCAAAATAATGATGAACATTTTTTAAAAAAACAGTGGTTGGTAATAACGCCATATGGCCGTATTTCTCAACTCTTTGGGAAATAAGGCCATATGGCCTTATTGCCTATGGCTTTATTTCACCCCCCCCCCCCCCCGTTAAATGAGGGTGGAACTACAGGACATATAAGAACACGATTCGACAAAGCAGCGTAAGTTTCCTCGCCCCTTTATGCTATACTCAACGTTATTTTATCTTTTACTACTGATAGTACTAACCGAGCTGGAACTACAGTTCATGTTCATGAGCGCGATTCGGCAAAGGGGTAAAAAATGCCACTCCCTTTTTTTATTTAA
Source organism: Pegoplata infirma (assembly GCA_963921195.1). NCBI lineage: Eukaryota > Metazoa > Arthropoda > Insecta > Diptera > Anthomyiidae > Pegoplata > Pegoplata infirma. The sequence goes on along the minus strand of OY992539.1, from coordinate 47,499,727 downwards.
TAAAAGTTATTTCTTCCTCTTCTGCAATCACACAAAAAAGGCTAAACCCATTTCATTTAAATTTGCAGCATAGATAGTACTTACCGAAGACGCAACATGGAACTTTAGCTATATTAAAAGCCACGATTCGATAAGAATGCGTAATATGAAACGCCCTTTGTACTATAATTAACGTTACATCTCTATAGATTTCTCTATAGATAGTGCTAACCGAAGGTGGAACTAAAGGCTACTTCTGGACCCGGTCCCATGCTTTAGTTTTGTCTTACACTGCATATTAAGATCGAGATGCAATAGAAAACAGTATCGACGTTTTTTCAGGGCCAGCAACGCGGACCGGGTCAGCTAGTTCTTATATAGTTTTTTATGGGCTATCGAATAAAATTTTTTTCTTTAGAAAATTTTCAGAACCCGTTCTGAAATTTTCCATTTGTTAAAAAGTCAATTTATCAAAAATCCGGCCACTTTTTTTTCTTTTTTTTAAATTTTTTTTTAAAGTTTAGATGTTTGACCATCCACACAAAAAAAATCAGAAGTGTATTTTTCGTTTTTTTCGAGAAAATCGCATTTGAATTTTAAATTTCATAACAATTTTGTAATTTGCTTGTATTTTCTTGTTTTAACGTGTCGAATGATTAATATTCATACAATTAATATTACTCATTCGCTATCCATACAAGCTATTCAGAAGTTTATGGTACACGTGTTTTTTTTCGCTGGACATTTGGTGTGGAATGCCTCATATATATGATTTCCTTTAACTCCTATTGGAGCATAGGGCGTCAAATAATATTGAGTAAAAATTACTCAATTTTGCACCAGCAAACAATTTAATAGTATTGAGTAAACTTTTAATGAAAAAATATTAAATACTAGCAATAAAATTTGAGTAAATTTTTAATTGACACAATTAAAACTTTACTTAACATTTTTTGATTTTTTAAGTAACTTATTAATTGTGTCAAGTAAAAATTTACTCAAAATTTTTAAATTTATTTTTTAAAAAGTTTAAAAAAGTTTCATCTTAAAAAAAATAAAGTTTTTTCAAACTTTACTAAATATATTTATGTCTTAAAGAAATAGCAAAATTTCATAAAGATGATTTCAAACTTTGATATTGTGCATTAAAAATGCATTTTTTATTGACACAATTTTTTTTAACTTTTCGTTGAAAGAAGAGGACTCTATCTTTCCATTTCAATTTTGATTATGGAAATCCGATATTTACTTAAGGAGTTATGACACTTCAAAAATACATTGAGAAGCAATTTAGAAATCATTTACTTACAAAATTTTGAAAAACAAAAAAAATCTATCTTTTTTTAATTTTTGTATGGAAAAAAATTAGCAAAATGTTTAAAGAAATATATAAAAATATTTTTCTCATGCTGTTTAATGGAAAAGGTGATAAACAATAAACTAAATGAGAATTCGAAACACCAAGAGAATAAAAAAAAAATTAAAAAATGCATCAATTAAAATAAGTGATTACTTAAATTGTTTTACGCAATATTATTTTCTGTGTACTTTTTCATCAAGTCAAAAATTTTGACATAAAAATGTTCCATTTAGAGGACTAAATTAGACTAGAGGACTAAAATTACCCTCCTAATTTTTTTTCATAATTTTTCCCGTTATCAGCTCGAAAATGCCTAGACTTTTTGGTATTAGTCAACGATATTAGTAGATATACAAACCATCAACCAACCCACCCTACTCTACACAAACCCAAAATTAAATCTAATTGGCTTTTCAAAAATTCAACCCCAATTTTATATACTTTTATTTTTTATTGACCCCTAAAAATATAGCAATAACTCTTTTAATGTCACTTGTTTGTTATTGACAATAGAATAACAATAAAATATATTTTTTCAAAATCAATTTTTATTCATATAAAGTTTTCTAAAATACATTATTTATTTTCTATTTTTTTTGCATCACTTGTCGAAGAAGACTATAAAACATACATTTATTTTATTGTACATGATTTACTTACTAATAAAAAATATCTAAATAATATTGAAAGAAATATTACTACCAGACAGAGTATGTAACTGTCATTGGTTGAAAAGGAGAAGTGACATATTGATAGGGACAATAACTTGTTTATATTAAAAAAGATATAAATGCCAAATAAGATTGTTTTGAAAAAGCAGATACTACAAATAAGAAATATTTGACAAATATTTTAAACAAATTCACATGTCAAATTGAGATTTCGATTTTGTCATTGAAAAAAATTTATGTGTATTTAAATTTTTATCAAGATTTTTGGAATTTTAAGAAATCGCTATTGAAAAAAAAACATACCACCAAAAGTTTTAACTGAGATTTTTCGGTCGGATAATTATCCTAAAGATTTTTTGTAAAACAAAGTAGGCATCACTGTGAGTAAGAACAGAACAAGCCCTGCACGACTTTTTCCATGCGATTTGACAGATAAAACCGGTGGCCGGCGCTGCACAGTGCCACATTTGGCCAATCTAGCACGACAAAAATCAAAAAAAAAAGTTCCCCGATTTTCATGATATGTTTGTATGTATTATAGAACATTCCTAATAGCACGGAAATAATCATATAAGATCGGTAATTCTGTTCGTTACTAACAGGTGGGTGCATAAAGTTGCATCTTGTAAAATCCTGTAACTACTGCACATTATTTCGCATAAATTAAGTCGAGTTTAAACTCTTGTAACTTTTGAACAAAAAGAGATATTTGTCCACTCTTTTTTGGTAATTTTAAAGGATATTTAAATGCTTTAAGTCATATCTTTTCTTTTTTTCTTAAAAGAAATTTTTCTATTTTTTTTTTAAATTTTTAACAAAATACAAATTTTTTAAAAGAAAATTATGTATTTATTTTTTTTGATGGAATAGAACTTTTGTGTTTGGTCCGTATTGGTCGCCGGACTTTTTCAGATATATTGACCAATATCCATAGTACTTATTTCAACGGCTAACTTTTGCGACCGTCTGCGACGCCGACTACAGTGGGGCGATATGTTAACCTTGTTTTTACATATTTTTTAAACATATTTTAAAAAAGTGGGCGTGGCAGTTGTCTGACCGCCCCTTTTTTTGTGATATTATTTCTACAGTCATTGAGAGTATATATTCCAAATTTAAAGAAATTATAACCAAAATTACAAATTTTAAAATAAGTGGACGTGGCCCTTAACCGGCCTCCCACATTTTTCATAATGTTATTTTCGAAGTCAAAACGAACATTTATACCGAATTTCAAGTCAATATAATTAAAATTGGATTTTTGTCGTCCAAGATTGGCCAAATGTGGCACTGTGCGCTGGTGTGAAACAAAAACTGTTCTATTTTTTAAAGGTGGTTAAACTCATTCTAACATAATTCGAAACCGAATTTATAATGCAATTATAAACAATTTAATTTTCTATTAATGCTGAATTGTTTCAATCCACAAAAAATCAAGTGCTATAGCAGCTTAAGCAAAAACTACTGTGGATAACCAATTGTCAATTGTGGCCTAAATATCAAATTTATTAACAAAATTTATTTATAATGTCTATTAAAAACCATTAAAAATTTATCTTTATTAAATAACAACAAATAAATGTTTAAAATTAATTGTGCCTTTTCTTCTGCCAATATTTGACACTCCCTCGTTATTTTTCCCCCAAACAATTATTGGTTTTGGTATTAAAATTTTTTCTTGTTGTCATTTAAACAAATTTATTTACATGTTTTGTCACAATTTAATTTTTTTTATTTTTTGTAAATAGTAAATATTGGACAAGAAGTGGCAAGTAGCATTGGCACACAATACTTAAATATTGTTATTTGTTGTAAAATATTATCAATGAATTTCACGTACAAATAATTATTTTCATTTCTTAGACCCTAAAGTTGTAAATCTACAATAAATCTGTCCATAATCTGTGAGTGCAATAACATTTTTTTTATTATAGTATCTGATCAAAATTTGACATTTCGAAATCTAGAAAACTTCTTTAACTGAATCATTAGAGAAACTGCATTCAGAAAAAAAATCTGTAAAATAACTTTTATTTATAATTAGAAAATTTTAGCAGATTTCGATGCTGAAGTAGATATTTTTACGAAAATCTGTCATTCAGTTTATGAAAAAAATATACATTTTTCTGTAATTTTATTGATTCTGTTTGCTGATTTTAAAAAATATTTGTTTTAAAGTATGTATGAAAATAAATTTTTTGAGTCTTACACATAACACCGTCCGACAAAAATTACAAAATGTCGTTTATCACGAACTGAATACTATACGTTTGGAACTAGAGACTAAATTTAGTAAAACTGCATTTACACTTTTTCTTTTCATGATCCTGTTTCCGTTTAAAAGGACTTCAAAGTTTTAGAGGATAAAAATTTCTAAAATATTTTTTTAATATTTGTACTTGTCCTAGCATACCACTAAGAAAGAGGAGAGTCTCCTCTAATTTTCATATTTTACTATTTTTACATATCAGGAAAATTAGGCAAGTTCCGTCCTTTCAAAAATGTTCCTATTTTACTATTTTTACATATCAGGAAAAGGAGGCAAGTTCCGTCCTTTCAAAAATGTATCCTGCAATATCATTCAAATTTTTTAACAAAATATTTTGATAACGTTTTCAAATGACTTTATTCACATCCTTGTATCCTGACATGGCAAAATAAAAAAAATTAAAAAAATAAAGAGATCCTTCTCTTTCATTTGCCATCATCAGTGTCATCCTAGAACAATTACAAATATTTCAAAAATATTTTACAAATTGTATCCTTTAAAACTTTGAAGTCCTTTTAAAAGTAAACAGGATCACGAAATGAAAAACTGTAAATGCAGTTTTTTCCATTTGATCTTTACTTTTAAACGTATATCATCGGTATATGTTTAATGTTGGCTGTCGGATGGTGAATCTAATGATTTTTTTAGTTTTGTCAATTAACCTGTGCTAGTCGCAAAAATTAACAAACTGTGAATCCTGCTGGTAAAGCTAATTTGGGTACGCTAAATTCAATGGTGCTAGCCGTTTTTCGAAGTTAGCGCTCGTATTTGCAATATTCGCGATTTAAAATTGTAAAGCTAAATAAAAATAGATTCATTTAGTTCGTGCTAAACGTAACATATGGGTAATGGAATGTGATATAATTCCCGTTCGCTTTTTCACCTTAATGTACGTTTAAATAGCTGATCTTAATCTTACACACCTACAGTGACAATCGAAGAGTGCTGACGAAGGAAGGGTGGCTTCTTCCGAAAGCTGTCGACATCTCCACTTAGCCTGTGTTGTCAATTAATTTTTCAGATTTTCTCATTGTACAACAAAAATAATTATTTCTCAGAAATAATTAATATGGACTCAAACCGAAATAAATAAAAACTTCAGTTATAAAATATAAAGTCCAACAATATATAAAACAGAATTAAAACTCAACTCATAAGGTACAATGCAATTTAGTAATATTTCTAAGAATTAGAAATACGAAATATAAATTCAAACCTAACGGACATTTTTCAAGACTTGAAAAGTCCTACTAAGGGTTGCAACTCTGAGAAAATCTACTACAGTGTAAGAAATTACAACTGTGTTGGAAAAAGTTAAAAATAGATTCATTAAGTTCGTGCTAAACGTAACATATGGGTAATGGAATGTGATATAATTCCCGTTCGCTTTTTCACCTTAATGTACGTTTAAATAGCTGATCTTAATCTTACACACCTACAGTGACAATCGAAGAGTGCTGACGAAGGAAGGGTGGCTTCTTCCGAAAGCTGTCGACATCTCCACTTAGCCTGTATTGTCAATTAATTTTTCAGATTTTCTCATTGTACAACAAAAATAATTATTTCTCAGAAATAATTAATATGGACTAAAATATAAAGTTCAACAATATATAAAACAGAATTAAAAATGAAAAAAAAAGTACTACAAAAATTTAATTTTTATTCTTTTGGGATAGTTTTTAAATATAAATTTAGAAAATGCAAGTTTAGATGATAAAAATTCTGCAATTGGCTAAATTATATAACAAAATATTTTTTTTACTTAAAAATTAAAAAAAAAAATAATCGCGAATATCGCTAAAACATACGTTAACTTTGAAAAAAACTGATATTACAATGGGATTTAGTGTCCACGAACGAACTAGCTTTACAAGATTGCCTTCGTAAATTCAAATCAAACTAAAAATATTTTTTTACGAAAATAAAGATTTTTCGCAATCAAAAAATGTTTTTTCCAAAATAAAATTCACGGTATTATGGTTTGTTACAGACTTGAATGGTTTTAAATTTAAAAATTTTCGCAAAAGTTTAAAAATATCGTTTTTATTGTACTTTAGCATCAAAATTTTAAAACGCGAATATCGCGAATACGAGCGCTAACTTCGAAAAACGGCTAAAACCATTGAATTCAGCGTACTCGAATTACGTTTACCAGTAGGGTGCCCAGCTTGTTCAAAATGGTGTCAAATTCGAGCACAGTGTTATTAGTCTCAATCGTTTTAATTGTTTAAAAAACGAAAAAAATTAACAATTTGAAAAAAATAACTTAAGAAAATTTTCTTAAAAAAAGGATGACAGCAAACTATTTCTGTAAAATTACAACATAGTCTTTTAAAAATATGTTCAAAAATATGTTTAAAAATATCGTTTTGATTGCATTAAAAACCAAAAAAAAATTAACTCTTTGAAAAAAAAATGTTTCTTAAAAAAAGAATGACAGCAAGCTAATTCTGAAATTCAGCAAACAAAATCAGTAAAAACGCAGTAAAATTTCTGTTATTTTCTAAAACTGAATGACAGAGATTTTAGCGAAAATATCCATTTTAAAAGAAAAATCTGCTGAAAGTTTGCTAAGTCAAATTGAAAGTCGTTTTACAGATTTTTTGACAGAGTTTTTCTTTTGAGTGTATTTACTTGACAACTATTTATTAAAAATGCCTGCGAATTTTGTACTCTTGCCCAAAATATTAAATCATGATAATGTTTTGTGGAAGATTTGGGTGTATTTGCCAAAGCAAATTTTTTTTAGAAAAAATAATGTTATATTACTTAGCTATTCCATGCAAAACGAATTGAAATATCAGTCGGGGAACCCATTAAAAAACCAAAGAGCTGTACATTTCGTAAGTGAGTGCAAAAATAAGTGCAAATCAGTGTTTTTACATTTTGGAGAGTATAAAAGATTCGGCACCAAAGAATATAACACTCTCACTTGTTTTATGTACATTTGATAAACAAATGGAAAATTTTTATGCGAAAAGCTTAGACTCGGTAAAAAAGTAGTTTCGGTAAATTTTTTTTTTTTTTTTCACAAAAAACAAATTATGTTTAAAAAAATTTAATGAACCCAAAATATTTGGTGAAAAAAAAATGTTGATGAATTTTTTTGATGAAAAGAAAAATTTTTTGATGTAAAAAATAATTGATGAAAAAAAAAATATAAAAAAAAAAATTTTTGGTGAGAAAAAAATTTATGATAAAAAATTTGATAAAAAAATTTGATGAAAAAAATTGATGAAAAAAAATAAGATAAAAAAAATTTATGAAAAAAAAAAAATTTATGAAAAAAAAAAAAAATTTAATGAAAAAAAATTTTGATGAAAAAAAAAATATGAAAAAAAAATTTGATGAAAAAACAGAAAAATTGATGAAAAAAAATTTTTGATAAAAAAAAAAAAAATGATGAAAAGGCAAAAAAGTGTGTTTACATTTTGGAGAGTTTACACGATTCGGCACCAAAGAATATAACACTATCACTTGTTTTATGTACATTTGATAAACAAATGGAAAATTTTAATGCGAAAAGCTTCGACTTGGTGAAAAAGTAGTTTTGGTAAAAAAATGATTTTTTTTTCACAAAAAAAAAATTATGTTAAAAAAAATTTAATGAACCCAAAATTTTTTGTGAAAAAAAATTTTGATGAACAGAAGTTTTTGATAAATTTTTTTGATGCAAAAAAAAAATTGTTTGACGTAAAAAAAATTGATTGATTGATTTGATAAAAAAATTTGATGGAAAAACAAAATTTGATGAAAAAAAAATTTTTGATGAAAAAAAAAAATTATAAAAAAAAAAATTGATGAAAAGAAAATTTGATAAAAAAAAAATTGATAAAAAAAAAAATTGATCAAAAAACAATTGATAAAAAAAGGTTGATAAAAAAAATACGAAAAAAAAATTGATAAAAAAAGGGTTTGATGAAAAAAAAATTATAAAAAAAAATTTGATGGAAAACAAATTTGATGAAAAAAAAAAATTGATGAAAAAACACGACGGCCCCGTGCTAAAAATCATTTTTCCATACAAACCAAAAAATGTTTTTTTTTTATTTTTATTTTTTTTGTTATTAATTATTATATTGCTTTATTAGCTTATTCACGACAAAAAAATTGATTTTGGTGGGATAAGGCTTTCAGCTCTAAAAAAAATTTTCGAAAAAAAAAATTTAGAGCCGTTGGGGTCCTACGGTAAAAATTTTTTAAAAAATATTTTTTTTTTAGTTTTGACAAGCAACGGTTTTAGCTTTTATGTTGCTTTTATTGATATATATTCAAAAAAAAACAAGTGAGAGTGTTACATTCGGCTGTGCCGAATCTTTTATACCCTCCAAAATGTAAAAAAAAAAATCCAGGGGCGTCTTTTTTTTTGGGGGGGGGGGGTTGGTGAGAGACGTTAGGGGGCACCTTCCCCATGTGATTTTGAACTTCTTCTGAAATAAGAATGTTGCATTTGCTTATCAAAAGTACAAAAAAACCTGCAAAAAATGCGATTTTTCTTGGGTTGGTTTAGTTCTCTAAGGGGGAACTTTTTTCCCCTTGGTCCGATTTGGTCCATTTCCGAACTTAACCTGCCTAGGAATATAATACATATTTGTGCCAAACTTCGGAAGTCTAGCTCTTTTATTTTGGACTGTATCGTGTCTTCTACAGACGGACAGACGGACGGACGGACGGACGGACATCGCTAGAATGTCTTAGAATCGATCACTGATCAATAATATATATACTTTATGGGGTCCTAGATTGATATTTCGATGCGTTACACACGGAATGACAAAGTGAGTATACCCCCATACTGTGGTTGGAGGGTATAAAAAAATATTATTCATATGTGTGACATCTTTATCGTGTTCTAAAAAAAGGGTAAAAAATGCATTGTTGATGTGTTTTTTTTGTCGTAAATAAGCTAACCAAGTAATATAAGAATTAATAACAAAAAAATGTAAAAATTTTTTTTTTGGTTTGTATGGCAAAATTATTTTTTAGGCCCCTCGCGTAGGGAAGGCGTGGTCGTAGGGGCGTAAAATTTTTGCTCAGCTATTTTCAAGTCAAAAGGAAAAAATGAGCGGGTACCGTCTTAACATTTCCAAAATAAGGGACACTCTATTATATAGTCAAACTGAGGTGGCGTCCTGCAACTTTTTTGAAATTAGACACCAGCCTTAAAACATTATCATGTTAAAATGATTTTAGGAAAAAAATAAATGTTAATTTTTTTTTTCAAAGTTCAGAAAAAAATTTGCAAGAAAAAAATGTTTTTTTGTAAATCATTCAAAATGCTTTTAGAAAAAAATTTTTGTTGAAACATTTTTGAAAAACTCCCCAAAAAAAACTGTAATGTGCTTTGTGACATTCACGGCTGAACCGGCACGGGTTTTGTTCCTTCGTCAAAAATGACTTTAGCCTCAAGTTGTGATCACTGTAAATGTCTTTCTTAATTATGTATCGATCACCTATGAAATAAAAAAGCGGAAATATGGGTGGATCGGTCATATACTAAGGTCAAACAACACCATTGCCAAAATAGCTCTACAGTACAACCCCCAAGGTCAAAAGAGGGTAGGCAGACCTAAAAATACATGGCGCAAAACCGTTGAAAGAGAGTTACAACCGATTGGCTATTCATGGGCAGATGGGATACGAACAGCACCAAACAGAACGAGTTGGAGACTATTAACTGAGGCCGTTTGCTCCCAAGCTCGAGATTAGCGGATATATATAATTATGTATCTGTGGTAGAAATATTCTTTAAAAAAAAGATCGCTCAATAAACTGCTGAACCAAAGAAATTTTTGTAAAATTTTACATTTTTTATTTTTTTTTATTTTGTAAGATTTTATAATTTTTTTTTTTGTATTTATACCAAAAAAAAAATTATAAAATCTTTGAATTTGAATTAAAAATCGTTTGAATTAAAAATCGTTTCACAAATTTTCTGCCAATGTATCAGACATACCATATTTTAAAACTCAGATCTGGTACAGACTTAGCATGTTTATGCCCTCATGCAAGTAGCCTAGTAATTTATGTACTTACATATTTAGGTGCCTTGTTTTTCAATTGATGACGAAATGTATTTTTTAACACTTGTTGCTTTTTTATTTTATTTTTTAAAAGTCATGTATTGAACTTAAAAGAACATAAACATTTTTTGACGTTTTGTCACTCAACATCAGTCATTTAGTTAACAAAATATGACCATATCTTTAGCGTACGGTCGTTCACAGTTTGTTTGAGGTAATATATTTTTGTTTTGACGGGCTTATTAGCATAATTTGGACATTTATAATGTTGTGTTAATTTATTGTGGTATAATGAATTTGTCAGTTTAATTTGAAAAAAAAAAAATATAAGTTAGTGTGAAATTGTAGAAGGATTTCGCGAGAGATGGGTGAAATTATAAAATGCCTTTCTTGAAAGTTATTAATCGAATATTTTTCGGATTTGTGTAAAAAAAATCAATTTGGGGAGCACTGTTTATGGGCAAGTTTCAAATCTATTTGCTTAAAATTTAAAATATTTTTTAAACTATTTTTTTTTATTTCAAACGTGTGCAATTCAAATTTCAGATATTGAAAATTACTGAAGTTCCTTGTCAACAATTCCTAATGGCAATAGCAAATCAATTCTATAAAAAGATACATTATTTCTTTTGACAATAAGTGTGTTTTACTTACATGAATTTCATATATAACCACTTCACCATTTACAGATGTAATTCAAAAATGCTTGCGAATTTTGTACTCTTGCCCAAAACATTAATTCATAATAATGTTTTGCAGAAGATTTGGGTGTACTTGCCAAAGCAAATATTTTTTAGAAAGAATAATGTTATATTCATTTGCCATGCAAAACGATTTGAAATATCAGTCGAGGTTGATATATTATTGATACATTCTAATACAATCTAGCACAAAAAACCCATAAGGGCCGTAGTTCCGGCCGTTAGGGCTACATCACCCCTTGAATAAGACTCTCTAGCTATATACATCCTTCCAACTGTCTGTGCAAAGCAAGATGCAGTCCAAACCACGAGAGCTGTAAATTTGATAAATGAGTGTATTACTTAAGTGCCAAAAAGTGTTTTACATTTAACGCTCTCAATTGCTTTTTGCACATTTGTTAAACAAATGGAACATTTGTAGGTCAAATGTTTAGACTTGATTAAAAAAGCAGTTTTGATAAAAAAATGGAACAAAAAGATTTTGTTTTTATCGAAAAACAAATTTATGATAAAAAAATAGGATGAAAAATTTTTGGTAAAAAAAAAAAATTTGATCAAAGACCAGTTTTTGATGCAAAAAAAAAATTGAATAAAAAAAATTTTTTGATGAAAAAAAAAACTTTTTGATCAAAAAACAGTTTTTGATGGAAAAAAATTGAAGAAAAAAAATTTTTGATGAAAAAAAATTTTTTTGATAAAATATAAAATTCTTTGATTTTAAAAAAATTTGATGTAAAAAATTTCATAAAAAAATTTTTTTTTTTAAATTTTATGAAAAAAAAATTTTGACAAAAAAAAAAAATTGGCTGAAAAAAAAGTTTTTGATGAAAACAAATTGATGAAAAAAAAATTTGTGTAAAAAAAAACAAAAATTTAATGAAAAAAAATTGATGCAAAAAAAATATGAAAAAACAATTTGATGTTATACCAAATTTCGTGAAAAAAAATGATGAAAGACAAATATTAATGAAAAAAAAAATAATAAAGAAAAAAAAAATTGAAAAATAATTATATTACGTTTAATTCACCAGCTGGTGAAAATGGTTTTATTCACCAGCAGGTGAACACTCTAGCTGTATAGTACATCCGTCCAACTGTCTGTGAAAAGCAAGATGCAGTCCAAACCAAGGAGCTGTAAATTTGATAAATAGTGTATTACTTAAGTGCCAAAAAGTGTTTTTACACTTTGGAGAGTAAACAAAATTTGGCACCGAAGAATTTAACGCTCTCAATTGCTTTTTGTACATTTGTTAAACAAATGAAACATTTATATATCAAAAGTTTAGACTTGGTAAAAAAGCAGTTTTGGTAAAAAAATAAAAAAAAAAGATTTTTTTTTATCGAAAAAAAATTTATGATAAAAAAAAAATCGATGAAAACGAAATTTTTGGTGAAAATTTTTTTTGATAAACTGTTGATAAAAACAAATTGAAGAAAAACAAGTAAGAAAATTATAGTCGGTCAAGACCGACCATATAATACCCTACACCAGAGTTTCCCGAAGACTAGGTAACAAGTTCAAACACGAACCGATTAGATCTGTATTTTTGCCCACTCTTTAATAAGTGTAAAAAACACTAACAAAACAAATTTGAGTGAAATAGGCTTCTATTTGTTGACAATAAACCGCTTTAACTGAATATCGGGCGAAACTTTCAAATGGGGCCTGAGTCCAAAAGTGGTCCGATGATAATCAGATTTGATAAGGTTATTAAAATACGCATTTAACATACACAAACAGAATTTTAATTAAATATTTTTTTATTTTCATGAAATTTGAGAGATTTATGTGAAAATCGGGAAGGTGATTTGTATGGGGGCTACAAGAAGAACTGGTCCGATTTCTTTAAAATTCGGAATGGTGATTTCTGAAGACAAAACACGTTTACCTGCCAAATTTCGAAAAGATACCTATTATAATAAGGTTATTATAGTCATTTGAGCCACAACTAAAGAGGACCTTTGTATGGGGGCTAGGTCTAAATATGGACCAATTTCAATAGGCTTCGTCCTTAGGCCAAAAGAGGCTTAAGTTTAAAATTTCAGGTCAATTGATTAAAAATTGCGACCTGTATCGTGTTTACATCGTTTACATGGACAGACGGACAGACGGACGGACGGACGGACATCGCTAAATCGATTAAAAAAGTGATTCTGAGTCGATCGGTATACTTAAAAGTGGGTCTAGGATAGGGTTGCCATTTCAATTTTGAGAAAAAGAGGACGCCAACCTCCAAAAAGGAGGACATTTGTCCTAAAAAAGAGGACATACTTTTTTTTTTAAATAAATTCAAAGAAAATCACCAACGCGATACAATATACAAATGAAATGTAGTTTTATTAAGAAAACAATGTTTATTTTCACTCACATATAATTAAAAAATTCCCAATTATATTTTGAGAAAGATTATTCTCAATTATTTCCAAAATTTCTATTTAAAAAATTTCTAAAAATAATTGAAAAAGTTTTTAATTGTATATCAGAATTTTCTATTTGTATTTCAACATTTTTTTAATGGTTTTAAGAAAATTCCTTTTGTATTTCAAAAATTTCCATTTTCGTTTTAAAAATTTTTCAATGATTTTAAGAAAATCCCTATTAAATTAAAAAAAAAAATCCATTTGTATTTCAGAAATGTTCAATTGTTTTAAAAAAAATTTCATTTACATTGTATTGTATATTTCAAAATTGTTCAAAATGCTTTTAAAAAAATTCCATTTATTTATCAAAATTTAATTTAAAAATTTTTTAGAAAATTTTAAAATACAAATGGAAGCTTTTGAAATACAATTGGAAATTTCTTAAATACATACAAATTGGATTTTTGGAAATTGAAAAGGAAATTTCTTAAAATCATTTAGAAAATTTTGAAATGCAAATTGAAATTTTGATTTAATTTTTTTTTTCGGAGGGCAAACTTATTGTAAGTGAGGGCAACGTAGTGATTTTTGCACTACATCAGGGGCGTATCCAGGATTTTATTTCGGTGGGGGCCCAACATTTTTTTCAATTTTTTTTTTTACAAGAAATTTATGAATTTTTCTCGATCTTTTCCTTGAACTGAATGTATCACAATCAGATTCTTCATTTTTGTGTATGTAAGTTTAAAACTGGAAAAAAATTAAAATTTTTTTAATATTTTAAAATTTTTTGAGAGACAAATTTCTTAGATTTTCGCCTCTGTTCTGTCTTTCACAACTTTTCAATTCACATGAAAATTTCCGAATCACATGAAATCAAGTTTAGTTTTTTGTTGATCACGTTTTCATTCGAAGTTGAAATCGAATAATTAAATTTTAAAAAATTTTAAAGAAAAAAGTGCATTCGTTTTACTTTCACCAAATTTTATTTATGTGAAACAAAACGAAAAAGAAATTCGGATGTGAAATCTAGAACACCAAAAAAATTCGGAAATTTTCATTTTCACATTTTTTATGTGAAGTACTTTTTTTGGAACAGCGGCCTTTGAGACATTTTTTCGAAAAAGTCTCAGATGCTTAAACACTTGTCCTATAGAAAAATTTTCAAATTCCATAGGTGTAGATAGCCCTGTCTGGGGGGGGCTTAGCCCCCCCCCCCAGAATTTTAATCATTCACAATTTTTTTTTTTAATAATTTAATGATTTCATTAATTTTTGCAACAATAAATAATAATAATAATATGTAATGAGTCTTTAGAACTCGTTATTATTATTCAATGAGTCTTAAGGACTCGTAATGATTATTATATAAGATCTAATAGTTTTTCCCATTGAAAAATAGTCTGAATTATTGAAAAAAAAAGGTTTTATATGAATCTGATGTTTTTGTCAGTAATAAAAACTTTACCGAATCTTAGGGTTTTACCTTCAGGAAAACATTTTAACTTCTTTCATTTAAAAAAGTTTCTAAATGCTAAGGGGTTTTTTTATAGACAAAAGTTATTGAAAGAAAGAATCTGAGAATTTTGACTAATCATCAACTTTTGCAATCATCAGAATTTTTTCTTGAAAAAAATAATAGTAATCTAATGATTTTACTATAGGAAAAACATTAAAAATCTTTCATTCTCAAAACATATCCAAGAGTTCTAAATTTCCGAAAAATCTACAGAATCAAAATTTAAAAAAAAAAAATATATGAATTTTTAACCGCTTTCAGGGGGCATTCGTTTCTAGGACACCTAGACGCATATTAAAGGGAACGCTTCAGGAATAGGTCTGGGTTTTTCTATTAAAAAAAATACAAAAAAATTAAAAAAAAATCTAGGGGGGGCTTTAGCCCCCCCCCCCCAGAAATGTTGGCTTCCTACGCCAATGTCAAATTCTTAGACATTTTCCTATAGAACAAGTCTCAGATTCTGAGAAATTTTGCCTATAGGAAATTGTCAGATTCTGAAACATTTTTCATATAGAAAAAGCTTCGGATTCTAAGATATTTTTCCTAAAGAAAAAGTCTCAGATTCTGAAATATTTTTCCCATAGAAAAATACTCAGATTCTGAGACATTATTCTTATAGAAAAATATATTTTTACAATAGAAAAAGTCTTACAAGGGAAGTATCTCAACCCTTATGAACCGATTTGCCTGAAACTTAAAATATATATTAAAGAGACGATTTTAAGGTTGGGGTGTCTCGGCTTATCGGCCATATCGGTGTTTAAAAATTTCGTTGTCCCCTTATGAAACCATGTGGACCTTCGGGAAAATTTTGATAACTTCAGAACTAACAGGAATATCATCTAGGGAAAAAAAATACGGGTCGACTTAAATTTAATAAAGATTATTTCTTATCCATATGGATATCGTAGGTCTATGTCTTCACATAAGTACCCCCCAAAATTTACACATTTTCCTGAAAAAAATATTTAAAGAGACCGAATTTTTAAAAGGTTATGCCACTATTGGATAGGTATTAAAAAAACCTCTCTTCTCATATGAAAACATCATATAGTTTCTTAAAAAGAAATGGCTGAAAAATCCAAAAAACGATTTTTTCGCCATTTTTTGACCCATGTTTTGAACCCCTAAATCCCCGATATGGCCGACAAGCCGAGACACCCCAACCTTAGAATTGTCTCCTTGATATACATTTTAAGTTTCAGGCAAATCGGTTCATAAGGGTTGAGATACTTCCCTTGTTAGATTTTGAGCATTTTTCTGTACCAAAAGTCTCAGCTTGTGTCTCTGACAATTAGACATTTTTCCGATACACAAAATCTTAGATTTAGAGATAATTTTCCTTAAGAAAAATTCGTTGATTCTGAGACTTTTTTTGTAAAAAAGTATAAAATTCCCACAGAAAATTTTCAGATTCTAAAACATTTTTCATATAGAATAGCCTCAGATTCTAAGAATTTTTTTATAGAAAAAATCTCATATTTTTCAGATTCAGAGACATTATTCCAGTAGAAAGTTCTCAGATTCTGAAACATTTTTCATATAGAAAAGCCTCAGATTCTGAAAAGAAAAAGTCTCAGTTTCTGAGACATTTTTCCTATAGAAAAAGTCATAGATTCTGAGAAAAAGGCCAATATTTTAAGACAATTATTACTATAAAAAAGTCTTAGACCCTCAGACATTTTTCTTATAGAAAGTTTTAGATTCTGAGACATTTTTTTTTAGAAAAGAGTACACTCAAAATAATTCTACAGTAAAAGGTTTAGTAAGTGATATTGTACCAAAATCTACTAATTCGTTACTAATTTTAGTATCTTCAAAGTACTAACATTAGTAATTTTTACTGGATTTGACTAATATTAGTTAAAAATTTTAGTATTGGTTACCAATTTCTGCACTAGGTCCTTTTGGACTAAAATTAGATAAATTTTTAGTATTGAATACCGACGTTTTTTTTGGGTGTACGATTATGCGACATTGTTTTTTAAGATTTGACTACATTTTACTTTCAATTAGGTCCATTTTTTGTATACATAAAACTTCAGGTTCTAAGATATTTTTCATTAGAGTCTTAAGTTAAAAAGTATCAAATTCTAAGAAAAAATTTTCAGATTTTGAGATTCTTCTAACAGAAAAATTTTCAGTTTCAAAACATTTTTATTCAAAAAATTTTAGATTCTTAATGTTTTTAATGTTTTTTTTTTTTTAAGAAGTTTTTTAATATTGTACTTGTTATTTGATACCAAATCCTGAAATTTGTGAAATCATTTCGGGGGGCCCGGGGGCCCCTGTATACGCCACTGCACTACATATACACTCAAAGAATTATGTAGGCAAATTCCAGTGAATATTCACTTAAAACAAATGAAATTTTATTTAAAAACCATTCCACTGTTTTTTTCATTTAAAATAAAAACACATTACAGTCAATTTTAAATGTTAATTTAATGACTAACCAAAACATTAAAAAACTAGTGAATATTCAGTTATTTTGTATTGAAAAACAGTAAAACTATAGAAGAAATTTTTTACTGCCGAAAATGAATGTAACAGAAAATTCGTTTTTAATACAGTAAATTATTTTTTTTAAACTACAGAAACAGTAAAAAAATTAAATCCTTTATAAAATAAGTGATTTTTCTTTTAAAATGACTTTACTGATTACTTTTTAAAATAACCTACAAACAGTTAATGACATAATTTTCTTAGTGTAGTGCTTTCTTACTCGAATTATACTAATTTTTAAGCGGTTTTTTTTTTAAATTTTCTTCGCGTTTTGCTCTCAAAAACTTTACATTCCCTAGTAAAAAAGTTTTGATATAATTATATATAATTTGATACAATCATATTAAATTATATATGACTTTTTATATGTTCAGATCTTATTTTATCTAAGATTTATTGCGGATCCATTTTCTTATCTGATGTTATACATAAATATATCTGACTTTATGTAATTATATTAATCAATATTAATTTATATAAAATAAGATCAAGTGGATTTAATTGGATGTGACCAAAATTCGGATCTAATTGTATCATTTTTTATATTTGTGTATCTAAAATAATACAATTAGATAAATATCTGATCCAACTTGATACAGCCAATTTTGAGATCAAATTAGATCTTAAAAGTTTTTTTTTTACTCGGGTTATTGCTGATAAGCTAAAATACAGCGATGGCAATAATTCAAAAGTTTAGAAGCAATAAAAAGTTATAATAAAAACTCCAAAAAGTAGGACAACCCCGGACACTTTCTAAAAAAGAAGTAGGACTGCCCCGGACGCCCTAAAAAAGAGGACGGTGTCCGGGGAAAAGAGGACGGATGGCAACCCTAGTCTAGGACCAATATTTCGGGTAGTTACAAACATCAGCACAAACTCATTATACCCTGTACTAGAGATGGGCACATGACCAGATTAGAGCGTGATTCACGTGACTGAATTCCATTTTACTCACGTGATTGTGAGTGTGATTGAAGAAAAAAATTACGTGAGTGAGTGTGCGTGAATAAGATTTCTGCGTGAGTGTGCGTGAGGCGATTTTTTTTGCGTGAGTTTGCGTGATTTATTTTCTTTTCATATTTCCTTTCGTACCAAAAAAAGCAACAAAAAAATTGTAAAATTTGACTTAATTTAAGATTTCGTCCGAAAGAAGCAAAACAAAGATGTAAAATTTCGCTGAAAATTTTGAAAGATTTTAGAAATTTTAGTTTTTTAAATTTTTTTTGTATAAATAAGAGTTTCGTGAGTGTGAGTCAACTTGAGTTTGAGTGAAGCTTGCGTGAGTGCACGTGAGTGTGAGTTGTATTAAATTTACTCACGTGATTGTGAGTAGAAAAAATATTCTCGTGAGTGAGTGTGCGTGATTCAAAAGTTACTGTCGTAAGCGTGAGTGAGTGTGATTCAAAAGTCACTCAAGTGCCCATCTCTACCCTACACCACAGTGTGGTGTAGGGTATAAAAATGTTTTATAAAAACAAAATTTTTTTGATAGAAATAAAATTCTTTGATTTAAAAAAAATTGTGAATAAAATTGATGAAAAAAAAAATTGATGTAACATAAAATTTTATAAACAAAAAATTTGTAAAAAATTTGATAAAAAAAAAAATTTGAGAAAAAGTTGGTGAAAAAAAGCCATAGGAAATAAGGTCATATGACCTTTTTTCTCAACTCATTGGGAAATAAGGCCATATAGCTTTATTACCAACACGTGTCCTCCAACATTTTCTAACAACTACCTAAATCATTGCTCAAAACCTACTGCAGGTCAAAATAATGTGGGTCCCAGATCTACAAGTCCACAACAACCCCAAGGGAGCCTAAAGACAATACGGCACATGGACGAACCCAAACATCAAAAAGCTATGTCGCTCTGTCCGCCAACGTACCACTTTAAACCCGAACGGAAAATACTCACTGCGACCCGCTCCCCCATACGACAAAAGGTGCCCGAGATTCCCGCAAAAATACCCAAAATGAGCAATAAAACGTGATCAAATAAATAAATAATAATAATAATCATAAATAATAATAATAATAATCATAAATAATGATAATAATCATAAATAATAAAAATAATAATAATGATAATAATAATAATAATAATAATAATAATAATAATAATAATAATAATAATAATAATAATAATAATAATAATAATAATAATAATAATAATAAAATAATACAACACATAAATTCCCGCATAAAAACCATAAAAAATCAAATAAATAAACTACACCGAAAAAATATACCACGCCACACAATTATCCACAAAGATCAAAATATAAACTCCCCCGCTCGAAAATTGCCGTGAAGGCACTTGGGCTTCCTATAGCGCTTTCATCCCCTGCCGAAGGGAATCATCAGTAGGATTTCTAAATCCACTAACTGGTTCCATAGAACCCCTATCATGGAGTTACCTTGTAACTCCACCAGAAGAGTAAAAACTAAAACTATACACAACGAACCGACCCCAGAACCCATACTACACTCCAAACCAATATATCATCAAACATAACACTACAACACATATGCCCATAATCTCCCACAAACGTAACCCTACCTTACATTCATCAAACCATACAACTTACCCCGATCCACCACCTCGAGTGGCAAACTCGATCCCACACACTCCAGTACCGCACTCGCGCATTTACAAACCGTTGATTAAAATATCACGAAAACCTCCCGACATTTACCACACACCGGATAAAATAAACGCAAATCAAAATTTTAAAGGCGAATCGAAATTTTCTAAAATAATTTAATTTTCCACAACTGACAATTTTAAATTCTCACACAACGGGTGATTAAACGAATTTAAATTTGAATCACGTCGTAACCCAACAAACATACCGACCGATAGTTACAATCCGTATCCCTATTGGTGCATGCACATCCGACACCAACGAAATTTACAACGACCACCGGATACCGCTACCCCGCCCGTCAACAAACGGTCCAGATCGATGTCACAAAAATTAATAAAAATTAATAACCACAACTTCCAGGCCTAGAGGGTTTCCTGAAACTACAAGAAGTGTTACGATCCCATATAAGTCTTGAAAATGAACTTGTCCGTTCCATGTCGAATGGCTCACTAACTAAAACACATTCACCAAAGAACTCTAGACATAATCATATCAACCCTCACATAGGACCGTCGTGGCTATTCCCTGACCCTACACTCAAAAAAAAAAGGTGGGTATTTAATACTAAAAATTTAGCTACGAGTACTAATGTTTTAGTCCAAAATGATCTAGTGCAGGCGTTGCTAATCATTACTAAAATTTGTTACTAATATCTAGTACATGAGAAATACTAACAAAACAGTAAATATTACTGCAATTTACTACTAAAAAAATCATAAATATTTAAAATTTTTGTCCTATTTAGTAAATAAAACTACTAATTTTAGTAAATAAAATTACTAATTTTAGTGATTAAAATTACTACCTAAATCAATTTTAATAAATAAAAGTCAGAAAAATATTATATATAAATGATTTTATTTCACTTCGGTTTTTTATTTTATTATTTCACTTCGGTTATAAGATATACTTAATTACATGTCTTCTTAAGCTGTTTAAAAAAATGTAGCGTTCATTGTACCACGTAAACGATTGCTAAAAATATAAGAAAGAAATAATATATTCTCAATACATGTTCAAATGTATATACAAACATTTTACTACAGAGGGCGCTTTTTTATACCTACATTTTTTTTGTATTCGTGTGTGTATCCATATTCTTCTTCAGCTTGAATTTTTTTCTTACACAATCATTGAAATAAAAAACGATTTAAAAAAAAACTGACGTAGTTTTATTATTAATGCATATTAATTTTATTATAAACACATTTAAATAAAAAACATTTATATATAATTACTTTAACACAATTTAATTAAATAAATGTAACATATATTTTTTTTATAAACACTCCGTGAGTGGGTATCGCCACAGACTAATACAGACTCGACATAAGTGACAGGTGTCAAAAAGGTAGTTCTGAACCATATGGTTAATATTTTCAAATTATTCTACGAATTAGGTTAGAAAGAGAAAACTGATATAACTCGCCATAAGAAAAATAGATGCCAGATCGGTTTTTGTTGTTTCACTCACTCCTAAGTCGTAGAAAGGGTTGCCATGTTAGCGTAAAATGGACTAAAAACCGCTCTGTTTTTTCCTAAAATCGCTTAGTTTTTCCCCATTTTTTCTAATAAAACTCTACTGTCGAGTCTGTTTATAGTCTGTGGTATCGCGTTGTTACTTTTTCTAATTCTTTTTCGCACTAAACAAACAGAAAAAACAGTTGGTAGCACTGCAGTTAATGCGAGCAAACGTAGTGTTCGCACACACTGCAGCAGCAAGCAGCAGACGGCAAAAAATATAAAGTGCCTGTTTAATTATAAATTATAAATTTATAAAAGCTGTACTTATTGTATTTGGAACTTGATGTGTGCTTTTGCAATGCTAAGAAATAAAAAATATGGCATTTTAGTGAAATTATAATTAAATAGTCTACTCTTAATTTTTGCTGTCTGCTGCTTGCTGCTGAATTGTGAAGGAGCAAATGATCGCTAATAAAAACAGTGTTGCCATTATCAATATGAAAAAAAAAACGCAAAAATCGTAGGAAAAGGGTAAAAATTTAACAAACAAAAATCAGCGCCAAGAAAAGAGAGAATATTAAAAAAAAATTTGAAAATGTGTTTTTAAGGTAAAAAGGATAAAAAGCAAAAAAAAAAAAATAAAAATATTTGTTTTTATTATAAATTCAATAAATTAGCTGATACAATCAAAAGTAAAAATAATATTACACTCATATTACTCAAGTAATATTAAGATAATGGTTAACATTAAATTTTAAACAAACTTTTTTTATTACATTCAATTATCAAGCCACAGAACTGCTTTAATGGAATGCACAGAGGGCCAGACAGATCGATTTCCGGCCAAAAGTCCTTATTTGTAAATTCTCAAAAAAATGTTTACCAGTTTGTTGGGCATATAAAAAAAATATAAAAAATAAAAAAATATAAAAAGGGTCAAAAATGCCCTTTTTCGGCACTTTAACCGCGAATTACTCAAAATCCTGACGTGATAGACAAATTTGGTCGCCGGATTTGGATTTTGACAGTAAACAAAATTGTTTAAAAAACAACAGTCATTAAACATTTAAAAAAATACGTAGTTGTAAAAAAAAAATTAGAAAATATGTACCAAAAAGTTTTTACACAAATACAAGTAGGAAAGTCCAAACATGGACCGATTGGATATTTTTTTAAAATCTTTAATTACTGGAAAAAACACATATAAAACAATTTTGAGAGAAATATGCTTCTTTTAACTGAATATCGGCGACTAAATCTACAGGGAGTAACAGTATGCATTACCATGTAATGCATAGCCACAAAAAAATGGAAAAATATGTACTAGTTGTTCCCTACCGCTTCCCATAATCCATATTTATTTTTTTTTTATTTTTCATGCATTACGAAGGTTCATGCATTATTTTTAGTCTTATCCCAAAAAAATCATTAATCCTGTATAGAGTAAGGCCACGTTCACACTACATGAACTTATACCTAATTCACACCTAAGTGAAATCACATTCCATCACAACGCATAGCGTTGTTCAAAATTCTGTGTAAATTGGTTTTGTAAAAACAATAAATTGTATTGAAATTTTTACGAAAATAAACCCCAATTTTCTTTATTTAACTTTATCAAAAATACATATTTTGATTGCGTCATTACAAAAATACAACTCCATAACCAAAAATTTAAATAAGCCGACGATTGAGAGCAAACGCCGCCGTCTGTAAGCAAATGGGGCGAGTCGCCACCACCGTAAGTTCCTCTTCGGCACAATTTAAATTAATTGTTAGAGTCACTTAATTCAAATTTAAAGAGGTTGTTTGTATGAGGCCAAGGTCCAAACATGGATAAAATTTTCCAAATTTCATTAGGTCTGGGCTTAACTTTCAAATTTCAGCAAAATCTATTGATAATATAAAAATCACAAATTAAAAAAAATAGAAAAAAACACCATAAATACTAGAGTTGTCAATTATTCGCCTTCCAACTTTGTTCGAATAATTCAAATAATTGTTTTTGTTCGTTCGATCAAACGATTAAATCTTAAAAATTAATCGATTAATCGAAGAGAATAACGAATAAAAAAGTGGGCATTAAAAAATATTTTTATTAACAAAAAAATTTAAAAATAAAATAATTAATATTTTATTAACAAAAAAATAAGTAAAAAACTTATAAATTAAATAACTGAATTATTTTTGTATGTAAAAAATGCATAAAAAACTAAAATTTTTTATAATTTTAAGTTTTAAGTTGGTGGAAGTCGGCGGGGAACCTTAGAGGACACCATTTCATAAATGTTTTCAAATTCATTTTTACGAAGTTTACGCCTAAAAACACTTTTATCATTATTTTGTATTATTTTCGATAAAAAGGGCGGGCCGAAAAAATAGCATTTCATTTGTGGAACAAATATACAAATTTTTTTTTTTTAAAATTGTGTTGTTCTGTTTTTTTCGATTTTGCCATTGAACCAGTCTATGACCATAAGACATAATCGTGTCAAACTTTAGGAGTATAGATCTTTTATTTTGGACTGTATCGTTCCCTCCACAGAGGGACATCATTTGTGGGACAAATATAAAAAAAAAAAATAAATAAAAAATTGTGTTTTTCTGGTGGTATTTTATTTTTTAAAGTGGAACATTTTCCCCTCGTCCGATTTTGCCATTGAACCAGTCTATGACCATAAGACAGGAGTATAGCTCTTTTATTTTGGACTGTATCGTGCCCTCCACAGGCGGATATCGCTAGAATGTCTTAGAATCAATCGATTAGTGATCAATAATATATATTTTATGTGGTCCTAGACCGATATTTCGATACTGTAGTTGGAGGGTTTAAAAAAATAATTGTTCGATTAATTGACATAAATTAATCGATTTATTCGTTATTCGAAAATCGTCATTTTTAAATTAATCGAACAAGACTTTGGTTTTGTTTGATCGATTAATCGAATTATTCTTAATCGGTTGACAACTCTAATAAATACCTTATCTTTAAAAACGCGTATTTAAAAAACGGCAAAACCAAAAAAGCACCAGCACTTACCCAAAATGTAACATAATGGCAACACTGAATTCAAATTTAACGATTTTGCAGCAAAAACAGTTGGTAGCTCTGCTTGTAAACAAGCGCCCCCTTACGGAATTATTACTAACAAAAAAAAAATTAAAAACCTAATAAATTACTGTATATTAGTACTTTTATGAACTAAAAATAGTAAAAAAATTAGTACAACCGACTACCAACAAAAATTACTCATAAACAGTAAGAAATACTAATTTTAGCACTTTTAAGATACTAAAAAAACTACTGTAATACTGGTAATTGGTAACTTATTAGTAGATTTGGATTACCAACGCACTTACTAATTTTTTTACTGTAGAATTATTTTGAGTGTACATTCTGTGAAGATGGGTGGTTGAGATAGAGTTCCATCTTCGGTTTTTACGGAGCCTAATTTCCACCACTGTCCGTAATATTTTCATGAAATTTTCGATTAAAAATCGAATCGAATCCTGTACCAAAACTCGATTCTATATCACCTTGCATGCCACCATAGAAAAGATTAGAAGGTACGCAGTCTTGTATTTGATGTATTTTCCAATATGGTGGCAAAATGCTTGTTCTTCCTCGTCTCACACGTATTTAATATCAAATTATATTATTTGTTTATAAAAATGGAATTTGTCTTTCATTTAATTAAATTTATTATTTATTTTGCTTTATTCAACGTTTTTTTAAAGATAATACGCACTATTGATAGTTTAAAACCTTTTGTTTTTTCTTTTGTTGTTTTCTTTGTTGTTGTTCTCCTTTATGTTGCATTGTTTTTATTAAACGTCAAAAGTTACATAATGTGCTGTCACTAATACTTATTCAAGCGAAATACGACTCTGTTACACTTCAATTTTTTTCTATGCATGCCACATAGGAAAACACGCTTTATATCGACATTATATCGAACTCGATATCGATGAAATTCTTAGAGAAAACGATTCTTTTTCGAATCGATATCGACTCATTTTGCATACTGGGACGATTGAGCAATAAAGTCATATTGATTTTGAAACCAAAGTGGAATATATTTCCAATCCTGCTGCCCAAAAAAAAATATTTAGCGAAGCCGCAAAATTAATTTAGGGAGTTTGTAATCCCAAAGCCCGGCGGAATGCCGGCTATGCATACAAACTTTTTTTTTAACTATCTTTAAGTTAAAAACCTACAATACCAGAAACCACTGAACTCAGAGGGGCCTAGAGGAATCAGCCGATTTAATTTTATTTTCGTTTTTTTTTGTCTATTTTATTATTGAGGGGGATGGTGCCCTTAGGCCACTCTGAGTTCAGAGGTACCTGGTATGTGTTTGTTTTTAATTTAAAGATATTTAAACAAAAAAGTTTTTCTGCAACATGTTTAAAATTAGACACCAGCTTAAAAACATTGTCATGTTAAAAAAAGATTCTATTTGTAATTTGAAGGTTCTACTTGCAATTTAAAGATTCCATTAGTGATTCGAAGACTCCACTTTTAACTCAAAAATTTTACTTAAAACTCGTCAAAAATTGTAGAAGTTACATGCATTTGAACAAAAATGCATAAATTCTGTTTTATACAAAAATAGTTGTATTTGTTTATTTTGGGTGTGCCGAATTTAACTAATAAACAATTGTTTTTGTATAAAACTGAATAGATGTATAAATGCATGTAACTTCTACAATTTTTAACAAATTTAAAAAAAAAATCTATTAGCTTTTTCGTAATAAATCTGACTTGAACTTTGCATAAGGAACTATAATTAAAAAATATTGTCAGTTATTAAAATTTACGAAGAAATCAGGTAGGTTCACTTTGCGGACTTTCCTTGTAAATTACAGGCAAGCCCAACGATAGAATTCAAGCCAGATGGCAAAATAAAATTCCGAAGGTCAAAATACATAAGGATAAGTGCATCTAGTTTATGGGTCAGAACCTTTTTTTTCTCCCTGTGAGGCTGTGTAATCATGGAATAACAATTGATGCTTTCCGAATTACATCTGTAATTGGTGTCGCTGAAGTACCTGGTATTTATTTACATCGTCGAAAAAGCTTACTGTTCAGGAGAGCTAAAAAACTAGTTATTTCGCTAATTATTGTAAGAATTAACAATGTACTTTCCATAACATGGTTTAAATATTCTAAATAATTTTTACCTATGCCAAAAATTTTGTATTTTGCACTCGTTTGTGCATTTTTGAGAGATGGCATTTATTACTACATCAAAAAACAAATATTTGTTTAGAGTTGGCATATTATGTCGGAAAATAAAAAAAAAAAATTTTTTTTTGGAAAAATTTTTATAATTTTTTTTTTTTGGTTTTTGTTATCCTTAGTACGATAATTGCAAAAACTGAAAAAAAAATTAAAAATCTTTGCATATTTTCAAAAGTTACTAGCTCCGAAAGCCTTTTAATCTCAGGGTGGTCAATTTTGGGACTCTGTAACTCACGCTGTATTGTATTAGGGTCACTCCAAACTAGCTATTGTGAAAGCTTACATCATTGACTTAATTTGCCCCACTCATAATGTTTCAATCTGACAAATAGTTTAAAAGTTATATATATACAGTCAAACTCGGTTATAACGAACTCGGTTATAACGAACTCGGTTATAACGAATTCTCGGTTATAACGAACTAATTCTAAAGTCCCGACGTTTTGGCATCAATTTTCAAACAAAATACTTCTTTTATAACGAACTCAGTTATAACGAATCCTCGGTTAAAGCGAACTGCTTATTATGGTCCCACGAATACAATTTCATGTTTATTTACCTTTTTATAACGAACTCCCATAAAGATTTTTTAATGTGCGGCAATCATATTTATCAAACTCACAAAAGGGTGGACATTTTTGGTTTATATCACAATTTTGATAAAATTTATTTATATTTTTTAATGTTTTCTTCTCAATTAGTAGTTTATTTACGAAAAAAATTTAAAATAAAACAAAATTGGATCCTTTTTTTGGAGATTGCTAAAAAATATACCCCGCTTATAGCGAACTTCGCTTATAACGAACTATTTTTACTGGTCCCTCGGAGTTCGTTATAACCGGGTTCGACTGTATAAGCAATTTTTTTTTTGCAAACACTATTTACCGATAATTTCAAAATGGTAATATCTTGAAAACTAGCCATTCGATATCAAAATCTTTACCAGATTCGTGTTCAGCATGGCAATTGCAATAAGAAGAATGGTGAAATTTTTTTTTAAAAATTTTTTGAAAAATTTTTGGAAATTTACAATGGGAGTTGGCATTTATTTTCACCAAAAAAATACGTACTTTGAGATAGCAGAATAACAAAAATGGATGTAAAACGACAACAAATTATATTTTTGTTCTGAAATTTTTATCATAGATGGGTATTGCATAGGGGAGCTATTTGCCATCGGAAACTCATATCGGTCAAATTTGAGTTGGCATATTTTGAATATAGGTTCACGACATATTCTTTTTTTGACTAAAACACACCTAATATTGCAATTGTAATATCAATTGATTTTGTTTGTTTATTCATATTTTTTACCATCTGTTTGCATATTTTGAATAAAAATTAGACGATAAGAAAATAATCTTTAAAGAAACAAGCAAAGCATTATTTTTTTTATTACATTTTCCTTCTCGGTAATAATTGAAAAATTAAATCATGTTTTTATACCCTCCACTCTAGGGATAGAGGGAATATATAACTTTGTCATTCCGTTTGTAACATTTCGAAATATTGGTCTAAGACCCCATAAAGTATATATATTCATGAGCCTCGATCGATTTTAAGCCGATCTACCGATTTCCATCCGTCCGTCTGTCTGTCAAAAACACGCTAATTTTTAAAAAACTTTATGGAGGCTCCTGAAGTTTGACATATATGTTGATAATTTAGCTGGGCCGGTTGGTATTGCAATCCAGCGAAATCGGTCCAGTGGTTCAAAAGTTATAAGCAATAGAGTGAATTTTGGCAAGTGGTTTTCGCGAACTTTCAAGATAAAAAAACACGATAAATTTCGAAAGACAATTCTAAGAGTTCTGAAGGTTGGCACATATATTTTTTGATTCCGTGGCCTAGTTCGTATTGAATTTCAGCCAAATCGGTTATTAGCAAAACCGTGAATTTCAGTTTGGTTTCACTTTAAATTCAGGTGCTGAAAAAACCAAGCTTTAAAAACATTTGTAAACCACAAGATTTCTTTACAAAGTATTTTTGTCACTCGTAAGTATTTTAACACTAAAAAAAATTTACAATCAAAAAAAATTTTACACTAAAAAAAAAAATGTAATTTTTCTTTTTTTTTTTACAAAAAGTACAAAAAAAGTTTTTTAACTCAAAATAAAATATTTGTAATCAAAATTGTTCTTTTTTTCACGTTAAAAAATTTCCTTTCCTTTAAAAAGGGTATTGTGGAGGGTATTCATAGATTCGGCCAAGTCGAATTTGACTTTTCTTCTTGTTTGTGTTAAGTTCAATAAGCATTATGAAACTTATTCTAGCAAAAGAAAATTTTTTGTGTACCAAAATACACATTTGTTTAAGGTCAAAATAAAAATATTTTTTATTTGATTTTTTGGTCTATAAAAATTTTAATAAAAAGTATAGAAATTTATAAATCAATCAATACGATTCAGTTACGCAATTGTGGTTGGCAATGACTTTTTGCAGTTACTATATTTTTACATTTGTGGAGTTAGCGGTAGGCAATACGTGGTTATACTTCTTATCATTAAAATAGAGAAAAAAAAAAACAAACAAATGCAAATTAATTACATCAAGTCTTTTCTACTGCAGGTTGGCATTCAGTTGTTAATTGCTGGATTTTACAAAAATCTCAACGAAATCAGTTTTGAGCAGTTGAGTGCAAAAATAATAAAATTAAAAGAAAATTCTAGTAAGGGCACCCCATTAACGATCCGTGATATCAACGGACCTCAAAGTCTATGTGTGCTGATAAAAAGCGTCAGCAGCAACTTCAAACCTAACCTATCTTAAAAGGGAAGGTCCCCAATTGTCACAGAAAGGCTCTACGGTCTATTGTAAGGGCTACACTCGTGTGCCCCGATTGTTGGTTTCTTCAGCTGCCACTGTCTAATTAAAGCTGATATTTAAAATTGCCCATAACCAAAATATAAATATTTAATATACTTTTACATAATTTAATATTTATATAAATTTTAAATGGTTGTCACAACTAGATAATAAATATTTTCATTTGCTTATCATTTAATATACACATTTGGCCAATATGTTAAAGATTAAATAAATAAATATTACAAATGTTAACTATAAACTAGGGTAAACCATAAATTTTTCATCGTTTACGGAATAAAGTATTACATTGAAATGAAATTAAAAAAAAATGTTTCCTCCGAAGCCAGGACGTTATGCCTATGCAACCTTTAAAGCCTTTGATTATTCAGTGATGCATAAAGAACTTCCTGCAAAATGATTCATCATATTGATGAAACGGTTTCATTATCTATTTTGATGACAATGTTTATCATATTTATGAACCTTTTCTTCAATTTAATGAAACATGTCATAAAAATGAAAGAAACAAGTGAAGTTACATCAATATGCCATTTAATTTTTTATACCCTCCACTCTAGTGATAGAGGGTATATATAATGGTGTATTCTTTTCCGAACAAACAAATGTGCACTTTTAAAATGTGTACTTTAAAAATGTTGACATGGCCCTGAAACGATGTTGCATTTTTTACACTCAGAAAAGAACACAAAAATGCTGTTTTGTTTGCAAATTGCCCTGATTTGCTGGTTCGATGGATGCGTTTTTCGCTTATATTGCCGGCAGCTCAGGTTCGATTCCCGGCGATGGCCATCACATTAAATTATTTAAAAAAAAAAACATTATTAAATAAAAAATAATACGTAACTGAATAAAAAAAAACAGAATAAAAAAAAAATATGTTGGCCACACCGGGATTTGAACCCCGGACCCCCAGTGTCACAGGCCATGACACATCCTCTGCACCACAACAGCACCCGTTAACTTGTTCGCTTAGTTTGAGTTTGCTACATGAGACAATATCAGGGCAGTTTTTCGAAAATATGCATTTTTTACATCACGGGCAGGCAATATTTTGGGAAAAGAACATTATATTTTTTCAAAAGTGTGCATTTTTTTAGAAAAGAACACAAAAAATTCAAAGAATAAAAAAAATGTTACAAAATGTTACATTTTTTGCCAGAAAAAAAAAACGCAATAAGTTTGTCATTCCGTTTACAACACCTCGAAATATTGGTTTAGGACCCCATAAAGTATATATACTCATGATTCTCGATCGATTTAAAGCCGATCTAGCGATGTCCGTCTGTATGTCTGTTGAAATCACGCTATCTTTTGAAAGACTTTACGGGGGTCGAAAATATGCATTTTTTACATCACGGGCAGGCAATATTTTGGGAAAAGAACATTATATTTTTTCAAAAGTGTGCATTTTTTCCGTCTGTATGTCTGTTGAAATCACGCTAACTTTTGAAAGACTTTACGGAGGGTTCTGAAGTTTATCATATATGCTGGGCATTTACCTGGTCATGTTTTTGTTGCAATTTAGCAAAATCGGTCCAGTGGTTCAAAAGTTATGAACAAAAGACTGAATTTTGGCAAGGGTTTTTCGCGAATTTACGAGATAAAAAACACGATAACTTTTAAAAGGCAATTCTGAGGATGCTACAGCTTGGCGTATATATTTTTCGTTCCTCTTGCCTAAATTATATCGAATTTCAGCCAAATCGGTTGAGTGGTTAAAAAGTTATTAGCAAAACCGTGAATTTCAGATTAACTTCACCTTAAATTCACGTGTTGAAAACTCGGTAAACATGTTTTAAAAACATTGGTAAGTCACAAAAATATTTTACAACGTAAAAAATACACTCGAAAAAAATTTTACACTCAAAAAAAAAATTTAGTAAATTATTTATTTTTTTCAAGAATTAGTTACAAAAAAAGTTTTTTTACACAAAATAAAATATTTCTACACTCTTATAAATTTTTGTTGAAATTTACCCACTTTATTGTAGGTAACTGTTCTCCTACAATAAAGTGGGTAAAAATACTCTATGTGTTTAAATTTCAACATTTGAACACAAAGTGTGTACAACTTATACACATTTATCAGATTTTTTATAAAATCTCGATATCTTTCTATGAAACCGTTTTGCATGAAACTTAAAATTTTTATGAGGGTTTCTCCATCAACCGGGCTATCCTTGGTATGGGTTTAAACATTGTTTAATAATTTTGGTTTTGAATGCCGAGTGGCGGTTTTGAATTTAAATTTTGAGGATCCAATATAGCGCCCAATTTTTTAAAAATATTACAGATTTGCTTAAAATTCTGCATGCACGGGTTCTTAGATTTTTAAAATTCAAAATGTCGGATCCAACATGGCGATATTTTTTTTTTTTTTTAAATAACAGATTCACTTAAAATTCTTTACGCACTGGCTTGTTGGGTTGCTAAATTAGAATCTGCCATTCGAAAATCTAACTTCAGGTTCTTATTTAGCGACCCCAAAAACTCGGCCATAAAAAGTTTCAAGCAAATGGGTTTATTTTCTAAAAATATTTGTCGCCATGTTGGATCCGCCATTTTAAATTTTAAAATTCCAACTTCAGATTCTTCTTAAACGACCACAAAACCTGTGTTTAAAGAGTTGACGAATAAACCCTCATTTTAAAGAAACAATTCTAAGGTTGTGGTGTCTAAAAAATGGTGATTTTTTTTGATTTTTCAGACATTTTTTTCTAAGAAACTATTAATGTTTCCATATGAGAATAAATTTTTTTAATGCCTATCCAACGGGGGCACAACCTTGTAACGACTTGTTTTCGCTAGGGTAAATACTCAGCCTTTGTCCAGGTTTCGCTACAAGAAATAATGAACACGTGCACTTTTTGTTTCAATACTTCACAATCTCGGTTTATTTAAAACATTAATATAAAATTTCATTCAAAATATATAATATTAATTGATCGTTCCTCTTCGGCTCCACTTCGGCAATCTTCGTGTTTGGCTCCCTGTGACCGTTTTTCCTGTTCCGGGTATTCTCCTGAGGAAGTTTCCACTTTGGGATGACACTCGTGTCCCTCGTTTCCCTCTCGGACTTGGTCGGGTCCTCTCGTTCGTGCCTCGGATTTTTATACGGGGTTGTCCACTGTTCGTGTTAGGAAACCACTAGCAGGTTCCAACCCAGTTGCCTTCACGAATCGTCTGTCCAGTGGTCCACTCGTGTTCGGTAACCACTCGTGAACCCTCGTACATCCGACCCGTGATCACTGGCCGACGTTTACTGCACACTCTTACGCCACAATTTCGTCTCGGACGTTAGACCTGGTGGAACTCGTTTGTCCTGACGCTCGGAACACCTTCGGTAGCTGCTCGGTTAATTATCAGCCGGACCTATAAGCTGAAAAGAACGAATTCTACTCTACCTTTCACCACACGTTCCTCGGAATCTGACTTCCACGGGTGTTCGCTAACCACCCGGTAAAGTGTTCCTTGGTTCGTCTACTTTCTAATCTTCGCCTGGTGATCGGTAACCACCAGCCGAAGTGGATGCTTAATTCCTGAAAAAGGTAAGATTATTCCATCCGGTGCTCGGTAACCACCGGGCGGAATAGTTTCTATACTACGACTTAATCTAATTCCCTCCGGTGATCGCCAACCACCTTCGGGAATGCTCGTTAAAAATCTAAATTATGGTTAACTTCATCCAGTGTTCGGTAACCACCGGCTGAAGTGTACTACTCGCTACTGATGATCCACTAGTGTCCTCGGGTGCTCGCTAACCACCGTCGGAGGATTATCTTACCATTACCCTAGCTTCGGTCTGGTGCATCGCTAACCACCAGTCGAAGCATATACTTAACTTTACTTAGGTTTCTACGTCTTTCCCTGGTGCTCGATAACCACCAGTGAAAGTTCACTACTGCTTATAATAATTCTAACTTCATAAGGTGTTCGCTAACCACCAAATGAAGTGTCTACCTTATATTAATTTTATTACTTACAGACCGAATCGCTGATAAAAGAATGAGACCTGTTTGTTAAAACCACTCGTCTTTTATACAAATCCAAGCTCATAGAAACTACCAACAAAATATTACTCCTGTGTGTTGTTTTATTTATCTAACGGTCAATATTGAAAACAAGTCCTTATATTTTGTTGCTACTTGTTTACTTGTTTATTACAAAAAAACAAAAGCCCACTGTATGTTGTTGCTACTTGTTTGTTACAAAATATTTCTACTGTGGGGTTCTGTTGCTTGTGTGTCTGCTATATCAAAACCACACAGTGTGTGTGTTGTTGCTACTTGTTTGTTACAAAAATATTTCTACTGTTGGGTTCTGTTAGGGTATTTGTACACTGTGTACAATAAGTATACGGCCACTGTCTGTGACCCAAGTTTGTTAACAAACTTGTTGTCACAACCTTATAAAAATTTGGCTTCGTTAAATTTTTTTAAAAATGAAAATGTGTAAATTTAAAATCCTCTTTTAAGCTTCAGGGAAATCGGTTCATAATGGTTGAGATACTTCCCTTATCCTTTTGTTTGAAAGGTAAAAGTAATATTATGTTTTTTTTATCATATTTTACTGATTTTTCGGTAAAAATTACTTTTTAGAAACGAAATTATTTCAAACTCTAGAGTTTTTATAAAAAAAAATATAAAAAAAATTAAATCTTTTCTTTTAAAATCAAAATATTTAGAAACTTGTGAATTTTTTTTTGTATAATGCTTTTTTGTGTATAAAATTTAAAAAAATTTTAAATCGAAAAGGGGGGGGGGGGCACGTGCCCCCTGTGCCACCCCCTGTATACGTCCATGCCTACAATGTTGTTGATTGACAAATTCTCTATTAATAACCATAAAATGTGTAAATTTAAATTATTTATGCATAAAAAAGCACTATAATGTGTTTAAAAATGCATTTTAAATGTTCAAAATTGCATGTTAAATGTTTTTTAAAATTAAAATTCCTCTATTAAGAAATAAAACTAAAAAATTATTTTTTATTATTTTTTATATTTTTTATTTAAACTATGATTGAATTCTAATAGTAAAATATATACATAAATTGCAATTAAAGTTTTTTTTTTGAATAAATTGTTTAAGATTATAATCTTAAAAATAAAAAAAAAACAAAAGTAAAGTAAAGTACTACTAATTGTAAGATGTGAAAATACTATGTATAAAAATCAAAACTTTGTTAATTAATAAATTTTTATTTTCTAAATAATCCTTCCTTAGTCTGAGATATTTCGTTAGATATCTTATTTGTCCTTTTTCTCCCACAACTACTTCTTGCTCCACTTAATATATTTATTTTGGAGTTTACTTTTTCTGAAAATAGATTAAGAAAAGTGAAACATAAATATTCTATCGAATAAATTGCAATTTCAAAAATAATAAAATAATAGAAAAATTCTCTGAATCTGCAACATTTTGCTATAGAAAAGTTCTAAGGTTCTGAGAGAAATAGAAAAATTCTCTGAATCTGAGGCATTTTTCTAAACAAAAATTCTCAAAATCTGAGACATTACTTCTATAGAAAAATTCTCAAAATCTGAGATATTTTTTTAATAGAAAAATTTTCAGAATCTAACACATTTTTTCAATAGAAAAATTCTCAGAATCTAACACATTTTTTCCATAAAAAACAATTCTCAGAATCTGTGACATTTTTTCCATAGAAAAATTCTCAGAATCTGAGACATTTTTTTCATAAAAAAATTCTCACAATCTGAATCTGAGACATTTTTTTCATAAAAAATCTGAGATTTTTTTTATAAAAATGTTCAAAATCTCAGACGTTTTTCTATCGAAAAATTCTAAGAATCTCTGAAATAGATTTTTGCTGTACTTACCTTAATGATATTCAATTGCCAAAAATGTATCTTTAATATCACGAACTAATAAAATCTCCTTTCGTTTTGGTTGTATTTGCTGAATTTCCGTTGTAATTCTTCTTTAAATTTATAAGTTTCATAATGGATGTATTACATATGAACGTATCTTTATATATTCCCATCTCTTATATTTCGAATATTTTTCTGTTTTTATTTTTTTCGCGTTTTGCTTTTATTTTGTTGCAAGGCTCACAAATTTTCTGTAATTAATTTTATTTTAATTTTTGGGTTTTGACAATTTCAATTTATTTTTTATTTACACATTTAATGCTCAATATCGAAAATTAAACACAAAATGCTTACTATACACATTTAATGTGTAATTTTAAAAATCTTGTGTTTATTTTTCTAGAAATATATTTATCAACACACAAAATACTGTATAAAGTGTGTAATTTTAAAATTTTTGTGTGCAAATTAGATTTTTAAACACTTCGTGCTTAATTTTACTCGTTGTGTGTTATTTTACACAGAAATTTACCCACTTTATAGTAGTAATTTTACATGGAGTTTTTAGAGTGTAATCAAAAATTTTATTTTTTTCACGTTATAAAATATTAAAACATATTCGACTAAAATATTATATTTTGAATACAAGTTTCTTAAAAATAAAAAAATATTTAAACACAACTTTTATCTGTGATCCTTTAAAAGTTTACCCAAAACAAATAGTGTCACCTTATTTTTTTTTGTTCTAATTAAGCCCTTTTTTAAAATTATGATCACATACATTGGATAAATAATATATTGAAGTATCTAAAATATTTTTATTTTTATAAATATTAATTTATACATGTTGACAGATATTTGTTCATAGACATATGATACCAAAATATAAACATAAATTTTCTGAATTTATAAGTGTTGAAGTTTTGTACATTGTATACACGTATGTTATTACTACTTACTACAGTATAAATAAATATTAAAATAAATTAAGTACTAAAATATTTATGATTTATAAATATAAATATTTACATATTATATGAATATGTATGTAGGAAAATGCAAACTAATTGTTAAAAGGAAACCAATTAGTTTTAGATATTTTAAAATTAAATGCAAAGTATTATCAATAACACTGTGCTACGAAAAAATAAAATCCAATGTGTTTTTCAAATGATCTGATATAGGTTGTAGATCTTGTCGAAAAGATTTCTTGGGACTTTTCTTACTCAAGGATGTGTTACTCAGAAACTTTTCACCCGATTATCAATTTTTGAACTTTTTTGGAATGTATCCAAAAACATCAAAAACGATTTTTTCCCCTTTCTTAGAACACGATAAAGATGTCACAGATAGGAATAATATTTTTTTATAAATGGGGGTTTTCGTGTCAACTGACACAACTTTTGAAACCGATGTCTTCCGATAGGGATGAAATATGCACCAAGGTTAGTCCTATTGGATAGTAGTTCAGACACAATTTTTCAACGCGATCGGTCAAGGACTCTCTGAGCTAGAGGCGGTCGAAATTTGACATTTTGGCAAAAGAGGAGTTTATTCTCATCCATGTTACTTCTTACCTATTGTTTTTAGCAAAATGTGTCCCAAATAGTTTAGATAGCTATTTCTTCAGTCGAAAAAAAATTTCAAAATGATATCGTTATTAAGATCATTTAAGACAAATTTAAAGAAGGACTAAATTTTAACATGAACCGATTTTTTCCAATTTCGATAGGCTTCGTCCTTTGTGATTTTGATGGACTTTGAAACGCAAAAATCTAAATTTTTAAATATTTTTATCCAGTTGTAGTCGAAGTATTTGGGTTTTTTATTGCAGATCTTTTATATTATCATGTTGGAGGGCAAAGATCATCAAAATAAATTAGTTTTTCGGGGTTGGACCAATTTATGGGGTGAACAATTTAAAAAACGTCAATACTCATGCGATAGCTGAATTTTTTTTTTAGTGGTCTGAAATTTTTATGATATACATCTCGAAACGTGCACTATCGCTTAGGCTTGGTGCCATTTAAAAAAAAAAAAAAAAAAATCGACCCCCCTTACTATACATTGTTTACACAAGTCTTCAGTGAAATTTTGTGGCGGTTATTTTGGAATATTTTAACGTTTTATTTGTGTTCAATCATGATGTTTTAGAAAAAGGACTAAAATGACCCCCAAAAATAGGAGATACTGGGTTAATATTTTCTAAGAAAAAAACCGCCATCAAATTTTCAGAAGATATTTTAAAACACTATTTAGCTCAGAAGGTGATTAAATAATTTTTTTTTTGACTTATTCAAACCGAAATTAAAAAAAAAACTACAGTGGGTCATAAAAAAACTTAAGCTATATTTTCAACCCCTTTGGTGGTTTTGGTCTACTAATGGTCTACTAATGGCATTAAGATAAACCTTATAAATATCAATTTACGTATCAAGTTTGTTTACGATCGGACAATTTTTGTACGTTTTATAGCGTTTTTAAGAAAAAGGATATATGGCAAAATCTTGAATCCTTGCTCCGATTTCAATGAAAATTTATGCACAAACTACTAGCTGTATGTGTATTAGCATGACCACTACTTGTGATTTTACTGACATTGTTGTCTAAATAACATTTTTCAATTTCAAGACACATGGGAGATAGGCGTGTCCTTGCACCGGACCGAAAAAATATATTTCCCAAATCCCTTTGAGGAAAATGCTGGTCGATGAACTTCACATGACATTTGTTGAACAATATACAATATACAACAAAAATAAATATGTAAAAATATTGTGTTTTTTTTTGAGTAGGAAACTTTTCCC
This sequence comes from Pegoplata infirma, assembly GCA_963921195.1. Lineage (NCBI taxonomy): Eukaryota > Metazoa > Arthropoda > Insecta > Diptera > Anthomyiidae > Pegoplata > Pegoplata infirma. Next base: position 47,461,512 of record OY992539.1, on the reverse strand, counting down.
CCCTTGTCCGATTCGGCTCGCTAACGCACTTGACCAATCTACTAACATAAGACATACACCCTAATGTGCTCATACATTACAATATTGTTTTGTTTTATATTAAATTTTTGATATTTACAAGTTTTAATAATCATAAACATATGAGCATTGTGCGTTTAAGCAGATATACAATATATTAGAGCGTTTAGACTGCATCTACAAATGTTAACTTACACCAGGCACGTACGCAAAATGATTTGGTCATATACAATTTTTAAGACATTGCACTACAAAATATACGATTGTTAACAAAAAAACAGGGCTCAGAACTATTTTGTTCTTTAAATTTCTCATCTAACGAAGTTTTTTTTTCTGGAAATATTAAAAATTTCAAAAGATTAAAAAAAAAAAAAATTTGATTGAAAAAAATATGTGGATAAAAATTTTTGTTTAAGACACTTTTGAGAGGTAAGTGCGACTGACCAAATAAGTTATTCATCATGAATATTATTATACTACCTCCGTCCCGAAATATTTTTAACATTTCTATAGATTTTTTTGTCCCAAAATAAACTTAACATTTTGTTAAGCAGTGTTTTAGTTGAAATAATACAAGATAAAGTTAAAAAAACAATCTTATACTAATCTCGTGTACTAAAACTGTAACAAAATTAATTAAAAATATTTGCAAGATGTCCCTATTGCATCCATAATGCATTTATTAAAAACCGTTAAAAGGGCCTCTAGCGTAAAATTTCTTATTTCATACGCCGCATTTTGTAATAATTTTCATCTTTTCGAACATAGTGGACACCATGCCTCTTTAAAACGTCGAAAACAAGTTGTATCATTTATCTGGATGCAGTTTATTGCATCCATTTTGCACGTGAATTGAAAAATTGCAAAGCTATAAAGAATTTTTAAATTATTGATATGTCCCGATATGCATTAACAAAAAAAACAAAGCTTTTTCAAAAAATCCTCCATAATCCCAGCCAAAATATAGAAATGTTAAGATTATTTTGGGACGGAGGTAGTATTAGCTTTTCTCTCGACTTTATTTAAAGCCAACGCCACATTTGATTTGTGTTCAGGGGAAAAATTTTGATATTTAAAAATATATTTGATATCTTCAGAAATACGAATGATAATTTCTAGAATATAATTTAAAATGGTATAGTTTTGGTGAAAAATAATGTTTTTGCCAAATAATGTTTCAAAACTTATGCACTGCATATTGTGAGGTATACACTAATTTTAATCGCCTTTTGTAATTTAAAGTTTAACTAAATTTGATAATTTTTAAATCGAAAAATCTTCTTTGAATCCAGAACTTTTTTACACAAAAAATTAATAAAAGTTTTAGTTTTTTCAAAATATCTATATGAAACTGATAAATTTTTATCGATAAAAAATATTGTGAATTTAAGAGCTTTTCTTTACAGAAATGTCTCAGAATCTGTAAATTTTCTTATTCAAATTTTTTTTAAGATTATAATAATTTCTGTAGACTTTTTAGAATCTGTACAAAAAAGTCAATAATTTGAGTATTTTTTTTTTTTTTTCGAAAAATTACTCACAAGAAAGGGGTTTCACAGGGCACCCAACGATTGTCCTGAAACTTTCGTATAGGAAAGAGGGAAACAAAATACGTGTTTTTTTTAGCTGCCCAATCCCACATTTAGCGGGTCAAAGGGGGGGGGGGGTGAAAACGGAATTGTTTTCGTTTTTTGATGATTTTTCCCATTTCTTCAAAATAAATTATGTGTAAACAGGTCGAAAGGTTTTTTGAAGGATTATTAAATGGAGTATCGGCCGTGTCTGAATTCTGCTTCGTACGGCTGCCATATATAGTAATCTCTATTTAAAGTAAGCTAATTTTTTCGTTTGGAGAAATTCCTGTTAGTTCGGCTTTCATTCGTATTTTTCCAAAAGCCCTACACTCAAAATAATACATTAGTAGATTTACTATTTTTTTTTTCCAATGCTGGTTAGCTAACTTTTTGCAAATTTTTAGTTGAGATAAGCATGTTAGCAAAAATATCTTGTGAACTTCATTTAGCGCATTAGCAATTTTAAACAAAATTTGAACTAATTTTTTTTGCTAAATTTAAAATTTAGTTGACCAAATTTTTACAAGCTTTTTTGCTAATATTAGCAAAAATAAATGGTAATTTTTTTTTATTTTCAGAAAACTTAAAATGGCACTATCTCGGAAACTAAGCCAGATAGAGCAAAATGGAGGCCATTTTTGGTTCTCGAGCTAGTATCGCCAGTTCTCTTCACATGTGTGGACCCTAATGGGTCTTAACTTTAGATCCAAAAAAGTTAGCATTCCCGAAAATTTAAAAATGCTCGTATCTCGGTAAATATGGCCGACACAACAAAAAGCTCTCAACATGTAGAACAAGACCGCAAAATAATCAAAAGCTCTCCGAGTAATATTTTTGAAGTTATCGAGTTTTGTAATTCTCAAAACCCCGGTGGTCCTCTAAAACACGTATCTCAAAAACTAAGCAAGGTAGAGCGAAACGGACACAAATTTTGGATCAAAAACTATGAAGATTTTTAATGAACCCCACTAGGTCTAGGCCCATCGGGGTCTGGACTTAACGGGTCCGAACCCAATAGGGTCCTCAAATGTGTATGAACTAAATTGAAAAAAAAAAAAAAAATTCAGTTAACTAATTTTTGGCAAAACATTTTTGCTAACTTTACCAAAAAAATTGTGGGTTCAAAATCAGCAAAGTTTCTTGTAGGTTTACAAGCTTTTTTGCTAACATTACAGTTTTTTTTTTTAATGTAATTTTTCCATAGGGTGGCAACCCTTTTTGAAGTTTTGGATTGGGCAGCTGAAAAAAACAGGCAACTCTTATTTTCTCCCCTTATTCCCATACTCAAGTTTCAGGACAATGGGTGGGTGCCCTCTGAAAGACCTACCTTATCAGTAGCGGAACAATCTATGCGAAAAATGTATTACAATCTGAAAAATTTTCTATACGAATTTCAGAAAGTTTTCTTACAAGAAATTTATCTTTACGAAAAATGTGTTAGAATCTGCGAATTCTTCTATACGAAAAATGTCTCAGGATCTCAGAATTTTTCTATACAAATCTAAAAAATTTTTCGATTTTTTTTAGAATCTGAATTTTTTTTTTAGAATCTGAGAATTTTTCAAAACGAAAAATGTTTTAGAATATGAGAAATTTTCAATATGAAAAATGTCTCAGAAAATCTCAAAAAATTTTCAATGCGAAAAATGTCTCAGTCTGAAATTTTTTTTAAGAGAGAAGTGTTTCAAGAAGTTAAAACTTTTTCTTAGAATTTGTTATTTAACATGATAATGTTTTTAGGCTGGTGTCTAACTTTAAAAATGATGCAGGACGCCAGGACGACTAACAAAAAAGAAAATAAGAATTACTGTTTTCATTTTCTTAAAACCGAAAAGGTTGCAATCTCGATTTGTAACTTGGATAATAACTCACCTGCTATTGAATAAAAGCGTTTTTCACCAGATGGTGAATAAAACGTAAGATAATTATTTTTCAACAAAAATTTTTTTTTCATCAAATATTTTTTTATCAAATATTTTTTTTATAATATTTTTTTTTTATAAAAATTTTTTTTCATCTTATGTTTTTTTTGCATCAAATTTTTTTTTTTGCATCAAAAACTTTTTTCATCAAAAAAAAATGTTTTTCTCCAAATTTTTTTTTCATAAATTTTTTTTTTTCCACAAAAAATTTTTTTTCATCCAAATTTTGTTTTTCAACAAAAAAATGTTCACTTTCATTTTTTTCTTATTTTTTTTTCCACCAAAACTACTTTTCCATTGTTCCCTTTGTTTATCAAATCTACAAAAAAATAAGTGAGAGTGTTAAAATCTTCTGTGCCGAATCATTTATACTCACCAAAATGTATTTTTTTTTTTGTTAAATTTTTTTTTCATATTTTTTTTTTTTTTTTAATTTTTTTTTTTATGCTATTTTTTATTATTGGATTTGACTAAAATTTGGCATAAAAACTGCCATATAGGGTATAAAAAATATCCTAAGACAGTCTAAACGTAGTAGCATTAAAATGATTCATATAAGTGTGTGTAATATTTTGTGAAAAGACTTTGTTGATTCTATTGATTGATCAAGCATAACAAATTGTTTTAAATTGAACACTTTGTTTTTGGTATTGATGCATAACGGATTATAAATAAATTTATTTAATATTTAAAATTAAATGAATAAACGAAATGACCAAAGCAACTCTTTTGAGATTTTTTTTTTTGTTGTTAAAGTTTTTATAAAAATAGTTTAAATTTTTAATGCATTCCATCAATAATATGATGTCAGTGTTATTTATGCACGATAAGCAAATAAATTTAAAATATATTTATTTTATTGTTTAATTGTATTTATTATTATAAAAAAAAGAACTAATTGCAATATTAAAAAAAAAATCTTTTGAAAATATTACTCTAGCTCGAGGTCACATTTATTTACAATGATATTGCCAAAGTAAGAATTTTCCAGCAACAAATTACTTGTTTGATTATTTTACAATACTAAGCTGACACGTGTTTCGAACTGTGTCTATAGATCATTGTCAATACTCTTAAGCACACTTAAAAAATTATGTCATTAACTGTTTGTAGTTTATTTAAAAAGTTTTCCGTTTAGTCGTTTTTAAAAGAAAAAACATTTTTTTGATGTTCAGTTTTTATTAATGACTACGTCTGTCCTTTGCTTCAAAAAAACACACTAAAAAATAAAGACTTTCATTATCATTTAATCTTTAAAGTCATTTATTTTTGTTCTATAAGTAAAAACTACTGATTATTCTTTAAATTTTTAATGATTTGTGTAAGTCATTTTTTTAAAAATTGTTGGTATTTTTTAATGAGATATCATTAGTTTTTACCTACACAAGTAGGTTATTTTTTTGTAGAAAAAAAAATTCAAAAAATTATTTATAGAAATATAAAAACATGTTTGTATCAAGTGACTTTGGCACGATGGGTAGAGTGTCTGGCCAGAATGTAGTTGATTGCGGGATCGATTCCCAAAAATTTTATTAAAAATTTTTAAAAAAATATTTCAATAGAAAATTGTAATAAATAACCTACGAAATCATTAATTTTTAATGTTTTGGTAGGTTATTTTTTTTGGAATTTGTTGGTAAAAATTAATTTTTAATGTTTTCGTAGGTTATTTTTTTTGAATTTGTTAGTATAAAAGAATGAAAAAAACGTAATTTTTTAATGTTCAATGTTATTTATTTTAGAAAGTTTTGTCAACAGTAAAAAATAAATGTTGATGTTTGTTAAAATAAGTAAATAATTGCTGGGATGGTTTTCAATTGTTTATTTACTTGTTTTAAGTGTGTTTTTCATTTGTTTTTGCCTACAAAATATTTTTAGTGCAATACTCTTAAGCACTTACTCTTGCATTCACTAAAGAAATCTCAAGGTACTCCAGCAAATGATGAAAGAAAAAAAAAATATTTTTTTCTCTGTAAAATTGTTATAAACCAAATTTAACTACAAATTACCACATGCCATAAAATATAACTGGTACCATAAAAACCTCTTAAACGTTTATATACTAAAATTAAACAATTTATTATGACAATAATAATAATTTATCTTAAAAAATATACTAATACTCGAAATGCGGTAGCCAGTGAATATGAACAACTTTTAGTGGTCATTTGCTCACATAAACCTAGTGTTTCGTTTTTTTTTTTTTTTTCATAGAATTTTAATTAAAATCTTAGATTGTTTTTGCAAAAAAAAAAAAAAAATAAAAAAAAAACCTAACCAAAATTGTTGTAAATCTTAGTAAAACTTGTAACAACTGCAAATAAATTGCTAGCCAAAAAAATAATAAAAGTTAATATTCTGTTAAGCCGACCATACAATCCCCTTTGAAATATTTGTCGCTTGTTTTTTCGAGGGAATTATTAACTCTTGTTGTTACCCAGCAAAAGTTTTTGCTTTAATATACTCATAAAAAAAAAATACTAGGAAAAGATCTCGTAATTTCATTTACTTTCATTGGAGTAGAGTCGAATAAAAATAGTGGAATAAACATTAATTTTAATGACAAATCGTTTATGATCAACTAAAATATTAATACATATTCGAATAAAAATAGAGAAATAAAAATGTTTTATTTGACCCTTAAAATATTATATTTAGAGTACACTTATAAAATTATGTCATTAAATGTTTGTTAAATGTTTGTATTTTATTTAACAAGTTTTACGTTTTGTCGTTTTTAAAAGAAAAATCATTTGTTTAATGTTCAGTTTTTTGAAATGCCTGTGGGTTTTTGTTATAATTTCTGCACTGAAACTATCAAAACATTAAAATTAAGTTGTTTGAAGTCAGCTAAATATTCTGGAAAATGACAACAAAAGTGTGTGGCAGTTGTTTTTAAGCAGTTGTTTGTAAGCAGTTGTTTTTAGAGTTATTTCACGAAATAATAACTATAAAAACTTGGGCGTACTGATTTGAGTTCTGAAAAAAAATGGGCTCCCTAGTTATATGGAATGTACTAAAAATTTTGCCGTTAATATTTTTTTGAACCGCTGAACCATTTCAACAGACAGACGGATAGTTGAAATGGCGATCACGGCCAAAGTATTACACGGAAATGCAAATTCCTTCATTTGCCTCTGCAATTCCAGATCATGTTGGTAACTTTTGCAAAATAATGTAAGAGACATAAAGGATGAAAGAATGTATGAAGTTAGGTTGAGATTGCTAGAAATACACTCAAAAAAATAAAACTGTAAAGTTAACAATTTTTGTTTGTTAACTCGAGTTTACTGGCTTTTTAGCAAAGTTTTAGTTAAAATCAGCCTTTTAAATATTTTTTAGTTAAGTTCAATTTACGAAAATACTAGTTTTGAACAAATTTTGAATTATTTTATTTTGTTGACTTTTAAACTGAGTCTACGAATTTTGATTAATTAATTTGCTGATTTCTCGTAACATATTTGTCAAGTGAAATTTCTTGTGTAGCCTCCTATGCAAATCTCATAAGTTCTACTTAAGCTGAACTTAATGCTGTAAAAAAAAGAAAAAATAAGTAAAGTGTTAGTGTATAAAATCAATATTTAACAAACATACAATTTTTTTACAAAAAGTTTAGCTGAATTTAACTAATTTTTTTGTTAATACGTACATAAAAATGTTACGAAATTTTTAGCTGAATTTGTAGTTGAAGTTACGGGTTTTTTGCTACATTCATTCTACAAAAAGTTAACTAAATATTTTTTGTTAAATTAACTAGAAATTTAGTAGGTTCAAAATCAGGTGTTTTTTTAGTAAAATTTAACTAAATTTTTTGCTAACTTTACAGTTTTTTTTTTTTTTTTGAGTGTAGAATTGTAGTGTTGGAAACTTTCGGAATGTATTCTGTATAAACTATAAATATTCACATACATAAAAAAAAAAATCATTAACAAGGTAAATTGACATTTAAAATCCTACTGATGATAACACTTACTGGTTTAAAACCGGTATGGGTATACCAGAAATGTCTATAATATTTAGAAATTAAATTTTTCTTCTGCATTTTTTCAACTTAACCCTTATAACAAATATAATTAGAGCCCGAGCTCGAGATGTACTTACAGAAAAATAGCTAATAAAAGCACTGACAAAATATGTCTCCATTAGGGACGTCTCCGAAACAAAAAATGCAAATTCCTTCATTTGTCTCTGCAATTCCAGATCATGTTGGTAATCCTTGCGAAATAATGTAAGAGACACAAAAGTTGAAAGAAAGTATAAAGTTTTGTTGAGATTGCTAGAAATAGAATTGCAGTGTTAGAAACTTTCAAAATATATTCGGTAGAAACTATAAATATTAAAAAAAAATTTCCATTAACAAGACAAGCCGACATTTAAAATCCTACTGATGATAACACTAACAGGAGTATTTTAAACCGGTATGGGAACACCAGAAATGTCTATAATTTTTGGAAAATTAATTTTTCTTCTGCATTTTTTCAAATTGAGCTCTTAGCTTGATCTATACTTACAGAAAAAACACTAACTTCATTTGTGTTTGTAATTCCAGATCATATTGGTAACACTTACGAAATAATGTAAGAGACAACAAGTAGAAAAGTTAAATTCGACTTTGCCGAATCTATGAATACCCTCTACAATGCCTTTTTTTAATGGATAGTACATTTTTTAACATGAAAAAAATTAACAATTTTTTTTTTGTCATTTTGTCATTAAAAAAAAAGAAAAATTACTATTTTTTTTTTTTGAGTGTAAAACTTTTTTCGAGTGTAATGTTTTTTTTTACTGTAAAAATATTTCTGAGTGAATGCACGTACGTATGTTCACAAAATATTGTCATTTTTGTAAAAAAGAAAAACTATTTTTTTTTTGAGTGTAAAATTTTTTTGAGTGTAAAATTTTTTTTGAGTGTAATTTTTAAGTTACCAATGCTTTTAAAACTAAACAAGTTTAAAAAGCATTGCTTTAAAACTCAACAAGTTTGAAAAGCATTGTTAAGTTACCACCAATGCTTTTCAAACTTGTTTAACACGTGGCATTTATGGTGAAACGATTCTGAAATTAAGGGTTTTGCTTATAACTTTTGAACTACTCGACCGATTGCGCTGAAATTGAATATCAAACATTCTTGGGGCAAAGATACATGCCAAGCTTCAGCTGTCTCACTATTGTCTTTCGGAAGTTATCGTGTTTTTTATCACATAAATTCGCGAAAAACCCTTGCCGAAATTTACTCTTTTGCTTATAACTTTTGAACCACTGGACCGATTTGGCTGGATTGCAATACCAACCTGACCCGGTAAATGACCAACATATATGTCAAACTTCAGCAGCCTCTGTAAAGTCTTTCAAAAGTTAGCGTGTTTTCAACGGACAGATAGACAGACGGACGGACGGACATCGCTAGATCGACTTAAAATCGATCGAGGATCACGAATATATATACTTTATGGGGCCCTAGACCAATATTTCGATGTGTTACAAACGGAATGACAAACTTATATATACCCTCTATCACTAGAGTGGAGGGTATAAAAAAGTTGAAAGATAGTATCATGTGGTTTGAGGTTGCTACAAATGTATTGGAAACTGTCACAATTTTTTTTGTAGAAACTATAAATATTCACATACATAAAAAACAATTTCCATTAACAAGACAAACCGACATTTAAAATCCTACTGACACTAACTGGAGTGTTTGAAACTGGTATGGGAATAAGAGAAATGTCTATAATTTTTAGAAATTATGTTTTACTTCTGCATTTTTACAACTTTAACCCTTAAGTAAAAATATATTTCTTACAAAAAAAGTTGTTCGCGCAGATTTTTGTTCACCAAAATTTCTTTTAAAATTTTTTTTTTCACACAATTTTTTTTTAAACATTTTTTTTTGCAAATTTTTTTTTCAAATAATTTTTTTTTGCAATAATATTTTTTACATTGTGGAGAGTATCAATGCCTTCGGCTTGGCCGAATAAACTTTTTTACTTGTTTATGTTGTAAAAAAAATAATTTCCAATGAACGACTTTCATAGTATTAATGAACAAATTCACACGATTTATTAATTTTTTCATAATACTTATAATTTTTTTCATAGTATTTATGAATAAATCATAATATGTGAAATTTAAGAACTATTTAACATTTTTCATAAATACTATGAAAAAGTTTAAAAGTATTATGAAAAAGTTAATAAATTATATGAATTTGTTCATAAATACTGTGAAAATCGTTCATTGGATTTCTTTTTTTGTGTGTTTTTTAGATTTTTTTTGTGTTGTGGTGTAAAAAAAATTCAGACACAACTATTTGTTTGCTTTTTGAAGCAAAAAATTTCATAAAAAATGCCTTCGAATTTTGGTGAAAAAAAAATTTTGATGAAAAATAGTTTTTGATGATTTTTTTTATGAAAAGAAAAATTATTTGATGCAAAAAAAAAAATTTTTTGGTAAGAAAAAAATTGGTAAAAAAAATATGATGAAAAAAAATTGATGAAAAAAAATATGATAAAAAAAAAATTATGAAAAAAAAAAAATTATGAGAAAAATATTATTAAAAAAAAAATTTTGATGAAAAAAATTAATGAAAAAAAATTGATGAAAAAAAAGTTTGACAAAAAAAAAAGTTGATTAAAAAAAAAAAAAATATGGAAAAAAATTGATTAAAAAAAAATTGATAAAAAAAAAAATTTTGATGAAAAAAAAAGTTTGATGAAAAATTTAATTGTTAGCTTATATAGTCAAACTGAGGTGGCATCCTGCAACTTTTTTAAAATTAGACACCAGCCTAAAAACATTATCATGTTAAATTATTTAAAAAAAATAAAATCTGACAAAAAGTTGTAAATTTACCAATTTTATTTCTAGAAAAAATTTATAATTTTTAAGAAAATGTTAGAAATTAAATTAGACTAGACTGATCTATTTAAAAATTCAAGATTTGAATTAGTCAGTTGGTTTATAACTAGAGTTTTTCTTTTCCCGGACTTTTTCATTTCCCGGGAAAGCGGGATCCATTTTTAAATTTCCCGGGATCCCGGGAATTCCCGCAAAAACTGAAAACCCAAATTTTTTGTCAAAAAAAATATATAAAAACCTTATGAATGCGATTACACTATTTATAATGTTTATTAACACCATAAAAATCTTATTTAGTACATTTAAAACAAAAAAAAATTTAAGGTTCGAAAAAAAGAAAAATTTTTGTTACATAGTTTTTATAAAAAAAATGGCCAAATAAGTCTTTTAAAAGTATTTTTAACGAAATATGTTATTTCACATCGCTTTCTCTGTTTTAATAATAAAAAATCATTATTTATTCTAATTAATCTCAGTTCATTTTTACAATTGGTTCTTAACGCATTGCCTTTAAAACACAATGAAACTGATTCAGAAGAATTTCTCAATTATGTCTCTGAAACTGAATGTAACTGTTTCAGAAAAATTAAATTATCAGAAAATTTACCACAAAAAAATTATTAAAAAAATTTTAAAAAATTTAAAAAATTCTGGTTTCTAAAAGAAAACCACGTTTATTTCAGAGTCATTCTTTAAACAGATTTTATATCAATTTATTGATTTAAAAAAATCATGTCCAAAAACATAAATATTTTTTATAGAAACAAATAATCATACTGCAAATTTTTCCAATGCAGGTCTCAGAAAGAAAATTTCTCAGCTTCTGAAAAAAGTATCATGTTCTGATAATTATATCCTATCGAAGATTTAGATATTGTGAGACTTTTTTCATTTCGAAAGTCTCAGATTTTATAACCTCCTGGTCCCTGCGTACGTTTCTGCCATCAATTATCAAGAATTTTAATAAAATCTCTAAAAAATCACATACAAAATAATCAATAAAAGTCGAAAAATCTACAATTTCAAAGGAACGAAAATTCCCAGGAATTCCCGCTCTATTTCCCGGGATTTCGGGATCGAAAATTCACGGGAATTCCCGGGAAATCCCGTCCCGGGAATTCCCGTGAAAAACTCTATTTATAACTGATCCAACTCTCGCCTTCTTTTTACATTCGTATGGCGTCACGGCCGAACTGATCCCAAATTCCTTGGTGTTACAAATATAACCACAAGCTACCAATATCCCGATTGCATTGTCTGGATAATAAAACATAAAAACTCATAAATGTTAAACCACAAATTATATTTATTGTGTGGCTTCTGTGAGAACCTTAAAAAAAAATACAAAAAAAAAATAACGTCTAATTTTTTTTTTACATTTTTTTTGTTCTTTTAAAATCACAAACACATATGTATTGTGGTTGCGGTAGGATTTTAACTCATTTATGCTTTTAGTTTTGTATGAAGTCAACAAAAAAATGTTGTGAATGTTCAGAGGGTGTATTATACACAGAACATTCATTTATAAAGGGATATTTTTTTTGTTGCTGTAGAGTGGTTTCTTGTTGCCTTTTTTTCATAATCAAATCCATAACTTTTTCAGCTAGATATAAGGGCATTCAAAGTGTGTATATACCAAAGCTGCTGGAGCAATATTTGATCAATGCTTTGAAAGAGATCTCTTAAATAGATATTTTCCATTTAAGCACTTCTTATTAACTTTTTTTAAGGATTAAAATCTCCTTTATTTCCTGTCGTGTAAAATTTAAAAATTTAAAGTCTACTTTTAGGAGTTCATAGTTAACAATTTAACAAGTTTAAAATAAACTTACTTAAGAATTTTTATATCGATAGAATGTTGTTGTACGAACTAGAGGTGGGTGCGTGAGTGATTTTTGAATCACACTCACTCACGCTCACGACAGGAATTTTTGAATCACACACAGTGACTCACCAGCATATTTTTTCTACTCACACTCTCCCACAATCACGTGAGTAAATTTAATACAACTCACACAAGCTTAAATCACACTCACGTTGACTCACACTCACGAAACACTTATTTATACAAAAAAAAAAATCAAAAACTAAAATTTCAAATATTGTACAAATTTTTAAGCTTCATTTAAAGTTCAGCAAAATTTTACACTTTTTTTTGCTTTTTTTCTGGACAAAATCTTAAGTTTAGCCAAAATTTACAGTTTTTTGTTGCTTTTTTTTGGTACGAAATAAAACATGAAGAGAAAATAAATCACGAAAACTCGAAATCACGCACACCCACTCACACAAAAAATCTTACTCACGCACACTCACACACTCAATTTTTTCCCCACTCACAATCACGTGAGTAAAATATAATTCAGTTACACTCACACGCAATCACGCGTAAATCACGTGAATCACGTTCTAATCTGCTCATGTGCCCTCTAGTACGAGCTACACTGCTAGAAATTCTTATTTGGAAATAACATCTTAAGTTTTCTGAAATCTTAACGGTGGTTTTGGGACATACGTTTTATGTGGAAAAAACATTACTTGTTATTTACTTAATTATACTTGTACTTTTATACTATTGTTTTACTATTTTCTTTATGTTGTTGTTATACTCATAGCACTTGTATGTAAAAAAAAAAGAAAATGTGAAGGGAGAAACTTTCCCTTAATTTCTTATTACTTGGTTCATATGAATGGCAAAACACTTGATATTTGTTACGGTTTAACACTTGTTTTATATATATTTCTTTATAGATGCATTTGTGTATTACAGTGTATATGAGGCATTCCACTCCAAATGTCCCGCTAAAGAAAAACATGTGTCCCGTAAAGTTCTGAATAGGTTGTTTGGATAGCCCTATATGAAACTAAGAAAATTGCGTTTTTGGTTTTTTACATTTTAAAAAACTGGGCTTAGGAGCCGTGGTCAAAAATTGGAAAATTGGTAAAATTTGTGGCAAGTTGCCTTGATTAAATATTTATCACATTAAAACGGAATGCACCACAATGTTAAAAATTTACATTCTTATATAGTTTTGTATGGGGTATCGATTAAAATTTTTGTTTTGGCAGAACCCGTTCTGAAATTTTCCATTTTTTAAAAAAGTCAATTTATAAAAAAATCGGCCACTTTTTTTTCTTTTTTTAAATTTTTTTTTTAAGTTTAGATGTTTATCCATCCACACAAAAAAAATCAGAAACACGTTCTTCTTTTTTTTCGAGAAAATCGCATTTGAACTTTAAATTTCATAACAATTTTGTAATTTGCTTGTATTTTCTTGATTTAACGTTGCGAATGAGTAATATTAATTGCATAAATATTCCTCATACGCTCTGTTGAAACAAAAAAATGCAAGCAAATTACTAAATTGTTATGAAATTTAAAATTCAAATGCGATTTTCTCGAAAAAAACGAAAAATGTGTTTCTGAATTTTTTTTGTGTGGATGGACAAACATCTAAACTTAAAAAAAAAAAATTAAAAAAGAAAAAAAAAGTGGCCGGAATTTTGATAAATTGACTTTTTTAAAAATGGATATTTAAGAACGGGTTCTGAAAATTTTCCAAAAAAATTAATCGATAGCCCATACAAAACTATATAAAATGTAAGTTTTTGAGATTGTAGTGCATTCCGTTTTAATGTGATAAATATTTAATCAAGGCAACTCGCCACAAATTTGACAATTTTTCCAATATTTGACCACGCCTCCTAAGCCCAGTTTTTGAAAAATTGAAAAACCAAAAACGCAATTTTCTAAGTTCCATATAGGGCTATCCACACAACCTATTCAGAAGTTTACGGTACACATATTTTTTTTCGCTGGACATTTGGTGTGTAATGCTTCATATGTGAGTATTTAAATGTAGCATAAATGTATGTGTGTGTGTTATGTTTATTAGTAGTGTTGGGGTTTTAATAATTCCTACTATTTTGTGGTATGTAACTAGACATTGAATTTATTTTATTAACATATTATTTGGGGTGAAGGAGTGTAAAATAAGCTCAAAATAGGAAGTAGTTGATAGATTATTTAAGGATTATCGATTAAAAAAACTTGTTCGATTGATTTACCAATGGTGGAGGATATTTATATGTATTAGATGCGTAACATCTCAAAATATCGGCCAAAAGCCTCAGTAAAAACAAATAATTTGTAAAACGTTTAATTCAGCAAAAAATTCAAATTAGCATTAAAATTCAATTTTTATATCTGCAAACAGAACCCCCTACCACCCAAAAAAAAAAATCACCGCAATTTTTTTTATGTTTTGGAGGGTAAAAAATATTAGGAACATCATAATTTACCACTCCTACTTGTTTTCTTTATGTTGGTAGCCGCAGGAAATTTTATATATTGCAACGAGATCGCACAGAAAAAGTAAATGAAAATCACTGCTGTTTACCCTCTAAAATATAAAAACTTAAAAAAACAATGTTGGTAGGGTGCTTTTTTTTGGGTTCGCGGAGGACATTAAGTGGCTTCCTCAAATTAATATTAACAAAGTCTTCTGTTAAACTGTGCAACAAATTTGGGGTCCCCGAGTTTGCCTCCTCAGTTTGATTATATAAGCTAACGATTAACAAAATAGAAAATAGGAATTACTGTTTTCATTTTCTTAAAACCAAAAAATTTGATAACTTGTTTTTTTAACTTGGATAATAATTCACCTCGTGGGGATTAAAAAAAAAAAATTCACCAGCTGTTGAATAAAACGCAATATAATTATTTTTCATAAATTTTTTTATAAATATTTTTTTTAATCAATATTTTTTCATCAATATTTCTCTTCATGAATATTTTTTTTATCAATATTTTTTATCAATTTTTTTTCATCAAAATATTTTTTGATCAATATTTTTCTTCATTAATATTTTTTTCATCAACATTTTTTTCATCAATATTTTTTTCATTAATTTTTTTTTTCATTAATATTTTTTTGTTATCAATATTTTTTCATCAATATTTTGTTTCATTAATATTTTTTTTTCAATCAATATTTTTTTTTTTTTCATCAATATTTTTTTCATCAATATTGTTTTCATCAATATTTTTCTTTCATCAATTATTTTTTTTTTTATCAATATTTTTTTTCATAATAATTTTTTTTCATCAATGGTTTTTTTATCAATATTTTTTTTTTGCATCAATATTTTTTTTGTCATAAATTGATTTTTTTTCATCAATATTTTTTTTATCAATATTTTTTTCATCAAATATTTTTCTTCATGAATATTTTTTTTATCAATATTTTTTATCAATTTTTTTTCATCAATATTTTTTTTTTCATCAATATTTTTTTTGATCAATATTTTTCTTCATCAATATTTTTTTCATCAATATTTTTTCATTATTTTTTTTTTTGTTATCAGTATTTTTTTTATCAATATTTTTTTTTTATCAATATTTTTTTTTATCAATATTATTTTATTTCAACGATATCTTTTTTCATCAATATTTTGTTACATTAATATTTTTTTCCCATCAATATTTTTTTTCATCAATATTTTTTTCATCAATATTTTTCTTTCATCAATTATTTTTTTTTTCATCAATATTTTTTTTATCAATATTTTTCTTTGTCATAAATTGTTTTTTTTTTTTCATTAAAAATTTTTTTATCAATAATCTTTTTTTCATCAATATATTTTTTTACCAATATTTTTTTCATCAATAATTTTTTTCATCAATATTTTTTTTTTTCATCAATATCTTGTTTTCATGAATATTTGTTTTTTCATCAATATTTTTTTTTTTAAATATCTTTTTTGCATCAATATTTTGTTCATCAATTTTGTATCATCAATATTTTGTTTCATCAATATTTTTTTTTTCATCAATATAATTTTTTTTCATCAATATTTTTTTTTATCAATATTTTTCTTCATCAACATTTTTTTTATTATTTTTTTTTTCATCAATATTTTTATACCCTCCACTCTAGTGATAGAGGGTATATATAAGTTTGTCATTCCGTTTGTAACACCTCGAAATATTGGTCTAAGACCCCATAAAGTATATATATTGATGATCCTCGTTCGATTCTAAGACAATCTAGCGATGTCCGTCCGTCCGTCTGTCTGTCTGCTGAAACCACGCTAACTTTTGAAAGACTTTACGGAAGCTCCTGAAGTTTGGCATATATGTTGGGCATTTACCTGGTCAGGTTGGTATTGCAATCCAGCGAAATCGGTCCTGTGGTTTAAAAGTTATAAGCAAATGAGTGAATTTCGGCAAGGGTTTTTCGCGAATTTACGAGATAAAAAGCACGGTAACTATTTAAAGGCAATTCTAAGGATATTGAAGCTTGGCATATTTATTTGTCGTTGCCTTGGGCTGATTCGTATTGAATTTCAGCCAAATCGGTCCAGTGGTTCAAAAGTTATTAGCATAACCGAAAATTTCAGATTCGCTTTACCTTAAATTTGTATTGAAAACCCGTTAAACATGTTTTAAAAACATTGGTAAGTCACAAAAATATTTTACAACGCATTTATGCCCCTAAATTTTTTTTTTACACTGAAACAAAAAAAAAATCCTCAAAAAAAATTTACACTCAAAAAAAATGTTACACTCAAAAAAAAATTTAGTAAATTATTTTTTTTTTTTTTCAAAAATTACTAAAAAAAGTTTTTTTACACAAAATAAAATAATTCTGTTCAAAAATTTAATTTTTTTCACGTTAGAAAATTTACTATCACTTAAAATGGGCATTGTAGAGGGTATTTATAGATTCGGCCAAGTCGAATTTAACTTTTCTACTTGTTTTTTTATCAATATTTTTTTTTTCATAAATTTTTTTTTCATCAATATTTTTTTTTTTCATCTTTATTTTTTATAATTTTTTTTTCATCAAATATTTTTTTTATCAATAATCTTTTTTCATTAAAAACTTTTTTGTATAAGAAAATCACCATAAAACTGAAAACATCCTTTAATACTATTTACTTCAGAATTGAATTTAAAACTTTTTTTCAAAACGCTTTTAAAAAAAATTTAAAAACTTCAGTGGGCCATAAAAAACAACTCGAGCTAACAAGGAGAGTCTCCCTGGTGTCAATATAAATTTAGGGCACTAAAAAAAATATTTTTCCTGCTAGAGGGTGTTGTGTCTTAGTGGTTAGTGCTTTGGACTTCTAGCCAGCAAGCCTGGGTTCGATTCTCAGCTCAGGCAAAACAAAATTTTTTTCAGATACTTATTAGTTTCTATTTATGACTAATATCTATCGCAGCACCCTCCTTCGTTGATAAATAGCACTTAAAACGTCAACGAAGTAAAATAATGAAATAATGGCTATAAACACAGCTTCAAAAATAATTCGCCAGATCAATAACAGATGGCGATGCAACAACTGTACTCAAAATTATCAAGCCCTTCCATCTTTCAAAATCTTTCATCGCTCTTCTATCCACTTTCCGAAAGAAGCATCACTGTTACATTAGTAATTGATAGGCAGCATTGCCTGAGTGTTGCTTCTTTTTTACAAAAAAAAAAAAAGATACAAAATCGTAGTGCACAGTGTTACGACATATACACTTAAATTGGAAAATTTTAGCATTATTAATATTTTTTGAAGAATTTTGAGTGTAGAACTTTGAACTTTATCTTAAATATATAATGTCGGTCTACTGGAGTGTTTGAAATCGGTATTGAAGTACCAGAAATGTTTATAATTTTTAGAAATTAAATTTTCGTCTGCATTTTTAGCTGCAATCCCATTAAAAATATATTTAGAAACAGACTAACAGAAAAAACGATAAAGAATAATCTATTGTTTGCTGAATTAATTGATTACATCTTGACAAAACCTATTTACTAAATATATCTATTTTTATCTTTTCTTTACAGTTCGTGGCGAAAAATGTTACTATTTCTAATCTTAGCACTATCAATTGGACGAATAAAGTCCATTGATTTAAAAGGACAATCCATAAAAGGTAAGTAAAATTGAATAAAAACAAACTATTGCAATAAGGATATATACTTGATCAACTCGCCACTACTGTGAATAAATAATGAAAATATTTCGAAACTATGGCATACTTTGAGGATTGGCATATAAAAATATGAATTTTTCTGTTATTTATTCACAGATGCCATAGCAGAGTATGATTTGCTGGCCATGATCAATGAAAATTTAAATGGTATTGAATTTGATTATGCTGAAGATGGATTTCCTGCCTATAAAATCTTACAAATAGCCGATATAAAATCACCATATCGTATGATTTTACCCGAAAAACTTAGCGATTTTGCGCTACAAACCACATTTCAACCAATTTCCTCCAAGGGTGGCTATTTATTTAGTGTTGTCGATCCCCTGGATACTGTGGTACAATTTGGTTTACATTTTTCAACCGTCATTAAAGATTGCTGGAATGTTTCCATCATCTATACTGATGCTCATACTAGTCCTATTAGTAAACGTTTGGTAACATATCAAATACCATATGAACCCAAAAAATGGGTTACCTTAGCCTTTAAAGTATTAAGTGATCAAATTGTTTTCTACTATAATTGTGAAGAAACCGAAACGACACCGATTGTAAGAGATCCCATAGAGTTGGTATTTGCGTCATCTTCAACATTATATTTAGCACAAGCTGGTGCCAAGTTGGGTGGAAATTTAGAGGTAAGTACTCAGTTTTCTGATTGTTTTTATATTTTTTTTTGTTATTTATTATAAATTATATAAACATCAAACAAACAAAAATAATAGATGCCCTTTTTTTATTAGAAATATTAATTGAAAATACATATAATGGGGTCAAAATGATAAGTTTTATTAATAAAAATATTTTTTTTTTGTATTTTTTAACGAAGGCAAAAAAGATGATTTGTGATGTTTTTTGCCTAATTGTTTTTTTAGAAATTAATTTAGTTAACCGAAAATTGATTAAGTAATGGAAAAAGCTTATTTATTTTAATTGAATTTTAGTATCATAATTTTGTTTTAATTTTAATAAGGTAAGTTTTTTCTTCAAATTTATACATCTGGTTTAAAATTTTGCTAAGTTCATATAAAAACAATTTTTAAATTTGCTCCAACCATTCCAGAAAAATACTTTTTAATATTTTTCATGCAAATTTTTTGGCTATGCACTACATGGTAATGCATTACATAACCATTACCATTTTGAAGGTTTTTCTGTTCACCTCTGTAGATCAGGTTACAAATATGTTTCATAACTAAAATTTAAGACACAGCTGTTTTAAACTCGTTCCAGAACTCTTAGACTAGTTTACTGAGATTTGGATCCACTACATTCTACATTTATTTTTCATGTAAAATCTAGCGCTGAATCCGAAAATGCAGTACCAAGTTTCAAAAGTAGAACAGTTTTCGAGTTATTGCTAACTTTTAAAATTTTCAGCTTTTTAAAAAGTGATTTTACTTAAACAAAAATATCTCCGGACCAAGTCGGTGGATTTATTATTTTTTGGAAGGTAATTAAATGCTTTATCAATTTTGTATGCAGTATTTTGCAATCTGATTATTGCCTTAGAAGCTATTAATCGTATAGACCAGCGGTTACCAACCTTTTTGGCTCGCGTACCCCGAGTTTTTTGTTTTCGTTAAAAAACTTCTCATATAAATATTAGAGTTAATTTTGAAATTTTTGATCTGCGGGTATTATAATTTTTTTTTTTTGAAGGATTTAGGGGAGATCAAAACAATGGTAGTATTTTTTGGAAAAATTTTCGCTCTTTGGGGTGGTTTAATGCATCTGTAAATGCAGATTTTGAGTTGATTTTTCTGCAGAGCAAAAACAGCGGAAAATATTGCAAATCTGATTTTACCAGTCGATTCTACACGAAAAATTTAAACAACGGACTTTTTTGAACTCTTAAAAAAAGTTCCAAAAACACATCACAGAGGGCGGAAATATAGTGCTCGATTCTGAAATACGAGTTCACCATTCACCCAATTTTTAAGAATTTGATATTCTTTGAATTTTGAGATTTTTTTCTTGTAATTATTAAAGATTATAACTAGATCTTTAATTGTTATAAGAAAAAAAATTTAGAATCTTAAAATTCGAAAGAATATAAGTTTTTTAAAATTTTTTTTTTTAATACAAGGGCAGATCAACAATTATGTGACTTTTCGAATGAAACACCCTCGTATATGCAATGAAAGGGCATTTTGAGCTTAACAAAATTTTACTAAAATTTCCTCTCTATCAAAACCCGTCTCAAAGCTGCCCAAAAACAGGTTTTTTTGAGAACTTTGAAATAAATTTTCTCAAAAACCTGACATCATAGAAAAATTTGGGAACAATATTCGGAATGAGCATCGAAAGGGTAACCGAAAACATGTAGTCAGATCTCAAAATATCGCAAAAAAAATGCTCTCTAAATTGCACAAAAATAAGTTTTTTGTGAACCTTGACCTCAACTTTCTTAAAAACCTGACGTTATGGAAAACTTTGGAAGCCAGATGTGAAACCAGCATTGAAACGTTAATCTAAAACAAATGTCCAAATTACAAAAATTTTGCGTACCCCCGCGGGCAGTTTCGCGTACCCCCTAGTGGTACGCGTACCATAGGTTGGTAACCGCTGGTATAGACGATTAATTTGGGGGGATAAAATGTAAATTCAATTGTAGGTAAATTTCACAAAGAAAATGTTATAAAATAAATTTTAACATGTTAATGTTTTTAGGCTGGTGTCTAATTTTAAAAAAGTTGCAGGACGCTACCTCAGTTTGACTATATAAGCTAACAATTAACGAAAAAGAAAAGAAGTATTACTATTTTCATTTTCTTAAAACCAAAAATTTTAGTAACTTGGGTTTGTAACTTGGATAATAATTCAAATCGTGGTGAATAAATCCATTTTCACCAGCTGGTGAATAAAAAGTAACATAATTATTTTTCAGCAAAATTTTTTTTTTCATCAAATTTTTTTCATAAATTTTTTTTCCATCAAATTTTTTTATTTTCATGAAACTTTTTTTTCATCAATTTTTTTTTTCATCAAATTTTTTTTTTTTCATCTTTTTTTTTTTACAAAATTTTTTTTGTTCATCAAATTTTTTTTGTTCATCAATTTTTTTTCCATCAAATTTTTTTTCCCATCAAATTTTTTTTTTTCATCAATTTTTTTTTTTTCATCAATTTTTTTTTTTTCAAACTTTTTTTTCATCAAATTTTGTTTTTTCATAAAATTTTATTTTTCATCAACCTTTTTTTCATATGTTTTTTTATCAAATTCTTTTTCATCAATTTTTTTTCATCAAATTTTTTTTCATCAATTTTTTTTTCATCATTTTTTTTTTCATAAATTTTTTTTTCCATCAAAATTTTTTTTTCATAAATTTTTTTTTATCATATCTTTTTCATCAATTTTTTTTCATCAAATTTTTTTATCAAATTTTTTAATATCAATTTTCTTCTCACCAAAATTTTTTTTTTCATCAAATTTTTTTTACATCAAAAAATTTTTCTTTTCATCAAAAAAATTCATCAAAAACTTTTTTTCATCAAAATTTTTTTTCACCAAAAATTTTATGTTCATTAAATTTTTTTTAACATAATTTTGTTTTTCGTGAAAAAAACAATTTTTTTTACCAAAACTACTTTTTCACCAAGTCTAAGCTTTTCGCATAAAAATTTTCCATTTGTTTATCAAATGTACATTTAACAAGTGAGAGCGTTATATTCGTTGGAGCCGAATCTTTTATACTCTCCAAAATGTAAAAACACTTTTTTGCACTTATTTTTGCTTTCACTTACGAAATGTAGAGCTCTTTCAATTCGTTTTGCATGGAATAGCAAAGTAATATAACATTATGTTTTCTAAAAAAAACTTTGCTTTAGCAAGTACACCCAAATCTTCCGCAAAATATTATTATGGTTTAATGTTTTGGGCAAGAGTACAAAATTCGCAGGCATTTTTGGTATAGATTTTTCCCCAAGAAAATTGTTGAGGTTCTCAGACAAATACCAGAAATTTTTTAGATTCTGAAATTTTGGAATGTGAAGGATTTTATTTTCTCCTCTTCCTTTTTTCTTTTTTTTCCTTTTCTTCCCTTTTCTTTTTTTTTCTTCTCTTTTTCTTTTTTTTCCTTTCTTTTTCCTTCTTTTGTTCTTTTTAATACTCTTGGTTGGCTTACAATTTTACCACCCTAATGTATATGATAACAACACTTAATATAAACCACATAAGTAGCAATAAGTTTTTTTTTTTAAGGTACATAAATTTTATGTTTGTCATAATTCTTAAACGATTATTTGTACATTTCCTGCGGTTCTGTTATTTTGGCTATATTTACTTTAAAAGGATATTACAGGATAATAAAATTATTTTTATTTGCAAAATAATATGCGAGTTTTAATACTGATTTTACTGATGTACATTACACTGTACAGTTTTTTTTTACAAGTTCTTTGATTATATTAAGAAATAATTTGATTATCCTTTATAGGTTTACGCAAATCTCAATTTAAGTTGCGAAAATTAAAATAAAATAAAACTTTTAGTTTTTAGCAAAATTTACCAAAACCCAATTTCAACTTTGAAAATTTTTGTTTAAATTATGAATTAAATTCATTTAATAAAAGCTCCATACGTATACTTAATGTGCAGTACACAATATATTATTCATACGTCTGGTGTATTTTCATAAATAAAAACGGCAGGTGTTCTCATATATAAATTGAAGTTGGTTTGAGTCCATAAAGTACGAAAATACTTAAAGTTTTTCTCGATCACTTCGTTTATAACATTTTTTTTTATTAGCCAAAGTGTTAAAAAACTTGAAATTCTTAAATTAAAACTTAAAAAATGTTAATTTTGTTGTTTTTTAACGGATTTTCTATTTATGGTTTTATTTAAAAGACATAAGTCTTATCTCTTAAACAAAACAAACATTTTTTTAATGCAAATGAAATAATTGAGCTTGAGGTCTGTTGTTTTAAATAATTTTTATTTTATTTTTAAAACAAAGGACCTCGAGTTCAATTATTTCATTTACTTACAAATTTAAAGGTCGAATAAATACAATATTAAAATTATTATTTTTTTTTTATATATTGTCATAAAAACACCCAAAACAGTGTTTATATTACTCAAAACAGTTTTTATGTCACTAAAAAAAAAATACACTCAAATTTCGCAAAAAAAAAATACCCTTTTAAAGAGCTTGAGACAAACTTTCGTTTAAAGTTAATGTAAGCCAAATGTGATGATTTTTACCAGTGTCACTCTTCGATCAAAGTTTCAAAGTGGAGAATTTTTTTCCTTGGTCCGATTTCGCCCATTTATAGATAAACTTTTTAAAAGCAATCTCAATTTTTTTTAGCTTGCCCCTTTCTCAGAGCTTAAGCCAAACTTTCATTTAAAATTAATTTGAGAAAACCCCAATCATTTTAACCCGTGGCGCCCGTCGATCAAAATTTTATTTTTTTTTTTAGAAAATTTTCACCAAAAACTCTAACATTTAATCGAAGGGCGTAATGGGTTAAAATGTTCTGTTTTTATACCCTCCAACCACAGTAGGGGGGTATACTCACTTTGTCATTCCGTGTGTAACGCATCGAAATATCGGTCGGGGACCCCATAATGTGTATATATTATTGATCAGTGATCGATTCTAAGACATTCTAGAGATGTCCGTCTGTCCGTCCGTCTGTGGTGGACACGATACAGTTCAAAATAAAAGAGTTAGACTCCTAAATTTTGGCAAGAATATGTCTAATGGTCATAGGCTGGTTAAGTTCGGAGATGGCCAAAATCGAACCACGGGGGAAAAAGTTCCCCCTTTAAGAACTAAACCAACCTCTGAAAAAACGCAATTTTTTTTATGGATTTTTTGTATTTTTGCTTAGCAAACGAAACATTTTTCATGTCAGAAGAAGTTCAAAGTCCTGTAGTTAGATCCAGGAAGGTTGTCTTTCACCCCCACCCCCAACAAAAAAAAAGGCCCTGTTTTTTATACCCTCCAACTTCAGTATGGGGGTATACTCACTTTGTCATTCCGTTTGCAACGCATCGAAATATCGGTCGGGGACCCCATAAAGTATATATATTGTTGATCTATGATCGATTCTAAGACTTTTTAAAATGTCCGTATGTCCGTCCGTCCGTCTGTATAAGACACGATGCAGTCCAAAATAAAAGAGAAAGACTCGTTAAGTTTGGTAGGAATATGTCTTTTGGTCCTAGGCAGTTTAAGTTCGTAAATGGGCAAAATCGGACCAGGGAGAAAAAAGTTCCCCTTGAAGAACTTAACGAACCTCTGAAACACGCCATATTTTCACAAGTTTTTTTGTATTTTTGTTAGGTAAATGAAACAATTTGATGTCAGAAAAAGTTCAAGGTCCTGCACTTGGACTTAGGAAATAAAAAAAAAATTTTTTTTTTTTTGCCCGCCCCCCTTTTGTGGGCGTGGATATTAAAAATGTTTTTAAATAATGATAAAATTTTACTACTTAAGCTCAAAAAGCATAATAAATGAATTTTTAAACATTTACCGCATGGATTTATGTGTCCTCCCAATTACCCCTTCTGACCCCTTCCCCCCAAAAAAACTCCACTGCATTTTTTTTATATGTTGGAGGGTATTATAGATTCGGCACAGCCGAATTTAACACTCTCACTTGTTTTAATTAAGTTTTTACTATGTCTAGTACAAATTTATCAATTCATTTTTTTAAAAAGTTTAAAAATTTTGACATTTAAAAAAAAAAAAAAATACTTTTTTTTTTTTTTTTTTTTAAATATGTTTATGTCCAAATATATTTATGTCTTAAAGACATAGAAAAATGATTTCAAACTTTTATATACATATTCAAAAACCTATAAACTCAATGAGAATTTAAAAAACTAAGAGATTAAAAAAAAAAAATAACAAAAAAACTATTAGGTTCGATCCAGAAAAACACAAACACATAAAATTTTAAATTTTTACGTCCGTTTGATTTAGGTACCTCACATTTAAATATTAGAAACTAAAAATTATTGGGCATTACGACTAACGAGATGTAATTTGATTCTGGTTTGACACTTAAAGGTTTATTAAATTATTAACTTTAATTTTTTTAAAAACTTTTGAGTAAATTTTTAATTGCGTCAATTAAAAAATAACTCAAATTTTGTTATTTTTTATTTTTTATTGGGCTAATTGTGGTCAGTTAGATTTTTGATGTAAATAAAAACAAATTTATTGCATAATTTTTTTCTCGACGTTTCGTTGATGGGTTTTTAACTTTTTCAAGAGATTTAATTTATTAATTTGATTTTTTTAAAATTTACATTTTCAGCTATTTAAAAAATTGTTTTATAAAACTGGACAACACGACACACATTGTATAAATAATTTAATAAATAATTGGAGAAAAAAATAAATAAAAATATAATTAAATATATTTTGTTTTGAAATTTAAACAAGAGATTACTCAAAATTTGTTCCTTCATATTTTTTTTGTGTTAAATAGTCAATGGAAACAATTTTGATATTTTCTTAAAAAACAATTCTTGAACGCAGGAAAAAACGCCATTTTTCAAAATTTTTTGACAAATTTTAAATGGCGATATCTCGAAATCGGCCTGACCGATACAGAAATTTTTTGATACTTAAATACAGCATGTAAACATTAATAAAAATATTATATTTTGCAGATTATTTACTTTAACCTTTTTAAATATCCAAAATTTTTCAAAAAAAATCCAAAACTTTGATCGCCACGGGTTAAAATGATTTGATTTGACTCAAATTAAGTTGATATTAAAGATTTTCTCAGGGTCCTAAAACGTTTATATAAAAGAAATTGTTAGATTTTGTTTCTTAAAAATTTATTGAACGTAGAAAATACCGCAATTTTTTGCAAATTTCAAATAGCGATATCTTAAAAACCGTTCGACCAATTTTTTATAGGGTACAAAATAATATTTTTTTATGAATATGTATCATTAATAGGGATGAGATTTTAAGGCACTAAAAAATCAAAAATACGCGCTTAAAAATTTAAAATATGCTCTAAGAACATTAAAATTTGCACTAAAAAATAAAATGTGTGCAATCAAAATCACCTTTTTCATAGGAAAAACTTCTTAAAAAGAAAAAAATTAGGCCGGGTTTAATAGTAGTATTGAAAACTTTATATAAGTTAGATTTTTTTTTAAAATGAAGACAATATATAAAGAATTAAAAAAAAAATATATTATAATTCACGGTGCCCTGGATAGGATTTAAATAAAATGTTGGTGTTACTCCAATTTTTAAGTGGATTATGTTTTTAGAAGATAAAAGAAAGAAAATAAACCAAAAACGAAAAAAAAGTACTAGGCGCTTTTTTTTGGCGGGCAAAAAGATGAATTTCAAAAAAACAAAAAAGAATTTATTCTTTCAAATGCATTAAAATTTGTATATACGGATGTAAATTCATCACATATTTACTTATCAGTGAGATTTAGATATATATGTAACATATTTTTCCAGATATGAGACTTAAAAGAATAATTTCACTATTAGTTGAAACTAAATGAAATATGTCCTTGTAAATTATTTATAAATGTAAGTTCTTAAAAGTTTTCAGTGTACTACTCAGACGGACAGCAGAACTCGAAGTTGCCTCAGCTTAGACCTTAGTGAGTCATATAATTTTAAAAGAATTAATACTTTTTTGTAAAAATTTTTTTTTCAAAACTCATAAAAATCAGAAAACGATAGTACAAATCATTAAAAATGTGTTTGCAATGCCTAAGGAAGAGTTAAATAAAGTAAATAGTTTAAAAAGAGATACAAAAAGTGGTTTGGACTATTTGTTTATTGCGAAACTTATGGATGGACTTAATATCCTTTTTTAATTTTCCTTATTTCGTCAAAAATCCTTTGTAAATTTTGTTTGTATTGTTGGGGTAACTTCTCCCCTTCAGAATCTAGAAACAGGTTCAATATTAAATGTGAAGTAACTGCTAGAGTTAAAATTTTCATAAAATTAAAGAAGAAATTTGATTAAGTCTCACTAAATAGTGAAATTATTCTTTTAAGTCTCATATCTGAAAAAAATGTCAATATATATTTAAATCTCACTGACAAGTGAATATGTGATGAATTTACATCTGTATAACAAATTTTTAATGCATTTAAAAGAATAAATTCTTTTTTGTTTTTTTGAAATTCTTCTTTTTGCCCGCCAAAAAAAAAGCGCCTAGTACTTTTTTTTCTTTTTTGGCTCATTTTCTTTCTTTTATAGTCCAAAATCATAATCCGCTTAAAAATTGGAGTAACACCAAAATTTTATTTAAATCCTCTCCAGGGCACCGTGAATTATTCTTATTTTCAAAATAAATTTTTGAAATGTAAAATAGTTTTTAAAACAAATAAATTTCAATTTGTGTTTTTCCTAATTTATGCCAAAATATGCAAAAATATGCACTTATAAGTTGGAAATATGCACAAAATATGAATTTAAAAGCAAAATATGAGACATTCAACACCAAATGTCCAGCAAAACAAAATGTGTACCGTAAAATATTTATCAAATTAAAACGGAATGCACCACAATCTCAAAAATTTACATTCTTGTATAGATTTGTATGGGCTGTCGACAATTTTTTTTTTATGAAAATTTTCAGAACCCGTTCTGAAATTTTTAATTTTTAAAAAAAGTCAATTTATCAAAAATCCGGCCATTTTTTTTAAACATTTTTTTTTTTTAATTTCCACAATATCCACATAAAAAAATCAAAAAAAAAAAATATTTTAATCGATAGCCCAACTCGAAACAAATATGATAATTTTTCCAATAATTGACCACGTCTCCTAAGCCCAGTTTTTGAAAATTTTTTGGAAAAACCAAAAATGCAATTTTCTTAGTTATATATAGGGCTATTCATACAACCTATTTAGACATTCACGGGACACATGTTTTTCTGTAGCGGATCATTTGGTGTGGAATGCTTCATATGCAAAAATAAGCATTTTCTCCAAAATATGCCCTAATTTATTTTTATCCCACCTTAATTAAATTTTTAGTCGTAAATAAGTTAATCAATTAAAATCATAGGCTTCTTGTTTTGCAGGATTAAAATTATGATTATGATGACTCTAATTAGTTAAAAAAATGGGTCAAATCAAGTTCAGATTTTTTTTTAATAATTTAAAATTATTAAAAAAAATTTTTGATTTGATTTCACCCATTTTTTAACTAGTAAGAGTTAATCATAATCTTAATCCGGTCTGCAAAAAACAAGCATAATAATTAAAAAAAACTAAAAACAAAAAAAAAATTGGTTTGTAAGAGGAAATTTTTTTTGTGCAAAACTTTAACCCCCAAAAGCACGGGTTAATTGTGTCCGATTTGGCCAAACATTTAAACATAGAGTTTTTAAACCAAAGCGAATGCTAATTTAAACGGCGATCGACAACATTCAATTAAAGTTAAAGGTAGTGCCACCCTTATGATCATACATTTGCCATATTTCACCGGGCTGTTTTTTGTTTTGTAAATTTTTATTTTTTGTTTTTGGCAATCCTACACTCAAAAAAAACTTTTAAAATTACAAGAAAAGTTTGTAACTTTTTTTTTGTTACCTCCTATTTGACAAGAATTCGTTATTATTTTACAAGGTTTTTACCAATAATTTTGTAATTTTACAAGCTTTTTACAAAAAATTTTTAAATTTACAAGGAGGTTTTGTGATTTTACTAGATTATTTGCTACCTCCTATTTTACGAGAATTGCTAGTAAAAATTACAAAAAATAACAGTAATTTTACAAAATTTTTGCCAATAAAATTGTAAATTTACAATTTTTTTTGCGAAATAAAACTTACAAGAAATTCTCGTAAATTTACTAAATTTTTTTTTATGTTGGAAATTTGTAAAATTACAAGAAAAACTGTAAAATTACAAAAAAATAAATTTCGATCGAAAATTATTTGTTAAAAAGGAAAACTGTCAAATATTGGTAAAATGGTATTACGATACTTTTTCTAGTAATTTGACAAGGTTTTTTTTTGAGTGTAGTAACATTATAATACATTGTTTAAATACATTTGTAAAACACCATTGCTGTTAAATTTCAATTTTACTAAGTGTACTGATTGATAACAGTGGTAGGAAATTAGTAAATTCTAAAAAAGGATGTCATTTCTTTTTAGGGAATAATATAGATATTTTTTCTAAGACGAGTATGTAGTATATCGATATATAACATTATACCAGTTTTCATACTTTAAGCTTTAACATTTCTAAACACTTGCCTTGAAATAAACTTTACACATGAAAACTAGTCTAAATTATAATGAAAGCTTTTTTCAGCTAGAAGTTTAGTATTTAATGCTTATAGCGCCCTTTAAACATATAGCGCTTAAATTTTAAACTATTTTGAAGAAGAGAAAGCAACACTTTCTTCTTACTATTTACCACTTACACATAAAAACAAGTTTAAGAGAAAATGCCACCCTTAACGAACATAAACAAAAAACAAATACGAACATAACTGACCTACAGCAATACAAGAAAAACGAACAGGGTTAAATAAACAAAATATATGTATGTAACAGGACACTTAAAGAAAAAGAGAGTTAATATATAGAGGGCGTTAAAAACAGTTAATAGAAAAATGAGTGTTAAAAAAAAACAACGAGAGTAAAGGGAAATGAGAAAAAGGAAGATTACAAAAAAATGGGAGATTTATTATTGCTGGTAAGTAGGCTATAAATATCAAATTCCTTTGCATGAATTGTTTTTAAATTTTCCAAAAGAGAAAGAGAGAGATTTGTTGAGTTAGTCAAATTAAAGGGAGACATTATGTTTATAGAGAGCTGAATGTTTATATTAAGCCATGAGTTTTTAACTTCATTTCATATCCTGTCGTTAGCTTATGCTCTTCGTTGACGCTGAATTGTATGCTATGGTATTTTGTTTATTGTTTTTATATAAATTCTTGTATATTTAAAAAGAAGAGAGTTTTTTAAAAGTAATGTTTTATTATACTATTTTACGTTTATACTCCTGTGATTTTTTTTTAATTTTCGTTCTACTTCGTTCTGGCTGTATTGTTGAATGATTTTTTTTTTGGGATTTTCATATGTATGTAGAGCTGTGTGTATTGGATGTTTAAATGAATGTATGTTTTGGAGCAGTATTTATGTATATGGAGTATAGTATAGTGGTATTTTTGCTTATATATTGAACGAGTACATTTACCTCAGTCGTGTTTTAAATCTTAACCGGTAAAGATGTTTCGAAACGGATATATGTGCAAAACCTAAAAAAAATCGAATCGAATTTAAATGAAACGTTAAATATTACGGTAGAAAATAAAAGGAAAATTAAAAATAAATGGTTAGAGAGAAAAAAAAAATTATAAGAAATTGAATAAGAGAAAAAAAAGTGAAAGTTTTTATGAAAAATAAAAATTAAAAAAAAAAGAAAATTTAATAAAAATTATTATTAAAATTAAAAAAAATAATAAAGAAAATTGTTTAAAATTAAAAATAATAGAGAAAAAATTTAAACAAATATAAAAAATTTTTAAAAAACTCATAACAAAAATTTTTAATTGAGTTATTAAAAAAAATAAAGAATTTATAATTTTGTTTAAAAAAAAATGTAAATACTTGTAATACAAAACCGTTTTTATTAAGTTATTTGTTTAACCATTAAAATTAATTAACATTTATGTTTATTTTCTTGCTTTATATATTCGCTTAAAGCCAAGTTAATTATAACCTACCGCGTTTCTTTGTTGTCGTCAACACGTTAATATCAAAAGAAACATACTCCACGTGTGTGTGTTATTTTTAGCGGTTATTTTTTTTTTTTATATAAATGCTTGATTTAATACGC
Organism: Pegoplata infirma; assembly: GCA_963921195.1. NCBI lineage: Eukaryota > Metazoa > Arthropoda > Insecta > Diptera > Anthomyiidae > Pegoplata > Pegoplata infirma. Next base: position 47,430,342 of record OY992539.1, on the reverse strand, counting down.
GACGTGAATCATATTTCATTTTGTTCTTACTTTCATATCCGTTTGCTGTTTATGCATGCACCTAAAAGTATGCTTTAAATTCAAAAAAAAAAGAGGAAGTCAACGAAATATGCATTTATAAATATGTATTATGCATGTTTAGACATGCAAATTAAATAACTTAAATTATAACACAATGGCTAAAATAACTTACTATACATAAAAATTATTAAAATACATAAAAACGTCAACAATTTTAAAATTACAGATAATTAAAAAAAAATTGCTATACATAAAAAAATTACTAAAATACATAAAAAAACAACAAGAATTTTAAAATTACAAATATTTTAAATCTAAAAAAAGTCTAACACTTATAAGCAGGGGAATTTGTTTACGATTTTAAGAATTTTTTTTGAGATCCCTAAAATATGCTACCCAAAAAAAATATTCAACAAAAAAATGCTTCCAAAATAATAAATTTAAAAATTTAAATCTTTTAAGGCATTGTTTAAGCTGAGTCGTTTTATATTCGACGATTTTTATAAAAAACGTAAGATTTTTCTGTAGCATAATTTTAGGCGTTTTGTAAATATATGATCCGAAAATTACATCCCAAAAAAAACAGTGAAATTTATGATTTTTTTGATAAATCGACTTAAGATTAAATAAATTGTTATATTTGTTTATAAATTTAGCAATGTGTCGAGTTTTTTTTTCGCTTGAATGACAATTGAAGGGGTTATTGTAAAAACTCGATAAGCAACATTTCATTTTATGGTGGGTTTTGCTTTAAAAATATTGAAATAATGATAAAAATATACCTTTTGAAGAACTTTCATACCCAAGATACTTGTACGAAGGACTTAAACAAAACTTCTGGCAAAAATCTTTCTATGATACATCAGTAGAAGGCGAAAAACGCCAAATAATAAAATGTTGCTTATCAATTTTTAGCAATAAGGCCTTTAATTATATATTGACAACATGCCTAAAATTATAATATATAAAATCAAAATTTTTAATAAAAATAATATGACTCAGTGGTATGGTGAAAACATAGCTTTAGATTTTACCACTGATTGTGTTTACATCTGATGATTTTGTTAAAAAATTTAAAAATTTTTACGAATTTAGTAAATTTTATTAAAGGCGTGCAAAACAATAATATTTATGATTTTTTATTATTTAAATCGAAATAAAAATAATTTGTTATACTTTTTTTGTAATTTAACAAAATGTAGAATTTTATTAGCTTTTTTTAATAACAATCACATACTAACTAAATGCCTAAAATTATGCTACAATAAAATGTAACGTTTTCATGAAAATCATCGAAAGTAAAATGAATCAGTAGTATAATGTAAACACACCTCAAACCCCAATTGTCACAGTACCACTGATTGTGAGTCAAACAGTTTTAGATAGTTTGTGTAAAAAATTAAGTGCATACTTTCAGGCTTAAAAAAATAATGTTTTTAAATGTTTCCAAAAATTAGAAACATCACTCGACTTAGTGGTATAAAAAATTAATATCTTTTGATTACCAAAAAATAGAAAAACTCAAAAGTCCAAAAAACGTAAAATTTTTGTTTTGCCTAAATACGGGGCCTCCCGTCAAATTTAAATTTTCGAGTCTCGTGTCATAATACCTGCTAAAGCTATGTTTACACCATACCACTGAGTCGTATGATTTTTATGAACAAAGCCAGATTTTTAATAGAATAATTTTAGGCATGTACTAAATATATAATTGTTATTTAAAAGAGACAAAAAAGTCTACATATTGCTAAATTTATAAACTTAAGATAAAATAAATGGTTATATTTGTTTATAAATTTAGCAATATGTAGAGTTTTTTGTCGCTTTTAAATAAAAATCATATATTTACTACATGCCTAAAATTATGCTATAAAAAATTTTGCTTTTTCATAAAAATCATACAACTCAGTGGTATGGTGTAAACATAGCTTAAACGATGGCCAAGTTAGAGCTGAGTATAGGAAAATTTTTGAAAAAATTTTACAAGGTCTCTAGTCGGAAACCAGTGATAAAATTTTGAAAAAATACGTATTTCGATCAAACTTCATGTCCGAATTTTTTAACCAAGTCCAATTCGGAAATTTTGCGTACTTTATTGAAAAAATATTTAAAAAATCCCAAAACCGCGATTTTGGCCCACAGTGCCAATTTTTAAAATTATAAATAATTTTTTTAAACAAATTAGTCTCAAAAGTTAGGAAAAGTTAAGTATGTTTTGTAAAAAATATTAAAGAAAAATGAAAATATAATTTTGGTCGAAAAATGCTAAAAAATCCCAAAACCGCGATTTTGGCCCACAGTGCCAATTTTTAAAATTATAAATAATTTTTTTAAACAAATTAGTCTCAAAAGTTAGGAAAAGTTAAGTATGTTTTGTAAAAAATATTAAAGAAAAATGAAAATATAATTTTGGTCGAAAAATGCTAAATCGGGATCTGAGACAAATTTAGATTTGAGACAAATTTGGATAAAAATAATTTTTATGTTTAAAAATTAGCATCTTTGGATTATTTTAAATATTTTTACAATAAATTACAGAAAATTTCCGAATTTTCAAGCCTGATTTGGTTAAAAAATTCGAACATGCATTTTGGTCGAAATACGTAATTTTTTCCAAATTTGACCGCTAGTTGCCGACTGAAGATGACTTTGCAAAATTTTTTAATAAATTTTCTCATAATCAGCTCTAAAGTGGACATCGTTTGGCAGGTATTACGACACGAAATTCGAAAGTTTAAACTTCACGGTAGGGTCTAATATGCATTAAACAAATTTTAGTTTTTTACAAATAATGTCAAAAATTATACAACTCAATCTTAAAGTGACAATTGGCCTTTTGTTGTTCATGATTTGAAGTATTTTTTTTAAGACCCCAAAATTTTGCAACAAAAAATAAAAATGTTTAATTAACAAAATGCATCAAAAATAATAAATTTGAAATTCTAATGGTTGTTTATAAAGGCCTATTGTCACGATACCACTTACAAGGGAAGTCTCCCTATTGTAACCCGGGGATCTTTATGGAATTAGTTTTATTTTGTAGATCAGAAAAAATAAAGGGACGTGTATTTTTTTTAGCGGCCCAAATTCATATTTAGGGGATAAAAAGGAGGGGGCAAGACAAGGTAATTTTTCAGTTTTTTTCGTTTATCTCCAATATTATGCAAAGAAGCCTAGTCATGTTACATACCAAATGAAAGGTCTTTGGAAAACCTATCTACGTGTGCTAAGAACGTGTCCAGACATGCACAACTTTTCATCATATTGAGTAAAATACCTAAATTCTAGGACATTTTTATTAATAAGTCGAAAAATATTAACTTCTTTGGCCCGCTGCTAGCACCACGAGATAGGTTTTTTTAATACCTTTAATCTGATACCACACATATTAATTTTGTTTAAATAGGCGTAAATAGTAAACAACTGGAAAAGGTCAATTTCCTCGCATACAAATCAACAAACACAAACGTTCTTAACAACATATCCAAATTTCATGACGGAGGGTGACACCAGGGAGACTTCCCTTATGAGTGGTATGATTTTTATGAAAAACCAACGTTTTTTTATAGCATAATTTTAGGCATGTAGTAAATATATGATTGTTATTAAAAAGCGACAAAAAACTCTACATTTTGCTAAATTTATTAACATTTATAACAATTTATTTAATCTTAAGTTTATAAATTTAGCAACATGTAAAGTTTTTTGTCACTTTTAAATAAAAACCCTATATATATTACATGCCTAAAATTATGCTATAAAAAAACTTGCTTTTTCATGAAAATCATACGACTCAGTGGTATGGTGTAAACATAGCTTTAGTCAAACAGTTTTCGATGTTCCGTTACATAAAGGAATGCATACTTTTGGGCTCAAAGAACAATATAAATATAATGTGATTTTTGATGATTTTTGATATTTTTACAAATGTTTCTAAAAAGGTTTAACTTTCTTCGGCTCAATGGTAAAAGAGCAAATCCATGGGAAATTTAACGGACGGATCACCGATTTGGTTAATTTTTGGTTATTTGATAAAACTTCGTAAATACCATAATTTTTTTTGGATCAATACTTTGGAAGATATGGGCGTTTAAAAATGCGCTTTTTTGACAGTACTGGCTTTTTGACAGTTTTTTCATATTTTTGTGATCAGAAACATTAAATCGCACGAAAAACACTTATAAAAACAATATTGTTTATAGAATTATAAAGATTTAAAATTTATATATATTTTTTTTTTAATTTAAACAAAAAAATGTTAAAACTTTAAATGTCCATTTTTCCTGGGAAGGTCACCACACTTAAAAAATTATGTCATTAACTGTTTGTAGTTTATTCAAAAAATTTTACGTTTAGTAATTTTAAAAAGAAAAAACATTTGTTTGGTGTTCAGTTTTTATTAATGACTACTTCTATCCCTTGTTTCAAAAATAAAACACTAAAAAATAAAGACTTTCATTAACATTTAATTTTTAAGTAACTTTTTTTTAAATTGTTGGCATTTTTTAATGATATATCATTAGTTTTTACCTTGACAAGTAGGTCATTTTTTTGTAGAAAAAAAAATCAAAAAATTATTTATAGAAATATAAAAACATGTTTGTATCAAGTGACTTTGGCACGATGGGTAGAGTGTCTGGCCAGAATGTAGTTGATTGCGGGATCGATTCCCCAAAATTTAATTAAAAATTTTTAAAAAAATATTTCAATAGAAAATTGTAAAAAATATCCTACGAAATCATTAGTTTTTAATGTTTTCGTAGGTTATTTTTTTGGAATTTGTTGTTAAAAATAACAGAACTATCATTAGTTTTTAGTGTTTTCGTAGGTTATTTTTTTTTTTTTAATTTGTTGGTGAAAAAGAATAAAAAAAACGTAATTTTTTAATGTTATTTTAGAAAATTTTGTCAACAGTAAAAAATAAATGTTGATGTTTGTTAAAACACATGAATAATTTCTGGGATGGTTTTCAATTGTTTATTCACTGGTTTTAAATGTGTTATTCACTTGTTTTTGCCTACAAAATATTTTGAGTGCATGGATTTCGAAAAGCAAAGTAATGTTTTAAAGTTTTGAATGTCCTTTTAACGCTTTAAAAATGTCAGAGAGGTGTTTTTTCATATTGTTAAGCAATAAATTTTTAAAGTTTGTTAGAGAGCCAAATATTTGATTTTTTTTCCAAATTTTTCTCTGAAATTTTAATAGAGTTAAAAGGACATTCTAAACTTTAATACAAAATTTTCTTTTTGGAAATCCATGGTGTCCTTCCCAGGAAAAAATCACATTGAAATATAGTTTTAAAATTTTTTTGATGGAATTTTTACTCGAACGCTAGATTTTTCACTTTACATATTGTCTAAAATTATGCTTTGATAAATACAAGATTTTTTATATTTTTTAATGTTTTTATGTTTTAGTGTTGTAATAGAAACACATAGCAATCTTGTTGTGACTAGGACAAGATTTTTTAAGTTGTTCGAATTTTAAATACATCCTTAAAATATGCAATAATAAAATTTTAACAAGCACTTACATTTGCAAAGCAAATATATTGAAATATTGTTTTTTCTTTTATTTATTTTATGAATAATTGTAAATACAAGACATTTCTGATACGTTTGATCTCATTGTCAGTCTACTCAAAATGTTTCTCACACAAATAATTCTTTTATGTCGGCATTTCGCAGTTGTGTATATTTTTGTAATTTGTAGCATATTTTAAGGGTTTTCTAAAAAATCGAAAAAAAACCCGAAAAAACTTGCCCTAGTGTTGACATTATGCATAAATTATGCATAAATTAAACTGAGTTTATTAAATATTAAAAAAAAAATCCCAACACTCAAGCTTAATCATGTTTACCTTTAATCACAGTTTAATTTTTTTTTTTGTTTAAAAAATCTTGTCGCGTGCTATTTTCTAGTTAATTAAACACAATTCCTAACACGCATATTTAAAAAATAAAACAAAATTCATATGGTTTTTTTTTTTTATAAGTTTGTTGTTTTAAACGTGTTGTTTGAAATGTATTATAATTTTTAAATATTTTTTTTAATGTAGAATTCAAGTGAAATAAATAATTTTACGCATGTTCTAGCCGACAAAAAAAAAATATTGTGTAATTAGTATAAGGCATACAAATTAGTTGTGTTTAACAACAGTTTTTTTTTTCTTTTTCTTTGGTAATTGTTTTTTGTTTAATTGAAAAAAAAAATGTTGAAATCTACAATTGCCATAATTAATTACATTAAAAAGCAACAGTTTCAAAATTGAAAAAAAAAAATTAAAAATATATTTGAAACAACAAGAATGCTATGCGATTTGTATAAAATATCAAATTAAATTGAAATAATAAAGGCAGACACCGGAAAACTTTTTATTTTTTGTTTTTATCAAATATATTTATCGTAGAAGTTCAAAAAACTTTAAATTATTCAAACAGAAAAAAATTATAAAAAGTTATTTATTTAAAAATTTTCATCATGATCGAAATAAAAAACAAACAAAAAAAAAACGTTTTCCAAAAAAGATATTTATCAAAAGTTCAAAAAATAAAACGTTTTTTTTTTATTGTTCAATATTTACAAATTCTTTTTATTATTTGAATTTTTGTTATTTTCAAAATTCAAAATAATTTCTCTAGAAGCAAGAAATTGGAATCTGCCAAGAAAATTCCGATGAAAATTTATGTTTTCGGCGTAGTACAAATGGGGGATGCTTTAAACAACATTGGTTTGTATTTTGTTATGTATGCAACATATTTTTACAGAGTTAAAATATGGTATCTTACGACTATGCAGGCCAAAGCTATTTGGATTTCGTTATGATTATTATAATTTGCAACTAAATAATAGAGAAATAGAGATTATTTTTCACAACTTTTAAGGACTTACAGCGAATAAGTGGTTCGAATTAAAGACTTACTTATAACAAGACTCTAATTGCCTTCATATTAATTTTTAGCACATTTACCCTTTATTTTATGTGAATAAAAATAATCGCGAAAAACACTTGGACAAGTATTGGTAGTGGTCGTTAAAGGGTTTTCTGCCGAAGCGATTAACCATTAATATTCGTTCTCTGCGACCTAATAACACTGTGCTACAAAAAACACAAAATCGAAAATACTTTTGAAATGATGTAGTTAAGATTGTAGGTCTCGTCGAAAAGATCACAAAAATGCCCATCAAACTTGCCAGACACCCTCAAATTTTTAAGTTATTGTCAAAAAACGATTTTTTGGTACTTTTCTCACTAAACCACGTGTAACTTAAACATATTTCAACCGATTTTCAATTTTTCAACTGTTTTGGATAGAAGAAGGATAGGGCTTTTCATGTGTGTGAATTGGTCTATACATATAAAAAAGATATGTATTGATTTTTTCAACAATATCTAATTTTTTTGTTATTTTTTGAAAATTTTTTGAGTTTATCGATTTTTTTCTGCTATAGTTCGTTCAACAACATTTATATTTATAAACTTATTCTTAAAGAAAATTTAATTGTGAATACGATGAGCTTTATGCCGAAAAAATCGGATAACAATTGAAAGAGTTGTGATAATTTTTCTAAAAAAGAAAATTAAGATTTTGCTTGAAATTGCCGTTCGGATAACCCAGGCAAAAAAAATAAACGAACATACTAAGAGGTCGCGTATCATTATTTTAAAGGTTTTTGGCCTCCTGAATTCGAATTTGACCTTGAAATTGCGCTATTTTATTAAGTTTTTGATATATCAATTTATGTTAAATATCTCAAAAACCTGATGAGATAGAGCAATTTAAAGGCCAGATTCGGATTCAGCGCGCCAAAAACCTTTAAAAATATTGTACATGACCTCTTATGATAAATTTATTTTTTTGCCTGGGATATCTGAATAGCGATTTCCTGCAAAATCTTAATTTTCTTTTTTAGAAAAATTATCACAACTCTGCCAATTGTTATCCGATTTCTTCAGGATAAAGCTTATCGAATTCAGAATTAAATTTTCTTTAAAAATACGTTTATAAATATAAAGGTTGTTAAACGAACTATAGCCGAAAAAAATTGATAAACTCGAAAAATTTTCAAAAAATAACAAAAAAATTAGATTTTATTGAAAAAATCAATAAATATATTTCTTATATGTATAGACCAAATCACACACATAGAAAGCCCCATCCTTCTTCTGTCAAAAACAGTTAAAAAATTTCAAATCGGTTGAAAATTTTCTGAATTACACAAGGTTTAGTGAGAAAAGTCCCAAAAAAACGTTTTTTGACAATAACTCTAAAATTTGAGGGTGTCTGGCAAGTTTAATGGGCATTTTTGTGATCTACTCGACGAGACCAACAACATAAACTATGTCACTTCACAAGTATTTTTTCACTGTAGCACAGTGTAATTGTTACGCCATACAAAATTAAACCCTTTTCCACAGTCCTTGCTTTTTATTTGTGAACAAATTTGATTCCGCAGTGACTATTAAGATCTTCTACTTTATAACAGTGACTCTTTCAGAATTTGGATCTCGGAACCACCTTCTTGGCCCAAATTTCAATTGCCATGTAAAGATGCTTCTGTCCCCAAAATATCTACATTTAAGGGACAGAAGCATCTTCACATGTTCAGGAACTTGGAGAACTTACAGAAGCTAAGTGGTTCCAAATAGAGACTTACTGAATACTAGGGTTTTGTTACCATAACATTCTAGAATTTATCTTTTATCACATTTAGCATATTGTTATCTGGACAAAAAGGTTTTACAAGATCACAAACTCTTTACTTTATTAAATAGACGTCCAATGGTGTGCTACTCCAATTTATCGTACCAAAATTGAGAAAAATATGAAGGAATCACAATTTTATTTAAATGAACATACATATTTCCAATTATTTTTTGATAAAAAAAAAAACGTTTTTTTTTGAGTTTGTTTTTTTTTTTTTTTTTTTGTACGATAAATATCTTTTTTAAATTTTATGGAAAACGTTTTTTTTTTGTATTTTTATATTTTTATGTTTTTGAAAGAAAAATATATTTTGAACTTTCGATAAAAATACAAAACAATATTACAGAAAAATATTTTATTTGGAACACAATAAATTTTTTTATTTTTGATGAAAACTTTAAATTTTGTGTTTTCGGTTTTTAAAATCCGGTGTCTGAATAAAGGTTTTACACCTCTCAAAAAGATTTTTTTTTTTCGATTTAAACACTAATTAGTGATTAAAGATTCTGTTTTAATTTTTAAAGTGATAAAAATTATTTATAATTCGACCTGAAAATTCTATTTTAAGAAAGATTTCTTTAGTACGAGGTCGCATTTCTTAACTTATCATTAATTATCATTAGGACAACACAAAACTAACAGTAATAAATTTATTTTGAGGCCTAAAACTATGCTATATAAATTAAATATATCGTAAAATTAAATAAGTGAAATCAAATGTTTCTAGTTAAAGTAACACATCTTAAAAACTTTAAGAGCAGGAAATCAGGACAATATTTCATAATTCTTTATTGTTTCAAAACAAATTTCGATAAAAATAGTTTGATTTTTTACTATTGCTTTTAATATATTATTGGATAGTTTTAGGGCTCAAAATAAATGTATAACTGCTAGTTTTCTGATGCCTTATCATTATCATGAGTCAACTGATTGTGAGTCAAACTGTTTTCGGTATCTTGTTAAAAAAGTACAGCATACTTAAATGCTCAAAGAAAAAAATTTCGAATATTTTCGACTCAATGTTGGTGTAAAAAATTATTATCTTTTCCTTGCCAAAAAATAAAAAAAAAAAAAGTTACGCTTTTTAAAGTACCTTAAATACATAATTTTTGCTCTGCCTAATTATAAATAATAAAAAAATTGTTTTTAACGATAATAAAAAAATAAAACGAAAATGTTATTTTTATAATTATAATTTAAACTAAATATGGCACTTTTAAGCTGTCTGTTACATGCCCCTAAATCTGTGTTAACCCCATACCACTGGGTCGTATGAGTTTTATGAAACAGCAAGATTTCTTTTAGCATAATTTTAGGCATGTAGTAAATATATGGTTGGTTTTTAAAAACGACAAAAAACTCTACATATTTGTAAATTTATAACAATTTATTTAATCTTAAATCGATTTATTAAAAAAAAAATCGTAAATGTCATTGTTTTGCTGGGATTTCATTTTCTGATCATGTACTTACAATATGCCTTAAATTATGCTACAGCAAAATCTTACTTTTTTTTATAAAAATCGTCGAAAATCAAACAACTCAGAGGTATGGCGTAAACACAGCTTTACATGCATGTCAAAGATTTAATGCAGTTCGGATTTAGAATAAGTGGTAAACTCGTACCACGGAAAACGAATATTTTTTTTGGAATGAAATCACATTTAAAAATCAACAAAGAATTAAATTGCATAGAATTTAAAAAAAAATCGTTTTGATATTTATTCCACTTTCAAACCACTGAATTTGTATTAAAAAGCAAGATATTTTAAAGCATAATTTTAGGCATGTAGTAAATAAATATATGATTAATAGAGAAACCAAAAATATGCATTTATAAATTAAATTTTGATTAATATTTAAAAGCAACAAAAAACTCTACATATTGCTAAATTTTTAAACAAATATAACAATTTAAGTCGATTTATTTAATAAAAAAGTAAGAGTTTGCTGTAGCATAATTTTAGGCATTATAAATTTAAATTTAGCAATATGAAGAGTTTTTTTTGTCGCTCTTAAATAACAAAATAATTAACATTGGTATAAAATTAAATTTTAAATAGCACGTTTGAGTAGAATTTCGATCGATATCGATTTCGAGAATTAAATCCCAGTATTTATATAAACCGGTAAAAACTTGTGTAGTGGTGAAATTTAGCAAAAAACCAGTAAAAATGTTAAATTCGGCTTTGCCGAATGTAGTGATACCCTCCACAATTTCAAAAAGTTTATTGCCAAAAACTTTATTTAAGGAAATTACTTTTGAAAAAAAAAAAATTTTTTGAAAAAAAATTTCTGCGAAAAAAAATTTTGGTAAAAAAAAAAATCCGAGATTTTTTTCATTTTTTTAAAAAAAATATCTTCGTGCTTGCTTAAATACCATTTGGTGTTCAATTATGTTCACATATGTCAACCAGAAGCCGAATTAAAGCATTTTGTATTTTTAGGTTATGTTGAATGTACTGAAATTTTTGAGGTGTGCTTACATTTTCGCTCATAAATTTTAAACCGCTGAACCGATATTGCTCAAATGCAATACCAAACTTCTCGGGGAACTTCCAATAAATATGTTAAGTTTCAGTCATCTCTGTGCAATATTTTGTCCGTGATAGCATTTTCCACAGACAGACAGACGGACAGACGGACATCGCTAGAATGTTTTAAAATCGATCGGGTATCATGAATATATATACTTTATGGGGTCCCAGAGCGATATTTCGATGAGTTACAAACGGAATGACAAACTTATATATACCCTCTATCACTAAGTGGAGGGTATAAAAAAATACATATGCTGAGTTTTGCAGTCAATTGGATTAGGATTTACCATACAATATGCAGACTTAATAAATATTAATTTTTTTACGGATTAGTAAATCTTTGACTCTTCCTGTTGTGGAATGTATTTTATACAGAACTTTTGTAATATTCTTAAAGCATACTTTAAGGGCGCACAATAAATATCCCCAACACATCACACAGCGAGGAATAGCGCCTCTGTAGTTTTTAAAGCACACTTTAGGAATAATATTAGAAAATGTACTTAATAAGTACAAATAATTGAAAAAAACAACAATAGTTTCATAAAAAATACAAAATTTATGTTGAAAAATTCAGAAGAAAAACTATGCAATTTTTTAACATAAAATGTATGAAACTTATAAAAATAAATCTTTATTCTTTTAGACACAGGAAAATTCAAAGAATTACATAAATGAATATTTCTAAAGAAATAACATAAAATAATGAAACAAAAATAATACTGGAAAATTCATAAATAAAACGTATAAATTCATATCACTAAATTAACGCAACTTTCACAAATTAAACAATGAATTCGTTACAAAAATTCCGCATAAATTAAAAAACCTTGGAAATTTAAAAATAATGGAAAAATATTTTAACAAATTTTCACAAGAAATTTAACAACGCGGATACTAAAAAAAAGTTAACAACAAAATTCGTAAAAATTTTAAAAAACGAAAATTTCAAAAATATAACGAAAAGTTTTAAAACATAAATTAAAAGAAAAAATTTTAAAAATTTAACAACAATTAAATAATCCGGAAATTAACAAAACAAATTTTTTATAATTTATTTAAAAAACCGCTACAAAAATAACAAAAACTTCCAAAACTTAAATATAAACACACAAAAATCCATAGCAATATAAAACACATTAATTTTAAAAAAGTTTATACAAATTTTTAAAATAAAAAAATGTAGACATTTTTACATAAAAATTCAACGATAGTCAATTTAACTGACTTAAGTGGTGGAAAAATTGAAAAAAATTAAAAAAAATAAAATTTCCATGAAGAAAAATATTAAAATTGATAAAAAATTAAAACTGGAAAGGGAAAATTCGCAAAAAAATTTTAAAAATTCTACAAATTAACAAAAAATTTCAAAAATTTACAAAAGAATTTAAAAAAATCGAAATTTTTGAAATATTAGTAACAAATAATAAAAAAAAAAGATTTTAAATTTTCCTTCAAATTGAAAAAAACCTAAACAAATACATCAATAGTGGCAAAAAAACTAAAAAGAAATTCGAAATTTAATTTTAACTTACAATAATAAAGTGATAAAAAATTAATAATATTCATATCAATAACAAGAAACCAGTTATGTAAAGATTTTCTGTAAAATCTTCATAAAAAAGAAACAAATCATATAAATAAAAATTCGAAAAAACAAATAATACTAATATTTCAAAAAATTTTATTTCACTAAAATTCCTAAAGAAAAACAAAAATAAAATAAATTATGCAAATTTACCGAAAAAAGAAAAAGGGGATGATAGAAAATAACAAATTTTCTTTAAAATAAAATTTTTATTAAGATCCCTGTTTTAAAAATAAAAACAAAGTGCATAAAAAATAAAAAATAATTTTTTTTATCAAAATTTTTATCAAAACAAAAAAATAATAATATTCTCAAGCTTCTCGCTTAATATATAAAGAATACTTTCTGCAGAATTTAGGCAAAAATACTCTAGGAAATTTTAATTTAATTTGGAATAAAAAATATCAATAAATATAAACATATCTTGTGAATTATACATAATCTAAATTAAAACAAACACAACAAAAAAAATCTTCATATCAAACGAAAAAATTTCTTACAGTAAATCTAATTTACTTAAAAAAAAAATACATAACATAGAAAAATAAATAATATTTTAAATTTTTCAAGTCAATTTTAAATTAAATTATTAAAAATAATAACATAAAAATTTGAAAACAAAATTTTAATAGTTAAATCTGTAGTTTAAAAAGTGATAAAATCAAATGCATTTAATAGAAAAAGTATTAAATAAAATAATAAAATTTAAAAGAAAAAATTAAGTGAAATTTTAAATAAATATTAAAATAAAAATAAAGTAAATAAAATAAAATTGTTTAAATTAAATTTATAACATCTCAAAATTTATAAATTGCAACAAAATCATTTTTGGTGTTTCAGTGTTTCATTCACCTTCGAAAATCTTTAAAAGTGTTTCGTGTATAAAGGTAATATAAATTTAATTCAATAAGTTTAAACAATGTTAAATATTCTCAAATGTTATTATTCTAAATGTTCTATAAAGAGCGAAAATTACCAAAAAATACCCTCGTAAAATAATTTTTTGCTACCTCCTATTTCACGAGAGCTCCCAGTAAAAATTACAATTTTATTGGTAAAAAAGATTGTAAAATAACAAACAATTTACAAACTTTTTACTAATAAAATTGTAAATTTATAACTATTTTGTCGCGATAACAATTCCACACTCAAAATATTTTGTAGGCAAAAACAAATGAAAAACACACTTAAAACCAGTGAATAAACAATTGAAAACCATTCCAGTAATTATTCTTTTGTTTTAACAAACATGAACATTTATTTTTTACTGTTGACAAAATTTTCTAAAATAAATAACAAAAAACATTAAAAAAATTACGTTTTTTTCATTCTTTTTACCAACAAATTCAAAAAAAAAAAAAAACTTTCGAAAACTTTAAAAATTAATGATAGTTCTGTTATTTTTACCAACAAATTTCAAAAAAATAACCTACACTCAAAAAATTATGTCATTAACTGTTTGTAGTTTATTTAAAAAGTTTTCCATTTAGTCGTTTTTAAAAGAAAAAACATTTGTTTGATGTTCAGTTTTTATTAATGACTACTTCAGTCATTTGTTTCAAAAATAACACACTAAAAAATAAAGACTTTCATTAACATTTAATTTTAAAAGTTATTTATTTTTGTTCTGTAAGTAAAAACTACTGATTATTCTTTTGATTTTTAATGATTTGTGTAAGTATTTTTTTTTTTTAATTGTTGGTATTTTTTAATGAAATATCATTAGTTTTTACCTACACAAGTCAATTATTTTTTGTAGAAAAAAAAATCAAAAAATTATTTATAGAAATATAAAAAAATGTTTGTATCAAGTGACTTTGGCACGATGGGTAGAGTGTCTGGCCAGAATGTAGTTGATTGTGGGATCGATTCCCTAAAAATTTTATTAAAAATTTTTAAAAAAATGTTTCAATAAAAAATTGAAAAAAATTACCTACGAAATCATTAATTTTTATTGTTTTCGTAGGTTATTTTTTTGAAATTTGTTAGGAAAAATGACAGAAATATCATTAATTTTTAATGTTTTCGTTAGTTATTTTTTTCGAATTTTTTTGTAAAAAGAGTGAAAAAAACGTAATTTTTTAATGTTTAATGTTTTTTATTTTAGAAAATTTTGTCAACAGTAAAAAATAAATGTTGATGTTTGTTAAAACAAATGAATAATTGCTGGGATGGTTTTCAATAGTTCATTCACTGGTTTTAAGTGTGTTTTTCATTTGTTTTTGCCTACAAAATATTTTGAGTGTACGAAAACATTAAAAATTAATGATTCCGTAGGTTATTTTTTACAATTTTCTATTGAAATATTTTTTTAAAAATGTTTAAAAAAATTTTAGGGAATCGATCCCGCAATCAACTACATTCTGGCCAGACACTCTACCCATCATGCCAAAGTCACTTGATGCAAACATGTTTTTAAATTTTTTTAAATAATTTTTTGAATTTTTTTTCTACAAAAAAATAACCTATTTGTGTAGGTAAAAACTAATGATATCTCATTAAAAATTACCAACAATTAAAAAAAAAAAATGACTTGCACAAATCATTAAAAATTTAAAGAATAATCAGAAGTTTTTACTTACAGAACAAAAATAAATGACTTTAAAGATTAAATGTTAATGAAAGTCTTTATTTTTTAATGCGTTATTTTTGAAACAGAGGACAGAAGTAGTCAATAATATAAACTGAACATCAAAAAAAGGTTTTTTCTTTTAAAAACGACTAAACGGAAAACTTTTTAAATAAACTACAAACAGTTAGTGACATAATTTTTTGAGTGCAGGGACTTCTCATGACTTATCTAGATTTTGTTCTACCTCCTATTTTACGAGAATTTCTAGTATAAACTACGAGATTTATTGTAATTTTACAAGTTTTTTACCAAAAAAACTGTAAATTTACAACTTTTTAGATGAGATAATACTTACAACGAATTCTAGTGATTTAACTAGATTTTTTTTTTGTAAAATAACATTGGCAATTTAGACATTTACGATAATAAAATTGTAAAATTACAAAGAAAAGTTTAAATTTCGATGGGAGTTTTTTTGTTGTTAAAAAAAAGGAAAACTGTCAAATATTGGTAAAATGGGATTACGGAACTTTTTCTAATAACTTGACAAGTTTTTTTTGAGTGTATGATTTTCAAAGTTTTAATGTACAAATATAATAATACTTTTCTTGTCTTTCGCTACACTAAAAAAAAACTTGAACAGTTACAAGAAAAACTTGATTTTTTGTGCTACCTCCTATTTTACAAAATTTTTTGAGATTTTACGAGCTTTTTACCAATAAAATTGTAAACTTACGACTTTTTTGATGCGATAAAACTTACAAAAAATAACTTTATTATTTTTTTTTTTTTTTGTAAAATTACGTTGGAAATTTTGACATTTATGAAAAAAAAAATGGAAAATTACAAAAAAAAATTTAAGTTTCTATCAAAAATTTGTTGTTTTAAATACAAGGGAAACTGTCAAATATTGCTTAAATGGGATTACGAGACTTTTTCTAGTAGTTGAACAAGGTTTTTTTGAGTGTAGCTTGTTTTTTTTTCTAAAATTTGAAAATTATTCAAAACAAATTTGAAATTGTCAAGTTTTTTTGTACAAAACTCCTTTGCATAACCGTGTATATGTTAACATTAAGAGTTTAACCGAAAACGCATCCCCTTTTAAGAAAATTTACTTGGCATAATTGATGTTGAATGTTAAATAATTGTTATACCCTACACCACTCTGTGGTACAGGTAGGGTTGCCAGACGGCCTGGAATGGCCTGGATTTTTCCAGTTATTTTGGGTCTGGTCCAGTTTCCAGTTAAAATATAATTTGTCCAGTTAAAAAAGAATTTCTTTAATTTTAACAATTATTTTTTTATTAAACAGTAGTATATTTAACAACTTTTTAGGACTACTTTTTGAATAAAACATAAATGTATATTTTGGCTACGGCAAAATGTTTTTTTTATACATTTTCACTTTTTAATTTCTTTTGGAACTCTCGGAAATCTCTGGCAGTCTAACGTTGATTGCGGCACGAATGTATTTGTTGAGCTCGTCGATGACCTGAAGATTTTTTCGTACATTTTGATTTTCAAATAACCCCCAAAAAATAAGTCTAGGGTGGTCAAAACTGCCAATAAGGGTCAGTTATTTTCGCCCTTTTTGACATCTTACGTCCAGGAAATTTTAACTAGCCACCCAGATTTACAGATTTGACCACTCGAAACTTATTTTTGTGGGATTCTTAAACCATTGACGACATCAACATCTACATTTCGAAATGCTCAAAATAGTAATGGAAATACTTATAAAAGGCACATTTTGCCGTGGCCAAAAGAGATGGTCATTAAATTCATGTTATATTTTAAAAGTAGTCCAAAATAAAAAAAAAAAATTCTGACATATGAAAATCGGTTGATTTTTTTAAATTATAAAAAAAATATGTATGGGCCCAGTTATTTTTTGAAAATCCAACTGAAAAGTTTCCATTTTCCAGTTATTTGATTTCTAGTATCTGGCAACCCTAGGTACAGGGAATAATGAGTTTGTGCTGATGTTTGTAACTACCCGAAATATTGGACCTAGACCTATCTTCAACTATACCGATCGACTCAGAATTACTTTTTGAGTCGATATAGCGATGCCCGTCCGTCCTTTCGTCTGTCCGTCCGTCCGTCCGTTCGTCTGTACATCTATCGGTTTAATAACGATACAGATCGCAATTTTCAATCAATTGACTTGAAATTTGAAGTTATGCATATTTTGGCCAAAGGATTTGTCCTTTGGATTAAGCCTATTGAAATTGAAAAAAAAAATCGGTCCATGATAAGAGCTAGCCCCCATACAAACGCACCCTTTGGATTAGGCTTAAATGACTCTAATTACCGTATTATTACAGGTATCGCTTTGAAATTTCACAGGTAATCAAATTTCGTACGCACAAATCACCATTTTAAAGAAATCGGGTCAGTTCTTCTTGTAGTCCTCATACAAACCACTCTTCCGATATTCACATAATTCCCTCAAAATTCATAAAAATATTTGATACAAACTTTATTTTTAGGTATTAAACGTGTACTTTAATAACCTAATCAAATCTGAATATAATTGGACCATTTTTGGACTCAGTCCCCTATATACAAATTTCGACCGATATTCAGTTTAATCGGTCTATTGGCAAAAAAATAAACCAATTCCACTCAAATTTCATCTGTGTGTTTTCTACACTGAATAAAGATCTAACAAAAGACAGATCCAATCGGTCCATATTTAGACTTGGGACCCATTTTCCGGAATACACTGGAGTAGGATATCATATGGTCGGTCTTGACTGACTATAACTTTCTTACTTGTTTAGGTTAAAACAGAAAAAAAACTTGTTCTAAAAAAAATAAACTACACTCTAATCAAAATTTGTTGAAATTTACCCAATTTATAGCAGGAAACTATAAATTGGGTAATTTTATTCTGAATGTGTAAATTGAATAAATTGGCTAAATTGGCCACTAGTGGTCACTTTAAATAAAAAAGAGGTGAATAAAATATAAAAAAAACATACGACGCCAGCCAGCATCAAACTCGCGACCTTCCGATTTGAAACAACACTCCTTAACCACTAAGCTACAGAAGCTTTTGCTTTTTATTTAGTTATTAAACATGTGTGTATGTATATTGTTCGACAATTTTATTTACACATTTGTGTGTAAAATATTTGAATTAACGGATAATATTTATAATTTGCTGTGTTTAATTTGTTTACAATTATTTTACGCATTTAGTGTTTATATTAACACATAATGCGTGCTATTCACCAAAAATTTACCCAATTTTTAATAGTAAGTTTACATGCGTTTTTTAGAGTGTAGGCTTCAATTTTTATCGATCTTAAATTGAAAGCGCGTGTGCAAGGATAATTTTTTTTCAGAATGTCTTAGGCTGAGTTTTTGAGTTGTAAAATTTATTGGTTTTAGGTTTAAACTGAGTTAAAACCACAAATTCTGTTTTTGAGATGTGGTTTATTTTAAGTTAAACTCACCAATGATGGAGAGTTAAACTAAGGTACAAAAATGTCAAAAAACACCTCTAATTTTCAAATATACTGGTTATTATTGCCATGTTGTGGTATTTTATTCGAAAAAATGTGCGATGATGGCAACTATTCTAATTGGAAATGTGGCATTTGGTATGGCAATACCGCGTTAATCGACATTTGCTAAACTTGAACTGAAAAACAGAATGTTTGGTTAAACTTGGTTTTATTTTTATAAAGTTTAATAAAACTCCTGGTTAAACTAAGTTAAAGCGATATGTCAAAAACGCAGCCTTAGACTCTGAAAATTTTTGTCTGGAGAAAGGTTTCAAAAAAATAAAAGTGTTGCATGTCCGTTAATCTGAAATTTTTAAAAAGTGTACATTTGATAATTAAAAAAAAGTCTCAAAATCTAATATTTTGCTATAAAAAGTGACCAGAATCTTTAAATTGGAAGAAGGATGCGACTTAAGAGTTAAGTGGTTATATTTTTTTTTTTAGAATTTGGGAATTCTTCTACAAAAATCATAAAAACTTAATTTTTGAGGATAGACAAATTTTTCTTTATAAAAAAATCGGAGACTGTTTTGAAAGAAAAAAATATCTCAGAATTTGAGACCAATTCTGTAGGAAATAAGGTCTCAGAATCTGAGACTTTTTTTGATAGGAAACATGTCTCAGAATCTGAAACATATTTCCAATAGAAAAAGTCTTAGATTCTGAGAAGTTTTTCCTATAGAAAAAGTCTTCGATTCTGAGAAGTTTTCTCTATAGAAAAAGTCTCAGATTCTGAGATATTTTTCCAATAGAAAAAGTCTCAGAAAAATTTTTGAGAAATTTTTCCTATAGCAAAAGTGTTAGGTTCTGAGATTGTTTGTTTAGAAAAAAGGTTTCAGGATCTGAGACCTATTCTAAAGGAAAAAAGTCTCAGATTAAATACTTTTTCTATAGGACAAGGGTCTCAGAATTTTGAGACTTTTTCTTTCGGATAAAGGTCTCAGAATCTAAGATTTTTTCTATTGAAAAATGCTCTCAGATTCGGAAGCTTTTATAATGCTTTAAACATAGACATGTACCTTATTCTTGACCACAATTTTAAGGTGTTACAAATGGAACGAGAATGTAATATAACCCTCTTGCACCAAATATAAAAATAAATAAAATTCTAATTTCATATATTTTTTTTAAACCCTTGGGCTGCAAAACCACAAATATTTTAATTTATAATAAAAGCTCATTAGAAAGTTATTTTTATATGAATGTAAATAAAAAATAAAATAAAATAAAAATCAAATGAGTTCTCATATTTCACAGTTATTAATTATGCTGTCAATTAATTTGTATTTATCTCAAATTACCAGAGAAAATTAAAAAAAAATAAAAAAATTAAAGGTATTCAGGTTCCAAATTATAAAAAAATTATAAAATGTCAGACATGTTGAAAAAAGTTATTACTTTTATAGAATATTGGTAGTATGAAAAACTTTATATTTTGTTGGTATAAACGAAAGCAATAAATAATTATAAGTATAATCTTAAATGAATACCCTTACTTTTGTGAACGTCATAGTTTTCCACAGATAAAACTAATATTTTTTGATTATTTAGTTATGTCAAGTTGTAATTAAAAATTATTAGGAAAACCAACTAAATGTCTAATATGTATGTGTCATATTTTTATTTAATTATGAAAAAAATCATATAAAATATCTTGATTAATAAATAATTTTGTTGTCATAATTAGTTGTAAATTTTTAATGTACACACAAAATAAAAACTTTTTTTAAATAATGAATTTAGACCGAATACCATTTCAGATATTTTTACACCATACCATTGAGTCGTATGATTTTTATAAAAAAGCAAAGTTTTTTTATAGTATAATTTTAGGCATGAAGTAAATATATGATTGTTATTAAAAAGCGACAAAAAACTAAATTTTTTAACAAATATAACAATTTGTTTAATCTTAAGTTTATAAATTTAGCAATATGTAAAGATTTTTGTCGCTTTTAAATAGCAATCCTATATATATTACATGCCTAAAATTATGCTATAAAAAAATTTCGCTTTTTCATGAAAATCATACGACTCAGTGGTATGTTGTAAACATAGCTTTATTGGCTAAACTGTATGAACGAACACTATGATTTACAGAGAATCTCCAATAAGGAGTGAATGGCACGGTTAGAATGGATAAAACGATATTCGATGTTTTGTGTAAAAAGGAGTGCATACTTTTAGGATTCAAGGAAAAATGTGTATAACGTATGATTTTCGAAGTTTTAAGAAATGTTTCTAAAAATGTCGAAAATCATTAGACACACAATAAAGCTATGTTTACACCATACCACTGAGTCGTATGATTTTCATGAAAAAGCAAGATCTTTCTTAGCATAATTTTAGGCATGTAATATATATATGATTGCTATCTAAAGGCGACGAAAAACTTTACATATTGCTAAATTTATAAATTTAAGATTAAATAAATTCTTATATTTGTTTATAAATTTAGCAAAATGTAGAGTTTTCAGTCGCTTTTTAATAACAACCATATATTTACTACATGCCTAAAATTATGATATAAAAAAAATAGCTTTTACATAAAAATCATATGACTCAGTGGTATGGTGTAAACATAGCTTTAAGCTAAGTGGTATAAGAAAGCAGTTTTCTTTGGATTGCAAAAAAATTTAAAAAAGTTTAAAGACTTTTTAAATATGGGGGTTTTCGTGTCAACTGACACAACTTTTGAAACCGATCGGGATGAAGCCCCCTTAGGAAGTGGAAATAGAGGTAAGGTATTTTCAAGAAAAATGTTGGGGACAGAAAATTATTGGAGGTCGGTCTCACATTACACCCCTCCAGGGGCGTTTCTAGGGGAGTTTTGGGGCTTTTTGCGGATTTTTACCTCTTTACGCCCAACTTTGACCCCAATGAGGGGCCATATGGCCTCTCCCCACCGCCCCCATTTTTTGGCTCGTGCTTTCTTTTTCGAACCTAAAAAAATTAGAGGGTATCGCGGATCGAAATCGAAAACTGGTTAGCTATACCACGCCTAATAGTGCAAATTGAAGAACCGTTTTTTGTGTTCCAAAGTTAAAAAAAAAAAATTTTCATAGATATCCCACTCGCATCCCACTAAGCGACCCCACAGCTCTTAAAGTAAATCACCTAAGCTTTCTTTTGAATCAAAAAAAAAAAAAAAAAAAGGGCCCAATTTGAGGAAAAAGTCAAAAAAGTTTTAGATTTTTAAGAAAAAAAATCAAAATTTTTTTTTTTTATTTTTTTTATATTTTTTTTCGAAAGACTGAAGAAATATCTATCTAAACTCTTTGGGACACACTTTGCTAAAAACAATAGGTAAGAAGTTACATGGACGAGAATCAACACCTCTTTGGCCAAAATGTCAAATTTCGACCCCCTCTAACTCAGAGAGTTCTTCACCGATCTCGTTGAAAAATTGTGTCTGAACTACTATCCAATAGGACTAACCTTGGTGCAAATTTCATCCCGATCGGAAGACATCGGTTTCAAAAGTTGTGTCAGTTGACACGAAAACCCCCATATATAAAATTTATAAATAATAAATTTAAATAAAATAAAAAAAATTGTCGTGACACTTTTCCTTAAGTTGTTTTAATTCCGACGATTTTAATGAAATTAAACTATTTTGGCATACTTTTAGGCATTTAGTAAATACAATTTTTATTTCGTATTACATTAATTTTTAAAATAATTCTAAAAATACATTTTATAACATATTTCAGTGCTACTTTATATTTGGTTTCCCACAATTATCATAAGTACTTTAAAATTTGCAAAATAAATATTGTTTTTTGTATAACTTTGTACCACATATAAACAATGGTATGTTTTTTAGACCGGCATTTTTTTTTGTTGTATGGCAAAAAAGTTTATTTTTTAGAATTTAAAATTTTTATTCATATAGGCCTAAACCTTGTATGGTACAGATTTGTGGTCAAACGGTTTAAATTAACCCGTGGCGCCGACGATCAAAGTTTTGGATTTTTGAAATTTTTTTTAAAAATAAGTCTTGCAACACATCTTATTTGGTAATGTTGATGCACTGAATATGAATAAAAATTTGTAGAAAAGTAGCCCCAAAACTCCCCTAGAAACGCCCCTGGAGGGGTGCAATGTGAGACCGACCTCCAATAATTTTCTGCCCCCAACAATTTTTTTGAACATACCTTACCCCTATTTCCACTTCCTAAGGGGGCTCCCATACAAAATGACATTTTTATAAAATTTGCTCCTACCGCTCTAACTGTCCGTAGGTTGCCCCTAGAGATGTTAAATATATGACCGACCCCCAATATTTTTTCAACTCCAACATTTTCTTGGAATATACCTACCTTTTATTTTCAACTCTTAAGGGGGTCCCCATACATTTTTTTTATTATTTTATTAGTTTTTAAAAATACATGTTTCTATAATGTATGGGAGCCCCTTAAGGAGCTGAGATAGGGTGTTATGATGTTCGGACAAAATGTTGGTAACTAAAAAATAATGGGGGTTGGTCGTAATTTTTGCCTCTCTAGGAGGCACGGTAGGGGCGGTAGGAGCTGGTTTAATAAAACAAATTTATAAAAATTAAAAGAAATGTATGGGGACCACCTTAAGGGTTAAAGATACATTGTAGGTATGTTTGCAAAAAATGTTGGAATTAATAAAATAATGGAGGTCGGTCATACATTTGGCCCCACTAGGGGCACTTTAGGGTAAGTTAGAATGGTAGGATAAAATTTTTTAAAAATGTTTTGTATGGGAGCCCCCTTAGGAAGTGGAAATAGAGGTAAGGTATTTTCAAGAAAAATGTTGGGGGCAGAAAATTATTGGAGGTCGGTCTCACATTACACCCCTCCAGGGGCGTTTCTAGGGGAGTTTTGGGGCTTTTTGCGGATTTTTACCTCTTTACGCCCAACTTTGACCCCAATGAGGGGCCATATGGCCTCTCCCCACCGCCCCCATTTTTTGGCTCGTGCTTTCTTTTTCGAACCTAAAAAAATTAGAGGGTATCGCGGATCGAAATCGAAAACTGGTTAGCTATACCACGCCTAATAGTGCAAATTGAAGAACCGTTTTTTGTGTTCCAAAGTTAAAAAAAAAAATTTTTCATAGATATCCCACTCGCATCCCACTAAGTGACCCCACAGCTCTTAAAGTAAATCACCTAAGCTTTCTTTTGAATCAAAAAAAAAAAAAAAAAGGGCCCAATTTGAGGAAAAAGTCAAAAAAGTTTTTTTTATTTTTTTTATATTTTTTTTCGAAAGACTGAAGAAATATCTATCTAAACTCTTTGGGACACACTTTGCTAAAAACAATAGGTAAGAAGTTACATGGATGAGAATCAACACCTCTTTGGCCAAAATGTCAAATTTCGACCCCCTCTAACTCAGAGAGTTCTTCACCGATCTCGTTGAAAAATTGTGTCTGAACTACTATCCAATAGGACTAACCTTGGTGCAAATTTCATCCCGATCGGAAGACATCGGTTTCAAAAGTTGTGTCAGTTGACACGAAAACCCCCATATATAAAATTTATAAATAATAAATTTAAATAAAATAAAAAAAATTGTCGTGACACTTTTCCTTAATATGCTATTTACATATAACCCGAAATCCACATAAATTTGGATTTCAAATCCAATTAAAATCTATACCGTTTACATATGCTTTTTTGACATTTAGCGGGATTTTGTTTGTACTAACTCTGTATTTTCTTTTGATTTGTGTACAGGGTTGTTAGTTGGAAAATTACCCAATTTTATAAATATTTCTAAAAACAATGATTTTTCTTTGCCGGAGCCAATATTTTCAATCCCACTAGTATATGTTGGGACCACAATATCAAAAAATATGTTTTTATGTAGAGCTGCTTCTTTAAATGCAAGAAAATTAACATTTTTGCCAAGTTTGGGGCCGCCACCATTGAGTGTTTTTCTTTGTTAGGAAGACCAAATTGGTCAACTAAATTGTGCGTTTACCATTTGCAATGGTAAATTTTAAATGAAACATTGTTAAACATTGTTTTTATTAATCTTTTAATAGTTTTAAAAAAATAGATTTTAATTGTTTTTTTACTTTATAAAAAACAACAACAGCTGATAAAAAATCGTGTGCAGCGTTGTAAAAAAAGCATTAGGGATGATTATTTTGGGAAAACCCATAGTTGTACAATTAAGTAGTAGAAATTTTTTTGATTTTAAATTGCGATTTTACTATTTTCCCAAAATCCAAGTTTTTTTTTGTATGGGATTTGACATTTGAAATCCAAAAAAGTAATTGGATTTACTTGGATTTTCATTGAAATCCCATTTTTTTTGGATTTCGAGGCATATGTAAATGGCCTATAAGTTGTTTTAATTCCGACGATTTTAATGAAATTAAACTATTTTGGCATACTTTTAGGCATTTAGTAAATACAATTTTTATTTCGTATTAAATTAATTTTTAAAATAATTCTAAAAATACATTTTATAACATATTTCAGTGCTACTTTATATTTGGTTTCCCACAATTATCATAAGTACTTTAAAATTTGCAAAATAAATATTGTTTTTTGTATAACTTTGTACCACATATAAACAATGGTATGTTTTTTAGACCGGCATTTTTTTTTGTTGTATGGCAAAAAAGTTTATTTTTTAGAATTTAAAATTTTTATTCATATAGGCCTAAACCTTATATGGTACAGATTTGTGGTCAAACGGTTTAAATTAACCCGTGGCGCCGACGATCAAAGTTTTGGTTTTTTTAATTTTTTTTTAAAAATAAGTCTTACAACACATCTTATTTGGTAATGTTGATGCACTGAATATGAATAAAAATTTGTAGAAAACTAGTAGAATAAAAATTTTACCGCACACTTGAAAAATCAAAATCTGAAAAAAAAAATGCCACTCTAATGTACTTGTATGTTCAAAAACATATTATTTTCATTTTAATATAGATAATGCGTTTATAACATGCGTGTTTTGTTTATATATTTGTTTATATCGGTTACTATGAGGCCATATATGAAATAAAATAATAAAAGTTTCTACATTATAAAATATGCGTGTATTTTAATTGAAAACATATATTTAATAATATTCAACAAACAAAATTTTTGCAGTTGATATTCTTACATATGCATGTACTTTACCATATGTGAGTATAGCAACTGCCAACATTTTTCGGTTATAAAATTTGGTATAAACGGTTAACCAATTTAATAGTTACTTGTTTAATCGATTGAAAAAATATGGATTTAATCCTTTGATAAAAAAGTGCTTTTAATTATTTAAAAAAAAAAAAAAAAAAAACAATGGATTTTTAGGGGAACATAAAAATTTATGAAATTATAAGAAAACTTTTTTCGGTTATAAAATATTTATACGGTTAATAAATCATGTTTTTTATAAGGAAAATAATTTAAAATTCTATGCGTAGCCTTAATATATATTTATTTTTATTTTTCTCATTAGCGCCTAAATGTATACTACAAATTCTTAGCTTTTAAATATTAATGATTTAACAGACGATGAATTCTTTTTAACTCGTTACCCAAGTATTTTACATTTCTACTGTAGGTTTATTTAAGGTTTACTAATGTTAACCTTAAAAAAACTGAAGTATTAAACAAATTGTTATGATTACATATAAAATAAAAACAATTGACTATTAAATATAAATTGCACATAAATTAACTTTAACTTATTAACCAAAATTACTATGTACGAGGAAAATTCTAATAAAAAAAAATGCCAATAAAATATCAGGCTTGAAATGACAAAAACTCATAAACATAAACCCATATGACTTTTATCACAATAATTTCGTACATGAGGCATTCCACACCAAATTTACCGTTACAGAAAAAATGTATGCCTTGAATGTCTGAATAGGTGGTGTGGATAGATATGTGGTAATAAGAAAATATCATTTTTGATTTTTCAATTTTTGAAAAACTTGGCAAAAGAGGCGTTGTTAAATATTGGAAAAATTGTCAAATTTGTGTCGAGTTCCCCTCCATTACATTTTGTATATTTTTTTATGGGCTTTCGATTGAAAATTTTTATATGGGTTTAAGTTGAAAAATGTAGAAGTAAATTTAATTTCTAAAAATTAAAGACATTTCTGGTATCTCTATACCAGTTTCAAACAGTTCCAGTTAACCGTCATTATCGGAAGGATTCAAATGTCGGCTTGTTTCGTTAATGGTAATCGTTCTTCTTATATGTGAATTTTTTATTAACATGCATACCCCAACGGGAATCGAACCAATGATATTTTTTGTCATACTCATTCCACTAACAATACTGATTTGGCAGACACTTTAGTCAGCACAACCACTGCATTGTTAGAATATGTTGTAGACAAATACCTGTTTTGTGTTCAACTATTGTGTGATTTACATAATATTATTAATAATTTCTACAGAGAGAAGTTTACGGCGAAAAAAATTTTATTTTTAGCAATTTAAATTTTACATCATACCTCTATCAACTTATTTGTCTCTTTATATATTTTGCGCAAGGTTACCAACATGATCTGGAATTGCAGACACAAATGAAGGAATTTGCATTATTTTTGAGAGAATCGTCTTATGGCGAAATGTTTTGTCAGTATTTAAGTATTGTTTTTTCTGTTTAATTTTTTTTATTTTTTAAAAAAAAGACAATTTATTAAAAATCCGGCCACATTTTATTTTTTAATTATTTTTTTTAAGCTTAGATGTTTGTCTATCCACACAGAAAATTCAGGATTACATTTTTCGTATTTTTTGAGAAAATCGCATTTGAATATTGAATTTCATAAAAACATTAATTCAGAAATTCTGTAATTCTCTTGTACAGCGGTTACCAACCTTTTTGGCTCGCGTACCCCTAATTTTAAATTTTGTCAGCCGCGTACCCCCTAACTAGTTTTTTGTTTTCGTTAAAAAACTTCTCATATAAATATTAGAGTTAATTTTAAAAATTTTGATCTGCGGATATTATAATTTTTTTGAAGGATTTAGGGGAGATCAAAAACAATGGTGGTATTCTTTTGAAAAAATGTTCGCTCCTTGGGGTGGTTTCAAAAACGCGGATTTTGAGCTTATTTTTCTGCAGAGCAAAAACAGCTGAAAATATTGCAAACCTGATTTCACCAGTCGTTTCTTCACCAAAAATTTAAACCACGGACGTTATTTGAACTCTTAAAAAAAGCTCCAAAAACACATCACAGAGGGCGGAAACATAATTTTTTTTTTATTTTTAATACAAGGGCAGATCAAAAATTCCGTGACTTTTCGAATGAAACACCCTTGTATATACAATGAAAGGGCATTTGAGCTTAACAAAATGGTACCAAAATTTGCACTCTATCACAATCCGCCTCAAAAATGCACCAAAACACGTTTTTTGAGAACTTTGACATACATTTTCTCAAAAACCTGACATCATAAAATACGTTTTTTGTGAACTTTGATCTCAACTTTCATACAAACCAAACGTTATGGAAAACTTTGGAAGCCAGATGCGGAACCAGCATTGAAAGGTTAATCTAAAACGAATGCCCACACTACTAAAATTTTGCGTACCCCCGCGGACAGTTTCGCGTACCCCCTAGTGGTACGCGTACCATAGGTTGGTAACCGCTGCTCTTGTATGTATTTTATTGTGTCAACACTGCGTATGAGTAACGAATATTTTCAAAATTAACGAATTTTCGTTACTCATACGCGCTGTTGACACAATAAAATACAGGAGAATTACAGATTTTTGGTGAAATCCAATATTCAAATGCGATTTTCTCGAAAAATACGAGAAATGCAATTCTGATTGTTTTTGTGTGGATAGAAAGCATCTAAACTTAAAAAAAAAAAAAATTAAAATAGAGAATGTGGCCGTTATTTGATAAATTGACTTTTTTAACAAATGAAAAATTTCAGAACGGGCTCTGAAAATTTACCAAAATAAAAAATTTTAATGAATTTCCCATAAAAAAATATAAGTACAAAAATGCATATTTTTGAGATTATGGAGATAATTATGGAACTCGACACAAATTTAAAAATTTTTCCAATATTTAATCTTCACAATGGAATCTAACAAATTCCGAAGGAGGTGTCAACTGAGTCTTGCAAAAATTACCAATATAAAAAAATTTTAAACAGAAAAATAACACTGTGCTACAGTGAAAAAATATTTCTGATGTGACATAGTATAGGTTGTTGGTTTTGTCGAGTAGATCACAAAAATGTTCATTAAACTTGCCAAACACCCTAACATTTTAGAGTTATGGTCAAAAAATGTTTTTTTTTGGGACTTTTCTCACTAAACCTTGTATAATTGAGAAACTTTTCAACCCATTTTAGATTTTTTAACTGTTTTGGATAGAAGAAAGATAGGGCTTTCTATATGTGTCAATTGGTCTACATACACTCGAAAAAAAAACTGTAATGTTAGCAAAAAAAGCTTGTAAACCTACAAGAATATTTGCTGATTTTGAACCCACAATTTTTTTGGTAAAGTTAGCAAAAATGTTTTGCCAAAAATTAGTTAACTGAAATTTTTTTTATTTCAACTTAGTTCATACAAATTTGAGGACCCCATTGGGTTCGAACCCGATAGGTCCAGACCCCGATGGGCCTAGACCTAGTTGGGTTCTATCAAAATCGTCATAGTTTTTAATCCAAAATTTGTGTCCGTTTCGCTCTACCTTGCTTAGTTTTTGAGATACGTGATTTTAGGGGACCACCGGGGTTTTGAGAATTACAAAACTCGATAACTTCAAAAATATTACTCGGAGAGCTTTTGATTATTTGGCGGTCTTGCCCTACGTGTTGGGAGCTACAAAAATGCTTTTGGACTTTTTGTTGTGTCGGCAATATTTACCGAGATATGAGCATTTTAAAATTTTCGGGAATGCTAACTTTTTTGTATCCAAAGTTAGGACCCATTAGGGTCCACACATGTGAAGAGGACCTGCGAGAGCCCGAGAACCAAAAATGGCCTCCAATTTGCTCTATCTGGCTTAGTTTCCGAGATAGCGCCCCCGAGTAAAAATAAACATATATTACAATATATAACTTGATACAAACATAATAAATTATATATGATTATATATCCCTGAGATATTTTCTAAATTTTTTTAATGCAGTCATATGTAGTAATATATAATTTAATCATGATTCGGATTAAAAGATGTACGGTTGATATAATTATATAAAATTATATGAGGGTATAATTTAACATAACATTATATATAGCTTATTCTGTTCCATATAAAACTATATATGTTTCCAATTAACAAAAAATTTTCTAAGTTTTTTAGGCAAACTATAAACAATTTTTTAAAATGTTCCTAAACATTTCCTTGTTAGGGTTATGTATATCACATATCTGGTTCGAAGCGTACCCAAACATTTTTTTTGTTTTTGAAAATTATATGTTTGGTGAATGTATCGTTGACCTGTGGTGTATCTCAACCCAAACCAAAAAACACCAGGATTTTATATGTTTTTGTGCAATTAGATCTAATTAGATCCACCAATATAAGGCAATGTCTGGTCAAAACTCGGATGAAATCAAATCATATTTTATACAAGTAGATCTTTTTTAATGCAAAAACATCCACCATTATTCGGATCAAATTGCGTATTAATATATATTGTGTCATATATCATTATATATTGCATCATATAAAAATTTTTACTCGGGCCATTTTAAGTTTTCTGAAAATAAAACAAAATTTACCATTTATTTTTGCTAATATTAGCAAAAAAGCTTGTAAAAATTTGGTCAACTCGTTTTTAAATTTAGCAAAAAAAATTAGTTCAAATTTTGTTTAAAATTGCTAATGAGCTAAATGAAGTTTACAAGATATTTTTTCTAACATGCTAATCTCAACTAAAAATTTTCTAAAAGTTAGCTAACCAGCATTAGCAAAAAAAATTGTAAATCTACTAATGTATTATTTTGAGTGTAGACAAGAAAGATATCTATTGCTTTTTTCTATAAAATCTTATTTTTGTGAGTCGGTGAGTCGGCGGACCCCTTCCCCTCACCGAATATGTTTACAAATTTATTTTATTCTGCTTTGTGCACTAAAGTATTATAATTTTATTAATATTTAAGATTTTTTATCCCCTGGGTCCAAGCGCAAGACTTTTAACTTCTGCGAACATAAAAATGTTTCATCGTTTAACAAAAATACACAAAAACGTCTAAAAATAGCGTTTTTCAATGGTTGGTTAAGTTCTTCAAGGGGAAACTTTTTTCCCCAGGTCCGATTTTGCTCGTTTCTAGGCTAGCTCTTTTATTTTGGACTGTATCGTGTTAACTACAGACGGACGGACAGATGGACGGACAGACATCGCTAGAATGTCTTAGACATCGCTAGAATGTCTTAGAATGATCAATAATATATATACTTTATGGGGTCCCCGACCGATATTTCGATGCGTTACACACGGAATGGCAAAGTGAGTATACCCCCATACTGTAGTTGGAGGGTATAAAAAAACCTTAAAGAATTTTGCAAAATTGTGAGAGTGTTTTTGATTCGACTTACCCAATTATAGCAGTAGTAATCTTTTTGTTTTAATTTATGAACTATAAACAAAAAACACATATTAACAACATTAATTTGTTTGTAATGGTTGTAACGAATTATAAATAATCATAAATTTAATTTTCCACGTATGGGATTTGCAAAGAAAAACTGACACAAATACATATAGGAGAATACACAGGTAGAATAATGAAAACTCATATGCAGATTGTACACATGTATTTATACTTATACAATTTATGACTTTGTTATTCTTCTAATGAGTAATATTAATAACATTTTTAATATGTAACATTTTAACCCTTTTAAATGTTTGTATATTTAGTCATTTTTTATTACTTTAACAAGAAGAGCAAGAGTTAAACGTTTTTACTTGTATATTAGGGTGGAGCAAATTTAGTTTTTTTTTTAATCTCAAAATTGGCGGGGTGGGGAAAAAATATTGGATCTGTAGGGCAATGTCGTGGGGTTCCTTTTTAAATTGAAAATCAGAAAGTTCCCAACAGAGTGAAAAATTTTAAAAATGATAAATTTTTTGTTTTTTTTTTTTTTGACTTTGTTGGGAATTTTCTGATTTTGAAGTCAAAAATTAACCCAAAAACATTGCCCCACAAAAAAGGAACCCAAAGACATTGCCCCACATGGCAAATATATTTTTCTGTTAATATAGGCAACCGTTCCGACCCCAACGATATCGAAAATCGAATAAAGGAAAATTTTCTCCACCCTAATGTATATGTTTACAAAAACGACAAATGTTAATGTTGTATTATTAACCTTTTCATTTCATACATACGTAATACGTATACATTTGACTGAGTGAATGAATGAATGAATGAATGAATGAATGAATGAATGAACTTGTTGTTCAATGAGTTCATAAGAAAAATAAAATTTAATAAATGGTTGAAAAGGATAAAATTAAAATGTTGTATAATATTTCATAAATAACGGAATTCATAAAGCAGATTCTAGTGAATTGTGTACCTCAAGTATAATTACAAAAAAAAATAGCGAAGATCTTCTGTGTACAAAATAGTGCTATAATAGTAAATAAAATGTGATTCAAAACGATTTTAGAATATATATAATTTCATCAGCAATAAAATCTTATTATGAAAAACAGCACAATAACAGATTTCCTTACAGTTTTAGACATGAAAACTATTATTGTTAAAAAAAGTTGCTTCGAGAAGTTTAGGTTTGAATTTAAGCAATTTTGGTTACGCAGCTCAAGATTTATCAACGAAAATGTGCAAACAGCTTAAGTTTTAGTACTATCCACATAACCTTACGTTCACAAAATTTAGTTCTTTATAACCAATTCTTTTTTTTTATAATATTAAATTTTTTACTTCATATTTTTTATTTTGACTATTTCACTGTGACACAATTGAAGTGTCATTTCACTGTGACACAATTGAAGTGTCATTTCCTCAACCAAACCAAGGCATTTCGAAAGCACCAAACCAAGACAGTTTGAAAGTACTTGTGTGTAGTAGTAAAAACGCCAATGTGTTTTGCTCTGTAACGTCTCAAATTTTTTTATAGCCCACTGAATTTTTCATTTTTTTTGTAAAGGCGTTTGAAAAAAGTCGAAAAAAATAATGTAACTGTTCTTTTGAGCTTAAAACAGTGTTTGGATGTCTTCAATAGAATTTGATGGGGAATTTTTTTCTAAAATATATTAACCCTCTATATGCCGTAATTATGGGTCATTTAAGTACATTTCTTAAGAAATGGCTCAAAAGTCTTCAAAGACTTGCGTCTAAAGGGTTAAAGTGTTCTGCGAATATGTACTGCATCAAATTTCACTAGGGGTTACTGAAGACAGAAAGTTCGACTGGTATAAGGAAAATGCAGAAAAAATATAAATTGTAAAGTGTCATTCATTTTTTTATATTTCTTGCCAGAAATTGTATACAATTGTAACTAACAAATTTAAAAAAAAATAAAAAAGTTAATGATAATTTACGATTAACCTTTTTGATGCATTTTTCGTATACCGGTCCAACTTTCTGCCTTCAGTAACCCCCAGTGAAATTGTATGCTGAAAATAATCGTAGAACATTTTAACCCTTTAAACGCACATCTTAGTCGGTTTCTGAGCCATTTCTTTAAAAAATTACGTAAATGACCCATTAAAACGGGAGATAGAGGTTTAGCGTACTCTAGAAAAATGTTCCCCATAAAATTCTATTGCAGACATCCAAACACTATTTTAAGTTCAAAAGAACATTAACATTAGTTTTTCCGACTTTTTTCCAACGCCTTTAAAAGAAAAAACTGAAAAATTCAGTGGTCTATAAAAAAAATTGAGACGTTACAGAGCTAAACCCTTTGGGGTTTTTACTAATATACATAAGTACTTTCAAACTGTCTTGGTTTGGTTGAGGCCCTAAATGTTGCACTGTGTTTTCTTATCGTTTCTGAATTTTCTAACATTTTTCGGAATTTTCCAGATTTTTAAAACGTAAACCACTCTTTGATACAGGGTAAAATGAGTTAGTAACTACCTGAAATATAAGTCCTCTAGATAAGCGGTTACCAACCTATGGTACGCGTACCACTAGGGGGTACGCGAAACTGTCCGCGGGGGTACGCAAAATTTAAGTAAATTGGGAATTCGTTTTAGATTAAGGAATAGTATTCTGTTCGATTTGACGGGAAAAAATCTGTCAAACTTTGTAGAAAAAAAAAATAAATTTTGGCAACGCGAGGAATTATAGGAAAATTGTTGACAATTTAAATTACCGTGAAAAAGTGACATTTCAATTTTGATCGTTTCTTTCTTATAACTGTTAAAAGTTGTTGATTTTTAAATGTTTTACTGCAATTTGAGGCTTTAAAATTTAAGTAAAATTTTCACCGTAAAAAACAGAGTACTTAGCTTAAACTTTCAATGCTAGTTCCGCATCTGGCTTCCAAAGCATTCCATAACGTCAGGTTTTTAAGAAAGTTGAGGCCAAAGTTCACAAAACGTATTTTTATGCAATTAAGAGACCATTTTTGCGATATTTTTGGATGATATTTTGAGATCTGCCCTGATGCTGATTCCGAACATGGTTCTCAAATTTCTATGATATCAGGTTTTTGAGCAAATCTGTGTCAAAGTTCTCAAAAAACGTGTTTTTGGGAATTTTTGAGACGGTTTGTGATGGAGTGGAAATTTTGGTACCATTTTGTTAAGCTCAAAATGCCTTTTCATTGTATATACGAGGGAGTTTCATTCAAAAAGTCACGGAATTATTGATCTGCCCTTGTATTAAAAAAAAAACATTTACAAAAAATTAAAAACATTATTTTTCCGCCACCTGTGATGAGTTTTTGGAACTTTTTTTAAGAGTTTTAAAAACGTCCGCTGTTTTAATTTTTGGTGTAGAATTTATTGGCGAAATCAGATTTGTAATATTTTCAGCCGTTTTTGCTCGGCAGAAAAATCAGCTAAAAATTCGCGTTTTCAGATGTATTGAACCACCCTAAGGAGCGAACATTATTAAAAAAAAATATCACCATTATTTTGATATCCCCAAAATCCTTCAAAAACATTTCAAAATTAACTCTAATATTCATATCTGAAGTTTTTTTTAACGAAAACAAAAAACTCGTTGGGGGGTACGCGGCTGATAAAATTTTAAATTAGGGGTACGCGAGCCAAAAAGGTTGGTAACCGCTGCTCTAGATCCACCTTTAAGTATACCGATCGACTTATAACACCGTCCGACAAAAATTAAAAAGTCGTTAAACACAAACTGGATAATATACGTTTGAAACTACAGACTAAATGTAGTAAAACTGCATTTACAGTTTATCTTTTCGTGATACTGTCTCCTTTTAAAAGGACTTCAAAGTTTTAGAGGATTAAATTTTATAAAAAATTAAAAAAAAAAAAAATATTTTCCTATTATATTATTTTTATATATCAGGAAAAAGGAGGTAAGTTACGTCCTTTCAAAAATGTATCCTTCAATATCATTCAAAATTTTTAACAAAATATTTTGATAACGTTATCAAATGGCTTTATTCATGTCCTTTTATCCTGATATGGCAAAATAAAAAAATGGAAAAATTAGAGACGATCCTCCTCTTTCATTTGCCATCACCAGTGTCATTATAGAATAAATAAGTACAATAATTTAAAATTTTTCCCTTTAAAACTTTGAAGTCATTTTAAAAGGAAACAGCATCACGAAATAAAAAACTGAAAATGCAGATCTCTACTTCCATGCGTATATTATCCGGTTCATGTTTAATATTGGCTGTCGGACGGTGTAACCAGTTTTTGATTCGATTTAGCGATGTTCGTCTTTTGGTCCATGTTACCGGTGTAAACACGATATGTTTAGTCGGTTATATGTCGAATTTCTAATAGATTTTTATTAATTAATCTAAATTTCTCTGGATTTACTTGATTAATCCTTTTTTTCTCACAATTTTTTCTGAATTTTCCAGAGAGTTTTTTCTAAATTATGAAGCAATTTTCTGAATTTGCCAACTTGCTAATTTTTCTAAAAAAAACAATTGCAAAATATTCTTGACAAGAATTCCTTGGCTGGATTCGAAATTTTTCCTAAGGCTAATTCGCGGAGTCAATAGCTATCGTGAATGTGAGATTTGAATTTTTTTTGCGCATAAAATTATGCTTTGATAAATACATGCTTTTTTTCTACATACACTCAAAAATAAAAATATATATAAAGCTTGTCAAAGCATAAAGAAAAATTTAAAATACGCAATTTCGAGTAGAATTTCAATCGGGATCGACTCAGCAACTTTCGTTAGGGTTACTGATTAACTTAACTAATTTAATATATTTTGTTTTAAATTCTTTAATATAATAATGATACCATAATCTCTTTATGTCACAACAATCTATGCATAAAATATTTTTTTAAAAATAAAACTTTAACTGAATTACCCATCCCCTAGAACAAACCCACCATATTACAAAAAAAGATTTAATTCTGTTAAGAAAAACTATGACAATGTTTCTAACAAAAAACAAAAAAAAGTTTTAAACTTAAAGTACATAATTTTGTTATAAAAATTTAAGCCCTTAAAAAACTGGAAAATAAAAACTTTAAGCTGCAAAGCTGAAATATAGACGAAAAACATTTATTTTGGCCCAAATTTAAAAAGGGCTAAAAAACAAGAAAAACAGTAGAATTGAAAGAAAAGTCACTGGTAAACAAAATTTTTCTTGGTTTTCTTGTTATTTTTTTCCAGTCTTTAAAAGAAAAAGTTTTTTTAAACCAACTTTGTTTTGTTTGTTTGACTTTTTTTCTTGCTATTGTTGTTTTGGTTAAGAAAGGCAGGCACCAACATACTGCACTAACCTTGCACGTTTATCGTAATTATGCGGAGCATAAAATGTTAAATGCCTTCTGATTCACTCTTTTTATTTGTTTTTTTTCTTGCGTACATTTCCGAAGATGGGAATATTGATTACAAAGTGGTATTAAATGTTTTGTAGACATTTGCAGTGTTTTTGAATAATTTAAATTTTAGATTTCCATATATTATCCATAAAGTATGCTTTAAAATTATACAAAATTTAAAAGCAAAAGTTAAAAAAATATGCATTTTATTAATGGAAACATTGGTTTATTATTACAAATTTTGTGTATTTTTAAGTTTTTGGATTTATTTAGTACATCCAAGTCGGAAAAATTTCACCGTTGACATACACTAGAAAAAAAATATTGTAAAACTAGCAAAAAAATATGGTTAAAATTAGCAAAAAAAAATTTATTAATATTAGCAAAACCATTTTGCTAATCAAAAAATTAGGGGGAAAATGATAAAATTACAACAATACCATTTTATTTTGGTAAAAAATCAACCTTAAAAAATTATAAAAAAATGGTAATATTAGCAAAAGAAACGGTTAAAAACAAGTAAGAAAATTATAGTCGGTCAAGACCGACGATATAATACCCTACACCTAGGTTTCCCGGAAAATGGGTCCCATGGATCGATTAGATCTATATGTTGTAAAACCTTTAATAAGTGAAGAAAACACTCACAAATCAAATTTGAGTGAAATAGGCTTCTATTTGTTGACAATAAACCGCTTTAACTGAATATCGGGCGAAATTTTCACAAGGGGCCTGAGTCCAAAACTGGTCCGATGATTATCAGGTTTGATAAGGTTGTTTAAGTACGCGTTTAACATACACAAACAAAATTGTAATTAAATATTTTCTATTTTCATGAAATTTGAGACATTTATGTGAAAATCGGGAAGGTGGTTTGTATGGGGGCTACAAGAAGAACTGGTCCGATTTCTTTGAAATTCGGAATGATGATATGTGAAGACAAAACATGTTTACCATCCAAATTTCAAAGCGATACCTTCTATAATACGGTTATTAGAGTCATTTGAGCCAAAACTAAAGAGGACCTTTGTATGGGGGCTAGGTCTAAATATGGACCGATTTTTTCCAATTTCAATAGGCTTCGTCCCTGGGCCTAGAGAGACTTAAGTTTCAAATTTCAAGTCAATTGATTAAAAATTGCGACCTGTATCGTGTTTACACCGTTTACATGGACAGACAGACAGACAGACGGACGGACGGACGGACGGACGGACGGACAGACGGACGGACGGACGGACATCGCTAAATCGACTCAAAAAGTGATTCTGAGTCGATCGGTATACTTAAAGGTGGGTCTAGGACCAATATTTCGGGTAGTTACAAACATCAGCACAAACTCATTATACCCTGTACCACAGTGTGGTGTAGGGTATAAATACAAAAAATGTTGATCACCAAATTCTTTAAAGGTAGTAAAAGCAGCATCAACCATTAATCCAGTTGTTGGATGACTTTGCTTTGGTTGGCAGCATCTTTTTTTGCGTTCTTCTCGGCGATCTTCACACCAGAACACTTTAAACTATTTTTTTTTTTCTTAAAACTAAAAATAAGAAAAAAAAAAGTATTACCATTTCTTTAACAAAAATACTAACATTTCTGCTAAAATTACTGTAAAATATAAAATAAAAAAAAACTAGCAAAAAAATATAGTAAAAATACCAAAAAATTGTTGTATTTTACCAATAGAAAAGTACAAAAAAGTTCTGTAAAAATTCAAATTTTACAAGGTTTGCCAAAGTTTAGTTGACGTAAATTACAACACCTTTTACAATCAAAAAATTATGTCATTAACTGTTTGTAGTTTATTTAAAAAGTTTTACGTTTAGTCGTTTTTAAAAGAAAAACATTTGTTTAATGTTCAGTTTTTATTAATGACTACTTCTGTCATTTGATTCAAAAATAACACACTCAAAAATAAAGACTTTCATTAACATTTAATTTTTAATTTTTGTTCTGTTAGTAAAAACTGCTGATTATTCTTTAAATTTTTAATGATTTGTGTTTTTTTTTTTAAATTGGTGGTATTTTTTAATGAGATATCATTAGTTTTTACCTACACAAGTAGGTTATTTTTTTGTTGAAAAAAAAAAATTCAAAAAATTATTTATAGAAATATAAAAATATATTTGTATCAAGTGACTTTGGCACGATGGGTAAAGTGTCTGACAAGAGTTGTAGTTGATTGTGGGATCGATTCCCCAAAATTTTATAAAAAAAGTTTAAAAAAATATTTCAATAGAAAATTGTAAAAAATAACCTACGAAATCATTACTTTTTAATGTTTTCGTAGGTTATTTTTTTGGAATTTTTTGATTAAAATAACAGAACTATCATTAATTTTTAATGTTTTCGTAGGTTATTTTTTTCGAATTTGTTGGTAAAAAAGAATGAAAAAAACTTTATTTTTTAATGATTAACGTTATATATTTTAGAAAATTTTGTCAACAGTAAAAAATAAATTTTGATGTTTGTAAAAACAAATGAATAATTACTGGGATGGTTTTCAATTGTTTATTCACTGGTTTCCATATCCATAAAATTCTGCGAAATGTCCACTAGGACAAGTCAGCATTTAGACAGATAAACTTTTGACATAGTATGACGTTTAGAAATGCCCTAAAATGGAACTTCAAAATTTTTTTGAAACAAAAATTTCTATTGATTTTAAATAAAAAATTTTCCATTTTGACAACATTGGCGTGATAGCTGGAGATGGGCACGTGAGTGAAGTTTGATTCACGCCCACGCAAAAAAAAGGGATAATGTACTTAATCGTTTTTTTTTTTCACACTTACTCACTATTAACGTGAGTAAACAAAATACCACTCACGCTAAACATTTTAAACCACGAAGAAACTTGTAAAAACTGAATCAATAATTAAATAATTTTAAATCGCGCCAAAAAATGGCACTCACTACGAATCACTCACGCAAAAAATATCACACTCACTTATCACTCATGAACAACAAATTTGAATCACGCTCACTTTCGATCACGCGTAATTCACGTGATCAGTGCCCATCTCTTGTGCTAAACATTAAAGCTGGGAACGCATTTAAGCGGGCATAACTTGGCGATATCATTTTAAATATTTTTTATAAGCTGGCAGCATTATTTGTACATTAAGGATGGCAAATGGTAATTGGAAATAAAAAGTTCTCTCTTAAATGTGACACTGAATATATGAACTTTTTGACGCATTTAAAAGAGAAATATTTTATTAAAATCTTCTGATTAAAGCAAAAAGAGGGATTTATAAAAACTTAGGAATGTAATTTTTTTTTAAAAAGCTGTGTCCTACATTTTGGAACCGTCATTTGGATTTCCAAAAATCTGAGTTCGTATGCGTGATTAACGTTGTGTAATCATTTTCTAGTGATATTTTGAAACATTAATCAATATTTTAATTTTTGCCCGCCATATTGGATCCGCTATTTAAACTTTAAATGTTTGATTCTAAAATGAGATTTGGAATCCGAAAAACCATTTAAATAAGACAATATAGAAAAAAACTTAATATTTTATTTATAGCCCTATTGGATCCGCCATTTTAAATTAAAAAAATGTTAGCTCTTATTTGTAATTACCGACCCTAAAAACATCGAAATTGATTCATTTAAGTACAATTAGCTAAGAATTACAAAAGCATATTCGTCATATTGGATCCGCCATTTTGAATTTCAAATTTTTAATTCCAAAATCAGTTCTAACATCCGAAAAACCAGTAAAATCTAAGTTTTTGATCAAAAATTTAAATTTGTCGGATCCGCCATTTTTAATTTCAAAAGTCTGAGCTCATATTCGTTATTAACGACCACAAATACATATACAAATGATTTTTTCCAGAATTGTTATCAGCGATCATTTCACACCCATGTGTAATACTTTTTGGACTTATAGGTTTAGCGGTCTATTTATAGCCAAAACTCAGGGATTCTAGCCCACAGTGCAATCGGTGGGTGCCCTGTGAAAGACCTTTCTTGTGAGTCGTTTTATTTTGACGATTTTTATAAAAATTTAGATTTTTTGTAGCATAATTTTAGGCATTTTGCTCCCAGTTCAGTAGCCCCATCCGTGGGACTAATGTATAATGATTTCTTTCGTGTATAGCCCTTGGCTGTTGTTAATGTTTTTTGTTTTGTTTTTAATTTCCTTAAGATACCCTACAATACGACTATACATTTTAAAATTTTTGTGGTTTCAAAAAGATCAAACTTCAGATTTTTTTGCATATTTATTCACAACTAATATAAATTGTTGTCGATGATGACAGCAAAATTTTACATTAAAAAAAAACTTGCAACAAACCATGAAGACCCATATATTTTGAATAGGCCAACAAAAAAATTTAATAATTTAACTTGATCCCCAAAAGTATGCAACAGCATATTTAAAATACAAATAAGAAATTCAAAATGTTTGAATTAATGTTATTCTTTAGGCAATAGAAAACTGACAGTTACGAATTTTATGGCCTAAAGCTATGCAACAACATATTTGAAACAGTAGTCAGAAATTAAACACATTTTTATTGAAACTTGATTTAAAACAATAAAGAATTATGAAGGATTGTCCTGATTTCCTCCTCTTGAAGGTTTTAGGATGTGTAACTTCAACTAAAAACATTTCCTTTCATTTGTTTAATTTTCGATACACTTATTTTGTATAGCATAGTTTAAGGCCTCAAAATAAATATATAAGCTTGTTTTCTGTTGCCCTAGGAATTGCTTTAAATTTCTTTAAGCGTCCGTGATAACAATTTATTTTTTTTTTTGTGTAGGGTATTATAAATCGGTTTTGTATTATCAGTTATTTACCTTCTTGGGTTTGTTTTTCTTATATATTCTTTTTTATCGTAAAAAGAAAGATAAGCTACATATACTTTCTTGCCGCAAAAGACAGATGAAAACTTTTCAGTTAACCATTAAGACAAGAGTTTTAAAATCCTTTAATAAAGCGTTTAGACTGTATGTAAACAATACGCTAGTAGTTTTTAAATGTTACCTAAATATAAAATTAAACTGTTTTTTTTTATTTATTAAAATAAATACATAATAACAACGGCCTTAAATTATGCTATAAAAAAAGTGTATCGTAACAATAAATAAATAAAAGCAAATGTTTTTAGTCGAAGAAACACATCCTGAAAACTTTAAGAGGCGGAAGTCATACCAATCATTCATAATCTTTTATTGTTTTAAGTCAAATTTCAGTAAAAAAATGTTTAATTTTTGAATACTGTTTTAAATATGTTGTTGCATAGTTTAAGGCTTCAAAATAAATTCATTACTGCTAGTTTAGCATTTATGAATTTATTTTGAGGCCTAAAAATATGCTATTAGATTATGATTTTATGAAAGTAGATGTTTTTAGTTGATGTAATACATCCTAAACACCTTCAAGAGGAGGAACTCGGAACATTCCTTCATAATTCTTTTTTGCTTTGAATCAAATTTTAATAAAAATATGTTTGATTTCTGTGTACTGTTTTAATATGATGCTGCATAGTTCTAGGCCTCAAAATAAATTTATAAATGCTAGTTTTCAGTTGCCTTAATCATGAGCAGGGAAACCAAAAATATGCTCTAAAAAACACGTTTTATGCGCTTAAAAAATGCCCTAAAAAACGGAAAATATGCTCTAAAAACAATTAAAATATGCTCTTAAAAAAATTATGTCCCCTTTTTTGCGGTGTTTTTTTACAATTTGTTAGAGAATAGACCCTCCAAATACCGTTATGTGCGGTAGTTAGAGGGTTAAATATGTTAGACAAAAAAATTTGCCTTAATATTTTCTACCAAGTTGCTGAATCTAAAGAAAACATAGTTTCATATACCGATATGAAGCAAGAAAAGGCCAAAGGGGAATCAATCGTCACAATTCCGTAATTGTTGAAAAATCTTTGTTGGATAAAAAATTTAAAAATAAATGTTGTCATAAATAAATTGGAAAATAATGCTCTAAAAATTAAAAAAAATATGCTCTGAAAATGTAAAAAAATGCTCTAAAAAGTGGAAAAATGCTCTAAAAATTGAAAATATGCTCTAAAAATATGCTCTCATGCTAAAATATGCTCTTAAACCTAAAATATGCTAAAATATGCTCTTAAGGCTAAAATATGCCAAAATATGCTCTAACAAATCGATGCCAGATTTCTTAAAAACTTCTGAAACAGATAAATACCTTACCCATTTAACAATAAAATGCATAGGAAAAAACATGATACTGCATATTTTTGGTTTCCCTGATCATGAGTAAGGTAAAAGAAAACTAGCAGTTATGAATTTTTTTTGAGGCCTCCTCTTGAAAGTTTTAAGATGTGTTAATTCCACTAAAAACATTTTCTTTTATTTATTTGATTTTACGATACACTTATTTTTTATAGCATAGTTTAAGGCCTCAAAATAAATTCATACCTGCTAGTTTTCTGTTGCCGTACTCATAAGTCATAAAAAATACAATTTGTTTGTAGTTTTTACTTTTTTGTTGCATATCTTAGGGATTCAAATTATTAAAAAACAAGAGTTTTTTAATTTGAAAACAGTCTAAACACAGTCTGTATAAAAAAAGAGAAATCACGTAAAATAAGTTAAAATCAAGTTAATATTTTTTTTTGTTTCTTTGAAACTTTTTTGATGGCAATAATGATGATCAGGAAAATTACTTTCGCATTTTTTTATATCTGTTGTATAAATATTTTTTTTTTTTTGAGAATAAAACAAACAAATTTATTGATAAAGGTTTGTTTTGATTCTCCGTAATTTTTCTTACGAATTTGACTATAAGTCTATTTGATATTTTATTTTTTTAGGAATTTGTCAAGTTTTAAGTATTCTATTTTATGCCACTCAGCTTGTGTTTTTTTCCACCAACTTTATTGAAATTAAATTATATGTAAATTTGTTTTATTGTTGTTAAATGAGTTTTCTATTACAATCTATTTAAAATGTAATTTTAAAAAAGAAAAACTTTTTTTAATGCGACATCTAATGAAGTGTTTTATTTAAATAAAAAAAGAATTTGTAATAAAAATAAAATTATATATAACAAATTAACCCTTAAGTGAGTTAAGGCAATGAGGTTGTATGGAAAAGGGAAATAGGAAAAAGATAAAAATAAATACGAGAAATAAATAACACTGTGCTACAGCGAAAAAAATACTTCTGATATGACATGGTATAGGTTGTTAGTTTTGTCGAGTAGATCACAAAAATGCCCATTAAACTTGCCAGACACCCTCAAATTTTGGAGTTATTCTCAAAAAACGTTTTTTTTTTTGATTTTTCTCACTAAACCTTGTATAATTCAGAAAATTTTCAACCGATTTTAAGTTTTTTAACTGTTTTGGATAGAAGAAGGATAGGGCTTTCCACGTGTGTGAATGGGTCTACACATAGAAGAAAGATATCTATTGATTTTGTCCATAATATCTAATTTTTTTGTTATTTTTTGAAAATTTTTTGAGTTTATCGATTTTTTCTGCTATATTTCGTTTAACAACCTATATA
Organism: Pegoplata infirma; assembly: GCA_963921195.1. Taxonomy (NCBI): domain Eukaryota; kingdom Metazoa; phylum Arthropoda; class Insecta; order Diptera; family Anthomyiidae; genus Pegoplata; species Pegoplata infirma. The sequence goes on along the minus strand of OY992539.1, from coordinate 47,386,000 downwards.
TTTATGAACGTACTTTTAAAGAAAATTTAATTCTGAATACGATGAGTTTTTTCCTGAAAAATCGGATAACAATTGACAGAGTTGTGATAATTTTTCTAAAAAGAAAATTATGATTGTGCAGGAAATCGCCGTCCAGATAACCCAGACAAAAAAATAAATTTATCATAAGAGGTCATTCACAATATTTATAAAGGTTTTTGGTGCGCAGAATCCGAATCTGGCCTTTAAATTGCTCTATCGCATCAGGTTTTTGAGATATTTAACATAAATTGATATATCAAAAACTTAATAAGATAGCACAATTTCAAGGTCAAATTCGAATTCAGGAGGCCAAAAATCTTTAAAATAATGATACGCGATCTCTCAGTATGTTTGTTTATTTTTTTGTTTATTTTGCCTGGGTTGTCCGAACGGCAATTTCAGGCAAAATCTTAATTTTCTTTTTTAGAAAAATTATCACAGCTCTGTCAATTGTTATTGGATTTTTTCGGCATAAAGCTCGTCATATTCACAATTAAATTTTCTTTAAGAATACGTTTATCAATATAAATGTTGTTAAACGAACTATGGAAAAAAATCGATAAACTCAAAAAATTTTCAAAAAATAACAAAAAAATTATATATTGTTGATAAAATCAATACATACATATCTTTCTTATATGTATAGACCAAATCACATACATAAAAGGCCCTATCATTCTTCTATCTAAAACAGTTACAAAAATTGGAAATCGGTTGAAACATTTTTAAGTTACACGTGGTTTAGTGAGAAAAGTCGCAAAAAAAACGTTTTTTTACAATAAATTTAAAATTTGGTGGTGTCTGGCAAGTTTGATGGGCATTTTTGTAATCCTTAACTACCTCATTTCAAAAGTATATTCGATTTTGTGTTTTTTGTAGCACAGTGTAATTATTATTAAAAAGAAAGTGCCAAAAATTTGCAATCACTTTAATTTGAAATTACTATACGAAATTTGGAATAATTTGATAATGTGAGTTAGACATTAAAGTTTTATAAATCTGCGACTCTTCCTGTTATTATTTAAGTTATTTGTAGTACTTTTCAACTAATTTTAAAGCATACCTTAAGGTGCGAACAATAACTAATAATTAAGGCAACAGAGAACTAGCAGTTATGAATTTGTTTTGACGCCTAAAACTATGCAACAACATATTTCAAACAGTAGTCAAAAAGCAAATATATTTTTAAAATTTGATTTGAAACAACGCAGAATTATGAAATATTGTTCTGATTTCCCCCTCTTGAAGGTTTTAGGATTTGTTGCTTCAACCAAAAACATTTGCTTTCATTTAGTTAATTTTATTATATACTTATTTTGTATAGCATAGTTTTAGGCCTCAATATAAATCCATAACAGCTAGTTTTCTGTTGCTCTACTAATAATATAAATGCGCCATCATATGAAAATTATGTGAAATTTTTTATATTTTCTTAAATTATAATTTTTTTTGAGCAGGTATATTCTAGCTTGAGGTCATTATTTTCTTTACTAATTGAAACTATGATATTCTTATAGAACATTTTTCAAGAAAATTATTTTTCTTATATAAATTTATTTGAGTTGGTAATTTTTGCAAGACTTAATCGACACGTGTTTCGGAATTTGTCACCTTTCATTGTCAACATTTTTTAGCAAATATAAAAACTTTATACTACAAGTAGCAAAGGGATTTTAATGACAAATCGCTAATGATCAAACTAAAATATTATACCATATTCGGTGAATCAACTAAAATTGTAAGTTTGTATACTTTTCATAATTCAATATGTATAAAATGGCAGATTATTTTTGTAAAAATGTATAAATGTTACAACAGCATCAACTTATTAACCCTTTAAACTTAAGTTAACCTAAATGCAAGGTGAACGTATTTGTGCTCATACAAAATGACAGTGTCTAGTTGTGAAATGGTAGCTTTGTTGCATTGCATATGCATACAAATTAAATAAAAAAAATTAACTGTAACTAAAAGTACATTAAAGTTTCTTTTCAAACATTTACTGCCTAAAAGTATGCTTTCAAAAAGGAAAAACAAATCAACTAAAAGAAAACTACAAAAAAAAAATACTAAAATGTGCATTTTGAATATAAATAATTAAGAAGGGTTAGAGTGAAAGTAGCTGCTAATGCTTTGCGTCATCACACATTGACTGTGAGGTCCTTTAAAATGTTTAGAGGTTTTTAAACTAATAACATGAAGATAGCATATGAAACGAAAATCTGACAATATGACTTTCAATTGCAAATAATTCGAAACAATAAATTATCACTAAAACAACAGAAAACTAGCAGATCGATATTTAAATAAAACTAGTGCGTACCATATTTATAAAAAAATAATGAATAAGTGGTACCCAGCAAAACTTAGATTACCAAATAAGGTATAAAATAAGGTATAGGATCTCTTATTTTATACATTGCAGCATTGATGATTTTAACAGGCGATGAGACTGAAAGTAATGCATCCACATTATCACAAAGAATACCAGTAAGGTATAAAATAAGTCATAAATTTATAACGAAGAATACGAGTAAGGTGTAAAATGTATGATATTTTATAGGTTACGAGTAAGGTATATAATATAGCATACCAGAACGCAATATATAAGGTGTTACGAGTAGTGAAAAAGTAATTTTGTATTAAGTTTACTCACGTGATTGTAAATGAGTGTAAGTAGATAAAATATGCTCGTGAGTGTGTGTCGTTAGAAATTTCCTGTCGTGAGCCCATCTCTAGTTTAAACTTATGAGTTTTTATAAAATAATTATTTTTTATGTTATTGTAATGCATTATGTATAACTTTTAAATAATACATAATGTAACCAAATATAAGTCATCCATGATTTAATGTTTAGAAATAATAAATATGAAATACATTTTATCAAATAATCATGCATTACGTAGCAAATTATTAGTAATACATTATTTTTCACTTGAAAATAATACGTTGTGGAACAAATGTTTGGTAAGACATCCTAAAATAATGCTACAAATAAGGTATATACATTACCTGGTAATGTGTTATATAATCACTACCCATTACCAAAGTTTTGCTGGGTATGGTTTTTATACCACCGCACAGTGCCACATTTGGCCAATCTAGCACGACAAAAATCAAAAAAAAAAGTTCCCCGATTTTTATGATTTGTTTGTATGTATTATAAAACATTCCTAATAGCACGGAAATACTCATATATGAACGATCATTCTGTTCGTTATTAAGATGTGGGTGCATAAAGTTGCATTTTGTAAAATCCTGTAAGTAGTGTTTATTATTTCGCATTAATTAAGTTGATTTTAAACTGTTGTAACTTTTTAACAAAAAAAGATATTTATACACTCTTTTTTGATAATTTTAAAGTAATTTAAAGGCTTTAAGTCATATCTCTTCTTTTTTTGTTTTAACAATTTTTCTATTTTTTATTAAATTTTTTAACATAATAAAAATTTTTGAAAAGAAAATTATATATTTATTTTTTTGATGGAATAGAACTTTTATGTTTGGTCTCTATTGGTCGCCGGACTTTTTCAGACATATTGACCAATATCCATTGTACTTATTTCAACGGCTAACTTTTGCGACCGTCTGCGACGCTGACTACAGTAGGGCGATATGTAAACCTTGTTTTTACATATTTTTTAAACATATTTTTAAAAAGTGGGCGTGGCAGTTGTCTGACCGCCCCCTTTTTTTTGTGATATTATTTCTACAGTCCTTCAGAGTATATATACCAAGTTTGAGGAAATTACAATTAAAATTAAATTTTATTTAAAAAGTGGGCGTGGCCGTTAACTGGCCGCCCATATTTTTCATAATGTTGTTTTTGAAGTCAAAACGAACATGTATACCGATTTTCCCGTCAATATAAATAAAATTGGATTTTTGTCGTCCTAGATTGGCCAAATGTGGCACTGTGCACCGCCCCGGAAAGATTAAACACCATACCAAAGAGTCGTATGATTTTTATGAAAAGCTACTTTTTGTATAGCATAATTTTTGGCATGTAGTAAATGTATGATTGTTATTTAAAAGCGACAAAAAACTCTTAATATTGCTAAATTTATAAACAAATATACAATTTATTTGATCTTAAGCCGATTTATTAAAAAAATTAGAAATGTAATTGTTTTGCTGGGATTTAATTTTCGGATCATATATTTACAAAATGCCTAAAACTGTGCTACAACAAAATCTTACTTTTTTATGAAAAAAATTCGAAAACTGCTAGTTTTCGGTTGCCTTAAGCTGTGCATACCACTGATTGTGAGCTGTTTTATTTTCGACGATTTTTATAAAAAAAGTAAAAAAAGTTTAATTAACTATTCAATATGACAAAATGAAAATATTGAAAATTTACCGTTTTTTCTTCCCTAATTTACATCCCCTAGATATGTCATGATGATCGTAGGGTGGCACTAGGCGATTATTCTTACCTGTGGTATTGGCCTTCAATGGAAGGTCCAAAAAATAAATTATTTAAAAATTAAAAGAAAAAAAAAATCAACAAAATTTATTGTAGTGTTTAATGTATGTTACATTTTTGTCATATTTGTAAGAAAATGTAAGCTTAACAGCCGCAAAAGAATGTTTAGAGAATTTAAAAAAGAAATGAAAAGCTAATTCTTAAAATTTTACCATTGTCCTTCTTTTTATATGTATTTATAACAATTATCTTTAAAAATGTTCCCTTTAATACTAATTTGTTTCACGGTTAGTTAACTTTAACCCCAGGCTAACAAAAGTGTTAAATAAATGCTTCAATATTTATTTATTACTGCAGCCTGAACGTATACTACATTTTTTTTTATTTTGTTTACGGTTCTGCCAATTGCAAGTTTTCAATCTCTTTTCTTTTTTTTAAATAAACAAAAATCCATTATTTTTCAATTAAAACTTAATCACAACATAATTCTCTGTTACTTAATGACTTTAGAAGAAACCTTTTTTTTAACCAAAAAAAAAAAGAACAAACCAAGATGTCAGACTGGTTTTTTAAGGAAATGCAAAAAAAAAAAAAATTGAGAAAAACAAACAAAACGATTAAAAGGACTGGTATTTAAGAAAAAGTTTTTTTAACCAAACTGGAAAAGTCTAGTTTAGCTTTTTACCCTTTTTTTATCCCTTAGGGGAAAAACAACGCCTACTGCTTTCACACCATAAGGAAGTAGTAGAAAAAAAAGGAAAATCTATCATAATTTTGTCATCAAAAAACAACTTACTGGGAAGGCTAGCTAGGTGATAGATTTGAATTTCTACTTAAAGTCAGAAAACACATCAAATTTTTTAGCAAATATCAAATAGAAAACTAGCAGTTTTGTGTAAAAAAGCGCATACTTTTAGGATTTAATAAAAAATTTAAATTACGTATGATTTTAAACATTTTTAGATTTGTTCTTAAAAATGTCGAAAATCATTAGACTTACAATTAGTAGTATAAGAAAATTTTCTTTCGATTACAAAAAACATGGAAAAAGCTTAAAGCTTTTTAAACTTAAATACATGCTTTTTATTTCAGCCTGCATATACGAGTATGAAATTTAATTCAAAAAGATATCAAATTCATCAGGTTTTTATATAATTTATTGTCTATATCTCTTAGAATACCTTCCTTGTAAGTTTTTTTTTGTTTTTACTTTATCATATTCTCTTTAATTTCCTTTCGCATTATGTACTAAAAAGAAACTCGGAAGTAGGCAATTAGTTTAGCATACTATAAGATGCACAAAAAAAAAAAATAGCGAAAATAACAACAAAATCTGTGTGTAAAATATATGTGTGTGAGTGAGTGAATATAAAAAATTAGCATAATGTCTTGTAACACCAAGATGACAGTTTTGGCTTTATAGCCGTAACGAGAAAATGTTTTTTTTTTTTGTTTGTTTGTATATATTGTTTTGTGAGTGTGTCAGAACAACCATTCATTTTAACAGCATACGTCAAAAGAGTTTAAACAAATGTCAACTTAAATAAAAAAAATAAAAATTAGAAAGTATTGGGTAAAAAAGTTTTTTAAACAAAAAAAAAAAAATAACAACAAATCCCTTAAGTCTTTGATACAGCAGGCTTATATTTTAAGAAAAAAGGAGAAAAACATTAGCAGACATTTAAGAATATAAAAAAGGTTGTCAAAATATACACAAAACAAAAAATACTTTTTCTTTTTGTGACTTTTCTTAAATGCCTTTATTATCCCTTAAAGTATGCTGTATATACGTATTTGTATATTCAAAAGTCATTATAAATTTATAAACTTATATTATTAAAGTAAACTTATTCGTGTAATGTGAAAGATAATTATATAGAAATGTCTGTTTTATTTGAAAATAATATTAATTATGAATTTTGAGTGTGTACTATAATTTCAAAATATAAACATTTTCACCTAGATATACAGGCAGTAACTTATCCGATGTTTTAACATACGAAACAGTTTTTAAAAAAGGTCCTCATCGGGTGCTACATTTATTTGATTTCATGTTTATCAAATTTTTTCTTGCTTTTTCATAAAAATCATACTACTCAGTGATATAAAAATAAAAATCATAAAAATCATACTACTCAGTGGTATGGTGTAAAGACAGCTTACCCTTCTTTATTATGCTAAATACACATTTTAGTAATTTGTTTTTTTTTAGTTTCCTCTTAGTTGATTTGTTTTTCCTTTTTGAAAGCATACTTTTAGGCAGTAAATGTTTAAAAAGAAACTTTAATGTACTTTTAGTTACAGTTATCTTTTTATTTTTATTTAATTTGTGTGCATATGCAATGCAACAAAGCTACCATTTCACAACTAGACACTGTCATTTTATATGAACACAAATACGTTCACCTTGTATTTAGGTTAACTTAAGTTCAAAGGGTTAATAAGTTGATGCTGTTATAACATTTATACATTTTTACAAAAATAATCTGCCATTTTATACCTATAGAATTGTAAAAAGTATACAAACTTAAGCTATGTTTACACCATACCACTGAGTCGTACGATTTTCATGAAAAAGCAAGATTTTTTTATAGCGTAATTTTAGGCATGTAATATATATAGGATTGTTATTTAAAAAAGATAAAAAACTTTACATATTACTAAATTTCTAAACTTAAGATTAAATAAATTGTTATATTTGTTTATAAATTTAGCAAGATGTAAAGTTTTTTTGTCGCTTTTTAATAACAATCATATACTAACTACATGCCTAAAATTATGCTATAAAAAAACATTGCTTTTTTATAAAAGTCATACGACTCAGTGGTATGGTGTAAACATAGCTTTACAATTTTAGTTGATTCACTTCAAAGATGGATATTTTTTATTAAAATTTAAATTTTCATTTCACATACGACTAATTGGAATTCACAGGCCATTCAAAAGATCTTGGAATAAGTTTAACTCGGAGATTGTAATAATGGAATTAGTTTAATTCTGACAGTAAAGAAGTGAAGTCCCTTTAGTATAAAAAATATTTTGAATATAAAATTTGTTTTCCAATCAATCACTTTTACGTAAAAAATTCTCTCGGAAAAAAGGTTTCCGAATTTTTAAAAAAAATTTCCAAAAATTTCAATTATGTTTTCAAGACCAAAAGTAAGCATAGGTTTAAGCTATCTTTACACTATACCACTGAGTCATATGCTTTTAATGAAAAAGCAATATTTTTTATAGCATAATTTTAGGCATGTAGTAAATATATGATTGTTATTTCCAAGCAACAAAAAACTCTACATATTTCTAAATTTATAAAAAAATATAACAAATTATTTAATCTTAAGTCGATTTATTAAAAAAAATCAAAAATGTCATAGTTTTGCTGGGATCTAATTTTCGGATCATATATTCACAAAATGTTTAAAGTCATGCTTCAGCAAAATCTTACTTTTTTATAAAAATCGTCGAAAATAAAACCACTCAGTGGTATGACAGCTTTAAGCTACGTTTACACCATACCACTGAGTTGTATGAGTTTTATGAAAAAGCAATATTTTTTTTATAGCATAATTTTAGGCATGTAGTAAATATATGATTGTTATTTAAAAGCGACAAAAAACTCTATATATTGCTAAATTAATAAACAAATATAACAATTTATTTAATCTTAAGTCGATTTATTAAAAAAAAAAATCATAAATGCCATTGTTTTGCTAGGATTTGCTGGGAAATGCCCAAAAATTTTGTTATTTTACTAAATATGAGGAAAAAATGCATATGGGGCATTCCATGTCAAATCGGACACTTTGAAATTTTTTTTTTTTAGATTTTCCAATTTTTTTACAGTTTTTAGTACCCTTCGAAAACTCCTTCGTGGTAAATTTTCAGATTTTTTTGATGCCCCGTTCAAAAGATATCGAATTTTTAAAAATTGGTAGTTTGTTCCTTTACTCAAACTTCTTTTACTCATAACTTCTTCAATAATGGTCCAAATTTCAATTTTTTTTTCAAAATTTTAGCTTTTTTACGTTCTTTTTTCCAAAAAAATCCTTAAAAGCGCTCTAGTGTGCGATTTTTAAGTTTTAAAATTTAAATCTCATTTTTGAAAATGTTTGTACTCTTCGATTTTTTTTTAAATTTTTTTTGTGTAAAACTTCTTTCGATTCTACAAATTTTTTGTCCAGGAGGATCTTGGAAAACGATTATTACTATTTTTTTAAATTTTTTGAAAAAAATTTATTGTAATTTTCCAATCTTAAAATCATTTCTACTGCTCCAATGGTGCGTCATAGAGGGGTCATTTATAAGACCGACCCCCATTAGTTATTACGTCTTAACATTTCTTTGGAACAACAAACTAATACCCTATCTCCAATTTCTAAGGGGGCTCCCAAACAAAACGACATTTTTTAAAATTTGCTCCAACCGCTCTAACTGCCCTTATAGTGCCCTTAGAGCAATCAAATGTATGACCCACAATATTTTTTTAGTCCAAACATTTTCTCTGAACACACCTACCCTCTATCTTTAACTGTTAAGGCGGTCCCATACAATTTTTTTATTTTTTTGAAAATTTGTTTTATTTAATCAGCTTCTACTGGTCCAATGGTGCGTCCGAGAGGGGTCATTAGTGAGCCCCCATTTATTTTTACCATACAAAATTTTTTTTAAACATTCCTACGCCCTATCTCCACTCCCTAAGTAGGCTCCCATACAAATAACAGTAGTAGCAAATTTTATAAAAATTTAATTTTGAATGGAAGCCTATTGAGCGAGTGGAGATAGGGCTGTGGTATATTTTACAAAAATGTTGGAGGGTAAAAATAAATAGGGGTCGGTCTCACTAATGACCCCTCTCGGACGCACCATTGGACCGGTAGAAGCTGATTAAATAAAATAAATTTACAAAAAAAAAAAAAAAATTGTATGGGGACCGCCTTAACAGTTAAAGATAGATGGTATGTGTGTTCACAGAAAATGTTTGGACTAAAAAAATATTTTGGGTCGGTCATACATTTTGTTGCTCTAAGGGCACTATTAGGGCAGTTAGAGCGGTTGGAGCGAATTTAAGAAAATGTCGTTTTGTGTTTGAGCCCCCTTAGAAATTGGAGTAGGGTATTTGTTTGTTCCAAAGAAATGTTAAGACGTAAAAATTAATGGGGGTCGGTTTTATAAATGACCCCTCTATGACGCACCATTGCACAGAGGTAAAAACCGGCCAAAACTAAAAAAAAAAAATTTTTTTTCTTTTTTTCCAAATTGATGCCAAATGAGAGCTAACACTTCAAAACATGCGATTACAAAATTTTGTGCCAATCCATTGACTAGTTTAGGTTTTATAACGAAGCAAAGTTGAGTATTTGTATTTATTATTTTTTAAATTTAAAAGTTGTGATTTGCAACTTTGAAGTCCAAGTAGGCTGTAAACTTAAAAAAAAAAATAAAATTTGCCTTGAAATTGATATATTTTGAAAATTTAGCATTATTTTTACATGACATATGCATTTTGGCAATATCGAGTGCGTGGATCAATTTAAACAGTGGTGGTGAAAATAAATCTAAAAAAATAAAAAATTTATAAAAAATACAAACTTTGGAAAGCCCAAAAAAATACTTTTTGCTCAAAATTGCTCTTAAGTCGCTATACCACAAATTAGTATAAGGGTTCCCAAGTAAGTACTAATTAACATCAGTACCAAGTTTAACCAAGTCTTTCAGTTAGAGCCTTTTAAATTTGGGTCATTTATATCAAATAAAGAGCTTTTTGAACTGTGGAAAACACATAAAAAAAGAAGTTAGACTAAATACTGACGATTAAGACACAACATCTTAAAACACCTTCAAAAAATTTTTTTCGCGAACAAAAAAAAATTTTTCGCGGAAAAAAAAATTTCGCGGAAAAAATTTTTTTTTTCGCGAAATCGGTTTATTATTATATTCTTAACCTACCTACAACATTTTATAAGTTTACATAGAAAATTAAGGAAGTTATAAGGTTTTGGCCGGAATTTACCACTGTGCATTGGAGCAGTAGAAATGATTTTAAGATTTGAAAATTACAATAAATTTTTTCAAAAAATTAAAATAAATAGTAATAATCGTTATCGACGATCCTTCTGGGCAAAAAATTTGTAGAATCGATAGAAGTTTTACACAAAAAAATTTCTAAAAAATCGAAGAGTACAAACATTTTCAAAAATGATATTTAAATTTTAAAACTTAAAAATCGCATACTAGGGCGCTTCTACTAATAGTTTGTGATTTTTTTTTTAAAGTGCGTAAAAAACCAAAAATTTTGAAAAAAAAAATTTTGAAATTTGGACCATTATTGAAGAAGATATGAGTAAAAGAAGTTTGAGTAAAGGAACAAACTATCAATTTTAAAAAATTCGATATCTTTTGAACGGGTCATCAAAAAAATCTGAAAATTTACCACGAAGGAGTTTTCAAAGGGTACTAAAAAACTGTAAACAAATTGGGAAAATCTAAAAAAAAAATTTTCAAAGTGTCCGATTTGACATAGAATGCCCCATATGTAAAATACATTTTCCCTTTTATCCTAAAAGTATGCAAAATATTGAAAGTCGCCTTATTCAGTCTTATTGTGACAATGGGCCTTACCTTAAGCCTCAAATAGTTAAATTAGTCCCATCCACGATACACTCACTATAAAAATAAAAATATTGTTAAAAACATAATTTTCTTTCCACTAAAACTGATGTAAACTAGCCTAGAAAACCTGGTGTTAATCTCCTATAAAATTTCTCTTAGTTTACATTTACCCTTTATACTTGTAAAAATGTATTATAGCCTAGGGAATATGTTTAAAACAACAAAGTTAAAACTAAACTTTCAGTTAAAAATTTTTTTGTGGTTCATATTTATTTTTTTCTTTCCCCATACAAAAACAAATGTTGGTTTTGTTCTTTTTTTGTTAAATGAATGCTGATATGAAATAGTGAAAGGAACATAGGAGCAGTTGGTAGACTAACAAAAAAAAAAATACAAATAAAAAAATAAAAATCATGAGGTTACCATCGCATTACTATTTAAAACGTATGTATGAAACAATTTTCTCTATCTTTTACAAATGCAAACAAATGAAAGTTTTAACTTTGAATTAGGTTAAATTTCAAGAGAGAAATTATCATACAATAAAAAAAGGGGTTTTTGTAGTTTACACAAAAACACCAGGATAAGATAATTTTTATGGGTTAAATAATATAAAAGAGATGGAGGGGGAAAGTAAGGGGGGGGGGGGGGAGATGGCTGGGAGGTGGCTGGGTTTTTAAACAAAAATAAAAGTAATACATAAAGTAGCTGGTTAAAATAGAGTAATTTAAAATAATAAAATACCAAAAAAATATATGAAAACTTAGTTGAAATATGTAAATACAAATTAAAGCATACTTTAGGGGTTTTACAAGTAAATAAAAATTTAAGTATACATTTGGGGAAATTAAAACAACAAAATAATAATAAGAATATGCAACTGTAGATTAGACTTTAAAGGATCCACTTTAATATAATGAAATGTAGTATTATTTATTAAGTAAATAAGTTTAAATTAACACTTAAATGTTGCAAATTGGACCACTGAAGGTAGCAGTTACTTAAATTATAAACATTGATGATACCGCATAAAATTTTTAGTATTTTTTTTTAAATAATTTGTAAGGAATTAAGTTTTTTTCGAATGCCTATATTAAGGTAGAATAAAAATCATATAAATATTTTACTTTAAAAATTGTTACCTTAATATATGCCAATTGTCACGACAACATTTTTCGTAATATTTTCGAAATTATGTGTAAAAATCCCAGTTTGTTATTGCATATGTTAAGGCAAAACACATAATCAGTTATTTTACTTTAAAAACCTTATGGATTTTACCATTTTTTGTAATTCTGAAGATTTGTGATTTTTTATAACAGCGTGCATCAAATTTGGGGTCTTCGAGTGTTCTTTGAACGGGACCAAATAAAACAAGTAAAAAAGTTAAATTCGGCCTTGCCGAATGTAGTGATACCCTCCACAATTTAAAAAAAAAAAAAAATGCGATTTTTTTCTTTTTTTGTCAAAAAAATATGTTCGTCTTGTTTATATACCATTTGGTGTTCAATTATGTTCACATATGTCAACCAGAAGCCGAAATAAAGCATTTTGTATTTTTAGGTTATGTTGAATGTACTGAAAGTTTTGAGGTGTGCTGACATTTTCATAACTTTTGAACCGCTGATCCAATATCGCTCAAATACCAAACATCTCGGGAGAACTTCCAATATATATGTTAAGTTTCAGTCATCTCTGTGCAATATTTTGTCTGTGAGAGCATTTTCAACAGACAGACATACGGACAGATGGACAGACGGACATCGCTAGAATGTCTTAAAATCGATCGGGCATCATGAATATATGGGGCATTCCATGTGAAATCGGACACTTTGAAAAACTTTTTTTTTAGATTTTCCCAATTTGTTTACAGTTTTCAGTACCCTTCGAAAACTCCTTCGTGGTAAATTTTCAGATTTTTTCTTTTAATCATTACTTCTTCAATAATGGTCCAAATTTTATTTTTTTTTTTTTTCAAAATTTTTGTTTTTTTACGTACTTTTTAAAAAAAAAACCCAAAAAATTCTTAAAAGCGCTCTAGTATGCGGTAGGCGGTCCTCATACAATTTTTTTTATTTTTTGTAAATTTGTTTTATTTAATCAGCTTCTACCGGTCCAATGGTGCGTCCGACAGGGGTCATTAGTGAGACCGACCCCAATTTATTTTTACCCTACAACATTTTTTCAAAACATACCTACGCCCTATCTTCACTCCCTAAGTAGGCTCCCATACAAATAACAGTTGGAGCAAATTTTATAAAAATTTAATTTTGTATGGGAGCCTACCTAGGGAGTTGAGATAGGGCGTAGGTATATTTTGAAAAACTGTTGTAGGCAGTGTTGCCATATATTAAGATTTCCCTTTTTTTGCAAGTTTTTTGAGGTGCTAAAAAGATTTCAAGATTTTTTCTAAAAAAACAAGTTTTTTGGAAAATAATGAAGTTTTTTCAAGATTTTCTTAATTATTTAAAAATTACAAAAGGCACCAGTTTTTCTTCTGTAAATACCCGAAATATTTGTCCTAGACCAACCTTTTAGTATACCGACCGATTCAGAATTACTATTTGAGTTGACTTCGCGTGTCCGTCCTTCAGTCTATATAAACGGTTACAATTAAATACGGCTCTATAATATGAAAATATGAGATATTCGATTAAAATTTAGTTTTTAGCTTAGTAACTACTTAAAATCAGACCATTCTTTGACATGGTCGCCATATGAAAATTCCACCCGGTATTCACTTAAATATGTAAGTTGGCAACATAGAATAATTTTTCACTAAATTTTATATTTGCTGCACTAATAAAATATCTTACCACATATAGATCCAATCCGTCATATATTGTCGAGCATGCACCGGTGTTTGATATTTGCTTACTGTGTACAATTTTCTGAGCCTTCATAAATTATGACTCTCAAGACTCAAAAATATTAATAGAACGCACTAAATATGGAGTCCTGAAAAATGCGTATTTGACTCTTAATTATGGTTATGTAAAAAATTCGAAATATTTTTTTTTGAACATTCATAAAAGAGTCTAAAAGGACTCAGAAAAGATTATGAACATATAATTTTCAGAATCTTTTATGAGTCATATAAGAGCTCTAAGGGGCTCCTGTAGGTTAGTTGGTAGCGTTCTAGCCTATAAACAGGGGGTAGTGGGTTCGATTCCCACTAAACCCTTGGTCGATTTCGATACAACGAGACGACGGTCGTTGTAACCAGTTCTCGGTTAGGATTAAATAATTATTAAAAATGATTTGTAATTAAATTGGGAAAACTAAATAAAAACTGATCATTGGATCAAAACTATTATTATTATTATATTATTAGAGCGCTCAGAAAAAGTAACCATTTTGAAAGGAAAAAACACTCATATTATTATGTTTTCTGACCGTCTAAGGACTCTTTTATGAGTCTCTTAGAGCTTCAAATGAACCCTGGGTTGTTTTTTTATTAATTTTTTTTTTACACTTGATATAAAAATTGAATTGAAAATACATAAATTTGTATTAATTTTAATTATTTCAATACTTTTTTAAAAAAAGATTTTTTTCACAAAAAAAAGATTTTTTTTCAGAAATAAAAAGTTTTTTCAAAAAAATATATGGCAACACTGGTTGTAGGGTAAAAATAAATTTACAAAAAATAAAAAAATTGTATGGGGACCGCCTTAACAGTTAAAGATAGAGGGTAGGTGTGTTCAGAGAAAATGTTTGGACTAAAAAAATATTGTGGGTCGGTCATACATTTTGTTGCTCTAAGGGCACTATTAGGGCAGTTAGAGAGGTTGGAACAAATTTTTAAAAATGTCGTTTTGTGTGGGAGCCCCCTTCGAAATTGGAGATAGGGTATTAGTTTGTTCCAAAGAAATGTTAAGACGTAAAAATTAATGGGGGTCGGTCTTATAAAGGACCCCTCTATGACGCACCATTGGAGCAGTAGAAATGATTTTAAGATTGGAAAATTACAATAAAATTTTTTCAAAAAATTTTAAAAAATAGTAATAATCGTTATCCCACGATCCTCCTGGGCAAAAAATTTGTAGAATTGATAGAAGTTTTACACAAAAAAATTTCAAAAAAATCGAAGAGTACAAACATTTTCAAAAATGAGATTTAAATTTTAAAACTTAAAAATCGCATACTAAAGCGCTTTTAAGAATTTTTTGGGATTTTTTTTTTAAAAGTACGTAAAAAAAAAAAAATTTTGAAAAAAAAAAAATTGAAATTTGGACCATTATTGAAGAAGTTATGATTAAAAGAAGTTTGAGTAAAGGAACAAACTACCAATTTTTCAAAATTCGATATCTTTTGAACGGGTCATCAAAAAAATCTGCAAATTTACCACGAAGGAGTTTTCGAAGGGTACTAAAAACTGGTAACAAATTAGGAAAATCTAAAAAAAAATTTTCAGTGTCCGATTAGACATGGAATGCCCCATATGTATATTCCCGATTCAGAATTGCAATGCGATTCAAAATCGGAGGCAAACATTTTGGTCGAATGCTAAGCTTTGGCAGCCTAGAAGTTGTTTTCCTAAACCTTGGTTTCGATTTTCCAAAATTGTTTTTCGGTCTGCTAGTCAATCCTGAAAATTTCAGTTCATTAAATAAATTTAAAAACCAAATTGGCGCCCGTTTCAGAATTTTTTGTTTTCTTTTAATTTTTCAGTTAAAAATACATTTTTAAGCTTTCTCCAATGCAACTAAAGCTATGTTTAGACCATACCACTGAAAAAGCAAGTTTTTTTATAGCATAATTTTAGGCATGTAATAAAAATATGATAGTTACTTAAAAGCGACGAAAAACTTTACATATTTCAAAAATTATAAACCTAAAATTAAATAAATTGTTATATTTGTTTATAAATTTAGCAATATGTAGAGTTTTTTGTCACATTTTAATAACAATCATATATTTACTACATGCCTTAAATTATGCTTTAAAAAAACCTTGCTTTTTCATAAAAATCATACGACTCAGTGGTATGGTGTAAACATGGCTTAATGTATTTTTGTATCTTTAATTTATCAGTGGAAGTACTTTTTTTCTGGGTAATCTACAAAAATTAAATTAATAAACAAATTTGAAGCCTACATTTAGGCTTTATTAATTTAAAGTCTATTCCAACTAAAACTTTAAACATTTAGCTTCTATCCCCTCCGCGTCAACATTTGAGAATATTTAACATTATCCAAAGCATTGTTTACCATATTATAAATTAAATATATTTTTTTCATATTTCTTTTCCAGTGTTTTATATTAAAATGTTGTTAAATCTGTCTAACATAAATAAAGTTAAATCATAATACAACCAAAAGAAAAAAAAATCCGCTAAATAAAAATTTAATAAATTAAATTAAGTGTGTGTGTGTTAAGAACTTTAAAACAAAAAGACTAAAGACTCAATATGGCTATGGTAATATCGACACGTGCTAAACTTTTAATAACGGCTTTAATAGTCTTCTTTTTACTTGGCGTAGTCCTGGTTACCGGTTCAACAAAAGGTTGGTTTGTACCCAATCGTTATAACGGTGAACGTGTTGCTGCTAGGATACAGGTAAATGATTTTGGTTAATTAAAAAAAATAATTTTGTCAATAAAAAAAAAATAATTTAATTTTTAAAAATGTTTGTATGGAATTTATGCAATGGCTTCATATAAAATACATAAAAGAATATTAAAATTGATAAAAAAAAAAATATTATTAATGCAGTGTGATTTTGGTGAACTTTAAAATATCAAGTAAGGAATGTTCCTAATGATGAATAGATTTATCTAAAAGTACCTATTTTCTAACGGGGCACAGAGCTGGTTTAAACGTGTCAAAAAAATTTTAATATCGGTCGAAAGGTTTTCGAGATATCGCTAATTCGCACAAAATGGTGTTTTTTTACGGTCGAGAAATTTAACAAATAAAATAATTAAATTTTTTTTTCTTGGCCCTTTCATAGACCTTGAGACAAACTTTAATTTAGAATTAATTTGAGCCAAATGCAATTATTTTAAACCGTGGAGTACCTCGATCTAGGTTTTGGGTTTTAGAAAGCTTAAACCAAAAACTCTAAAGATTTATCGAAGGGAGCTATGGATTTAAATGGTTTGATTTGGCTCAAATTACGTTTAAATGAAAGCTTTTCTCAAGCTCTGTTAAAGAGTCAATGGAAAAAAAATTGATTTTTTTTTTTTAATTGCTTTAAAGTAGAAAAAAGCCGATATTTTATAATATATTTGAAAAATTTCAAATGGCAATATCTCGAAACCCGCTCTATCAATTTCATAAATTTTTTACTATTTGTTTCATCATGGAAAAATTAATAAAAATAATGTATTGCAATTTTTTTTTTATTTTTAATTTTTTAAAATTCAAAATTTTGGTGGAAATTTTCCAAAAATCCAAGGCTTTGGTCAATGGGTGCAACGGGTTAAAATCATCTGATTTGGTCCAAATTAAGTTTAAATGAAAAATTGCCTCGAGCTCTATTAAAGGGTCAAGGGAAAGAAATGTTTAGATATTTTTTTAAAATTTCTTGAACGTAGAAAAAACCGTAATTTTTTTTTTTTTTTTTGGAAATTTAAAATAGCTATATCTCAAAAACCGCTCGACCGATTTTGAAATTCGTCAGCTTATCAGAACTTATAAAAATTTTGTGTCGCAAGACACAAAAAGTCTTTAATTCTTGCGACACATTATATGTGTTAATTTTGATGGGCTGAACACGAATATCAAAAAAAAAAAAAAGATTAAAATGGATAAAATGGATTTCAAGATATCGCTACATGATTTTTTTTTCTGCGTGTAAGAATACGCTGGCACGCTGAATACGAATATAGAAAAAAAATTTATACCATCCACTCTAGTGATAGAGGGTACAAACTTATGTCATTCCGTTTGTAACACCTCGAAATATTGGTCGTAGACCCCATAAAGTATATATATTCATGATCCCCGTTCGATTCTAAGACGATCTAGTGATGTCCGTCTGTCTGTCTGTTGAAAACTCGCCAACTTTTGAAAGACTTTACGGAGGCTCCTGAAGTTTGGCACATATGTTAGGCATTTAACTGGCCAAAAGTAATGACCAAAAGAGTGAATTTCGGCAAGGGTTTTTCGCGTATTTACGAGATAAAAAACACGCTAACTTTCTAAAGGCAATTCTGAAGAAGCTGAAGCTTGGCAGATATATTTGTCGTTCCCATTTGCTGGTTCATATTGAATTTCAGCCAAATCGGTCCAGTGATTCAAAAGTTATTTGCAAAACCGTAAATTTCAGATTCGCTGCACCTTAAATTCTCGTGCTGAAAAAACCGAGCCTTAAAAAAACAAGCTTTAAAACCATTGGAATGCCACAAAACTACTTTAAAAAGTATTTTTGTCACTCAAAAATATTTTTACACTAAAAAAAAATTTACACTCGAAAAAAATTTTACACTCAAAAAAAAATTGGTAATTTTTCGTTTTTCTACAAAAATGACAAAAAAAAATTATTTTACTCAAAATAAAATTTTTCTAATTAAAATTATGAATTTTTTTCACGTTAGAAAATGTACCATTCTTTCAAAAGGGCATTGTGAAGGGTATTCATAGATTTAGCCAAGTCGAATTTAACTTTTCTACTTGTTTTTTTTCACTTTGTTTGGAACTAGAGATGGGCGCTGGTCACGTGATTTGCGTGATTTACGTGAATCACGTGTAAGTGTGAGTGATTTTCATTTCAATCACGTGATTGTGAGTGAGTGTGAGTTGAAAAAAAAAATCTGAGTGAGTGAGTCATTTATATTTTGCGTGAGTTTGCGTGATTAGATTTTTTGATTTGCCCATTTTTATACCCTCCAACCACAGCATGGGTGTATTCTCACTTTGTCATTCCGTTTGTAACGCATCGAAATATCGGTCGGGGACCGATATTTATTGATCCATGATCGATCCTAAGACATTCTGTGAATGTCCGTCTGTCCGTCTGTATGTAGATAGCACCATGCAGTCCAAAATCAAACAGCTAGACTCCTGAAGTTTGACACAAATATGTCTCATGTTCATAGGCAGGTCAAGATTGTGAATTGGTGAAATCGGACCAAGGGGGAAAAAGGTCCCCCTTGAAGAACTGAACCAACCACTAAAAAAAACAAGTTTTTTTTGTATTTTTTTTTTAATAAATGAAACATTTGGTATATTTATTGCGATGGGAAGGTGCTCTCAAAGTCCCCCACTGACCCCATCACCCCTCCAAAAAAAACGCCCCTGAGTTTATTATTACTCACTGAATAGTGAGTGAGCGTGAGTAAAAAAAAAATTGCTTGAGTGATTCCTAATTTTTTTTGCTACGGCGTGAGTGAGTGTGAGTCAAAATCCACTCACGTGCCCTTCTCTATTTGGAACTACGATTTTAAAGCTAAGAATTGTATACGTACAAAGACCGTATATGGGGCAAAATGCGTCATTTTTGCATGAAGGAACTCTATTTTTTGAAAAATGTTTTTAAATGTAAAAAATGTTAAGCTTTCTAATAAACTTAGTTAAAATAATATCAAAATAGGCGCTTTAGAAGATAATTTTTTTAAAAAACTTGACATTGAATTTTAAGGTCAAATATATATATATTTTTTTTTAAAACCACCAATGCCATTGAAATGCCGTTAAAAATCGTTTTTTAAAAATAATTTTCTATTGCATCAAAGTGCAATAAATTAAAACTTCCCAACTCTAAAAATATTAAAAAAAAAAAAAATTCATTAAGGGTTTTGTGATTGAAGAAGAAAACATTGTATATCTCAAGATTATTTTTAATGTGGATTTATTCCAGACCATGGTTTCTGTAGCCACCTCTACATCTTCAGTGGAGAAAATTACATTGGATTTAAATTGTTTGATTTTTTGTAAGACTGTTTTTTCGATATGTTTTTTCATTATCAGACTTAACTCTGATTGGAATCGAACCCACGTTCATGAAATTTCCCACCAGTTTGCAAAGCTAGCACTTAACCATCTGGGCTTTCGCTCTGCTTGACAAACTAACAGCAGAAGTTGGTTCGTATTTCATTACAGATGTCATGTATGTGACGTCAACAGAAGATTTTTATTTTACACAAAAAATATTACGATCCTTAGAAGCAACAACATTCCTTAATCTCTCTTTGTCTTGTTTTTTATTTTTACATTAGACTACCTACTGTTATCCTAACATTTTGGCAAAATTATACTTAAATCGTTTTTTTTTATGTGGACCGTTGACACGTTTCGCCCCATATACATAAAAACATTGGTTTTGACGTCACCTTTCATGGGAAATGTGCAAAAACAACATCGGTTTACGCATTACAGAAAAAACGCATTACAAACACAATTGTTGGAGGTTTTTTTAATTATTTAGACTTATTAACTACATTTTCTAATATTAAGGAAAAATTAAAGTTTGCTTTAAAAATTTTAAAAGAGTATATAAAGTTTCAAATAAAACATGAAAGATGCCACTACTACTCGCTTTATGATGCAATGGGCTTAGTTTTTGTTTGCTCCTTAAGGTATGCTTTAAGAATATTACAAAAGTACTGTACAAAATATACACAAAAACAGGAAGAGTCATCAAAAAGTAAAACCTTAAAAGGATTAATATTTCATAAATTTGTTATATTAAATCCTAAATTAATTAAAATTTTGTTGCAAATTATTTAAAAAAATTTAGCTGGGATATATTTTTATACCCTCCACTTAGTGATAGAGGGTATATATAAGTTTGTCACTCCGTTTGTAACTCATCGAAATATTGGTCTGGGACCCCATAAAGTATATATATTCATGATGCCCGATCGATTTTAAGACATTCTAGCGATGTCCGTCTGTCCGTCTGTCTGTCTGTGGAAAATGCTCTCACGGACAAAATATTGCACAGAGATGACTGAAACTTAACATATTTATTGCAAGTTCTCCCGAGAAGTTTGATATTGCATTTGAGCGATATCGGTTCAGCGGTTCAAAAGTTATGAACGAAAATGTAAGCACACCTCAAAAATTTCAGTACATTCAACATAACCTAAAAATACAAAATGCTTTAATTCGGCTTCTGGTTGACATATGTGAACATAATTGAACACCAAATGGTATTTAAACCAGTACGAACATATTTTTTTGACAAAAAAAAAAAAAAAAATCGCGGATTTTTTTTTTACCAAAATTTTTTTTCGCGGAATTTTTTTTTTAATTTTTTTTTTTTTTTAAGTTATTTCCTTTAAAATAAAGTTTTTTGCAATAATCTTTTTGAAATTGTGGAGGGTATCACTACATTCGGCAAGGCCGAATTTAACTTTTTTACTTGTTTTATTATATTTTTATGTATGTTGGTGAATTTTTGTGGAAATTTTTTCTGTTTGTCATTAAAATAAAAAAGTACATTTTACTACCACAAATATTTTTTTTTTTACATACGCATTTTTGTTGGTCTATTGTAATTGTAATATTGCATGAAAAACATCAACAGTTCAATTAACTGCTCATTAGTTAGGCAATGTGTAAATTGATGACTTTCAATTGTTAATAGTATTTGCTGTCTCATTCTCCTTATCTCCCATTTCGCATCGTACTTTAATTATATTTGTGTAATAAACTATATCGTTAATTCAAATTTACTTCACTACTACTAATTCAATCATTATTGATTGTAATGGTGATAGTTGTGTATGTGCAAATAGCATTGATGAAAGATAAATTTATAGATTTTGTGAAATATTCTTAGTGGTGTATTATTTTTGCTGTTATTTGATAAGTTTTGTAATTAAATGGATTTATTAATTACATTTTAATTGATAATCCTAAAAGTGTGCTTAAAAATAATGCAAAACATAAGAATTTTTTAAATATTCTTAAAGCATATTTTAAGGAGTGAACAATAACTAACCGCATCACAACACATCAGCGGATATTTTGTTCTTCCTTTTA
Source organism: Pegoplata infirma (assembly GCA_963921195.1). Lineage (NCBI taxonomy): Eukaryota > Metazoa > Arthropoda > Insecta > Diptera > Anthomyiidae > Pegoplata > Pegoplata infirma. The sequence continues at coordinate 47,364,004 of OY992539.1, read as the reverse complement.
TTTCATATTTACCATAAGTTTTTTTCAAAACTTTAAAGCTCAAAGTGAATAAAAACTGATTTATATAGAAAATTAGCATACATTAAGGTGTATATGACTTTTTGTCTCATTTTTGCATCAGAAAATTTCAATCATATATAATTAAAATCAATTACAATTTTTTATATGTAATTGAGAACACTACAAATGTGATTAAGGTTAAAAACTATATTACATTCTTACATTTATTTAAAAAAAAAATAAAAATAATTTTAAAAATAATTCGGATCAAACAACACAAAGTACAGCTTACTGGGCAAAAGATATAAATAAATTAAGTTTAAAAAATAATAAAATGTTTTTTAAGCACCAACACTTTCAACCCACTACCAAACAAATAAAACATCCCAATAAACAATAATGAATAAATATATATATATATTCCCGTCGTTCCTATAAGGAGCATAGGGCCTCAACAAATGTTCTCCATTCGGATCTATCCATCGCAATAGTTTTTACTTCGTTCCACTTTCTTTGTATTTTTCTGGCTTCGTTTTGGATTTGTAGTAGGCGCCAAGATAGCAAAATGAATCTACCTCCTCCAGAACTTCATTATTTATCAGAAAGGGATTTGTGATTTCAGAACGAATTCTCATAACCTTTGTTTTATTGATGTTAATTTTTAGTCCGGCTTTCGCTGATATTTCTGATAACTTTTGTAACTTAATAGACATGTCGGTGTAACTGTGGGATAGAAGGCATATGTCATCTGCATACTCGAGGTCCTCCAATCGTTCTTGGAGTCCCCATAAAATTCCGCGATTTTCCTCCATGGCGTGACTCATGACAATATCTAATATCTAGATATTAAAGAGTAATGGTGACATAACGCACCCTTGGCGGACTCCTGTACCAATCTCGATTTTTCGGGAGAGTGTACCATCATGTAAAATGCGGCAGCTTGACCCCGCGTATAGACTCTTTATTAGCTGAATCAATTTCCCTGGTACTCCTTTACATTCAAGTGCCTTCCATATAACGTTATGAGCAAGAGTGTCGAATGCCTTCTCAAAGTCAATGAACACTAGATACAGAGGAGACCTAAATTCAACAGATTGTTCCACGATTATCCTTAGTGCATTTATGTGGTCAATACATGACATATTCGGACGAAAGCCAGCTTGTTGTTTTCTTAGTGTTGGCATTAAATTTTCTGAAATTCTCTTAGTTATAATGTGAGCTAACACTTTGTTGACCATGCTGAGTAATGTGATCCCTCGCCAGTTGTTCCTATTCGTTAAATCCCCTTTTTTTGGTATTTTAATTATAATACCTTCCTTAAGCTCTTCCGGTATTATTTCTGATTGCCAGATTTCTTCAATAATTGGTAAAATAAGTTCAGCACTAGTTAAAGGATTTGCCTTAAGGAGCTCTGGGGAGATGTTGTCACTTCCAGGGCTTTTGTTGCTTTTTAACGATTTAATGGCATCTGCGATCTCGGTGATTAGGGGAGTAGTGGTATCTGATATCTAATTGTGTATCGTGGGATGGGCAATTACATATTGTAAGATCATTTTGTGGCCGTGATGAAAGCATATCAGAGTAACGTTCAGCCCAGAGTTCAAGCTGTTCATCCTTAGAAGTAATAAGTATACCTGAGTTGTCCTTAATAGGCTTTTTTGAGACTGAAGTAGATGTGTGTGTCAGTTTTTTGACAATTCTATATAAGTCGCTGCTACGGTTGGTTTCAGCAGCAGCTTGAGCTTCTGTAGCAATACTATCTGTCCAAGCGCGTTTGTCCCTACGAGCACTGCGCTTTACTTCACGATCTAAGGCAGTATGCTGCATTACTTTGGCGCTGCGCATTTTTGCGTTATTAAGTTCGGCTTTGAGTTTTTTTCTTTCTTTGACTATTTCCCATGTTTCATCAGATATCCAATCCTTACGTTTACAATAATGAAAGTAAGCTTAAAGCTGTGTCTTTTTAATTACTTGTGAAAAGGAAGTCCATATAAAGTCTGGAATAGCATTGTATTAATATCTCAAGGAGCGTGCAATTATTAACCCCAACACTTCAATCCGCGACTACAGAAATCTAGAAGTTTTGAATTTATTTAAAGGTCTAAAACTATGCAACAATATTTTTAAAACAGAAGTCAGAAATAAACATATTTTTATTGAAATTTAATTCAAAGTAATAAAGAATTATGAAGGATTGTCCTGATTTCATCATCTTGAAGTTTTAGGATGTGCTACTTCAACTTAAAACATTTGCATTCATTTATTTTATTTTACGATACACTTATTTTGTATAGCATTGTTTTAGGCGTCAAAATAAATTCTTAAAGCTAGTTTCCTGTTGCCCATATATTTGAAACTATTGTTTTTATGTTTTTTTTTTACTTTACTTTTAAAGATTTTACTTTATTTTTAAAGATTTTGACTCGCTGATTCCAAATCCGTGCTCCAAATTTTTTCATCACGTCTAGAATTTTAATTATTCGCGGTTGAAAATGCGAAAAAAATAAATTTTTGCCTTTTTAGAAAGTCTGCACAGCAGCCGCTGGGTGGAATAAAAATCTGGTATAAAGCGTGAGAGTAGAATTGAACTATGATCTCAAAAATATGATCAAAAATATTTTAAGTTGTTGCACTATTATTGGCCAAACATGCATTTTAAAAAAACACTGTCAAAAAAATTTGAAAAAGCACCATTTTTAAAAGGCTCTAAAACAAAAACCAGATGATCAATCTTTACTGCGATGAGCTCAAAATTTAGGAAAAAGTTCATTCTTTCTAATGGACTTTTAAACCCATTCTTCCGGTTTATACAAAAAATAACACAGAAAGCTTAATTTTGTAAAATATTTATTTTTTTGGAGTTTTTCTTTGAAAAATATCAAAAAACACAGGTAAATTTTACAAAAATGGTAACTTCAACAGTATCATTTTAAAACACAAGTAAAGCTCAACCAAACGTAATAATTTGAAAAAATTATGTTCTATGTTGGAGACAAATTATACTTTTGCGCTTTATACCAGATTTGTATTCCACTGAATGGCGGCTGTGCAGGCTTTTAAATAATACAAAAATCGTTGTGATGGGAAAATTTGGAGAACAGAATTGGAATCAGGAGATCAAAGTCTACTAAAATTGATCCATCAGAATTCAAACCTGAAAATGAGTATTGAGCGTTGTTATTAAGCTGAATGTTTTGCAAAAAGAAATGCATAAATGCAAATAAAAAATAAAATAAGATATTGTTTGCTGGGTTATTTTAGTTGGCATATAAAAAAAGATGTGCATATATAATGTACACACACACACACACACATCTGTATGTATGGGTGTACATTATAGGTACAATTAACTTTAGTTTAAAACCGCATAAATAACAAACAAATTGAGCGTTAAAAACCACAAAATGTAATTTACGGATTTAAATGCTGCTATAAATGCAAGATTAACCAATAATAATGAAAAGCTAAAATTAAAAATAAATAAAAAAACACATATAAATATTTATAAAAACGAGTTTGATGGACAGAAATAAATTTAATTTATAACAATAGACAATTGTTTGTATAAGAAAAAAAAAAAGAAAAAAAAAAAATAATATATACGAGGATATGTAGATGAGTTTATTCACCGATATCACCTTATTTTGGATTAAATAAATTTTAATCGTAAAGCTGTGTTTACACTCTACCACTGACAATGAGTCGTTTTATTTTCCACCATTTATATAAAAAAAAAGTAAAATTTTGCTGTAGCATAATTTTAGGCGTTTTGTAAATATATGATCCAAAATTTAGCAATTTGTAGTGTTTTTTGTCGCTCTTAAATAACAATCATATATTTACTGCATGCCTAAAATTATGCTATAAAAATTCTTGATTTTTCATAAAAATCATACGACTGATTGTTAGTGGTATGGTGTAAACATAGCTTATCATCTCACCCTATTTTTATTATTTTTTTTAGTAATTTTGCAATTAATGTTCCAATTAAAACTAATCTATAGCATACTTTAGGGGTTAAAAGTAGACAAACGTATATTTAAATATTTGAATTTATTAAGATTTTTTTCAAATATTATCCCTAAAGTGAACCATAAAAATTATAAAAAAACAAGTAAGAAAATTATAGTCGGTCAAGACCGACCATATAATACCCTACACCAAGGTTTCCCGGAAAATGGGTCCCATGGATCGATTAGATCTATATGTTGTAAAACCTTTAATAAGTGAAGAAAACACTCACAAATCAAATTTGAGTGAAATAGGCTTCTATTTGTTGACAATAAACCGCTTTAACTGAATATCGGGCGAAATTTTCACAAGGGGCCTGAGTCCAAAACTGGTCCGATGATTATCAGGTTTGATAAGGTTATTTAAGTACGCGTTTAACATACACAAACAAAATTTTAATTAAATATTTTCTATTTTCATGAAATTTGAGACATTTATGTGAAAATCGGGAAGGTGGTTTGTATGGGGGCTACAAGAAGAACTGGTCCGATTTCTTTGAAATTCGGAATGATGATATGTGAAGACAAAACATGTTTACCATCCAAATTTTAAAGCGATACCTTCTACAATACGGTTATTAGAGTCATTTGAGCCAAAACTAAAGAGGACCTTTGTATGGGGGCTAGGTCTAAATATGGACCGATTTTTTCCAATTTCAATAGGCTTCGTCCTTGGGCCAAGAGAGACTTAAGTTTCAAATTTCAAGTCAATTGATTAAAAATTGCGACCTGTATCGTGTTTACACCGTTTACATGGACAGACAGACAGACAGACGGACGGACGGACGGACAGACGGACGGACGGACGGACATCGCTAAATCGACTCAAAAAGTGATTCTGAGTCGATCGGTATACTTAAAGGTGGGTCTAGGACCAATATTTCGGGTAGTTACAAACATCAGCACAAACTCATTATACCCTGTACCACAGTGTGGTGTAGGGTATAAAAACTATTTTTCTATAAACTAACAAAAGGGAGCGATATTACTCACTGATGTGATGAAATAAGTATTGTTGGCGCCTTAAGGTATGATTTATAAATAGAACAAAAATACTACAAACAATTTAAATGAAAACAGGAATGCAAAAAATCTTAATGTGATTGTTAAGGCAACAGAAAACTAGCAGTTGTTACTTCAACTAAAAACATTTGCTTTCGTTTACTTAATTTTACGATACACTTTTTATACCCTCCACTTAGTGATAGAGGGTATATATAAGTTTGTCATTCCGTTTGTAACTCATCGAAATATCGGTCTGGGACCCCATAAAATATATACATATATTCATGATGCCCGATCGATTTTAAGACATTCTAGCGATGTCCGTCTGTCCGTCTGTCCGTCTGTCCGTCTGTCCGTCTGTCCGTCTGTCCGTCTATCCGTCTGTCCGTCTGTCCGTCTGTCTGTCTGTATGTCTGTGGAAAATGCTCTCGCGGACAAAATATTGCACAGAGATGACTGAAACTTAACATATATATTGGAAGTTCTCCCGAGAAGTTTGGCATTGCATTTGAGCGATATCGGTTCAGCGGTTCAAAAGTTATGAACGCAAATGTAAGCACACCTCAAAAATTTCAGTACATTCAACATAACCTAAAAATACAAAATGCTTTAATTCGTCTTCTGGTCGACATATGTGAACATAATTGAACAACAAATGATATTTAAACAAGTACGAACATATTGTTTGACAAAAAAAGAAAAAAATCGCGGATTTTTTTTTTTTTTTAATTTTTTTTTGCGGAAATTTTTTAAAATTTTTTTAAATTTTTTTTTTTTTCAAAAGTAATTTCCTTTTAAATAAAGTTGTTTGCAATAATCTTTTTGAAATTGTGGAGGGTATTACTACATTCGGCAAGGCCGAATTTAACTTTTTTACTTGTTTTATATAGCATGGTTTAAGGCCTCAAAATAAATTTATAATTGCTAGTTCTCTGTTGCCCTAGTGATTAAGATTTAATAAATCCTCATTTGGTATGGTTAACCTTTATACAAATAATTAATGTAAACACACTGTTGAATTTCTTTTTATTTGTGCTTTTTTTGTTGCATTTTACAAGGGTTGTTGCAAATTTAATTTAAAAAATCCAGAAAATTTTGTCTATAGCTTACTTTTAAATTTATAATTATTGCCTGTCATTGTCAAACAACCCTCGTTATTTAAAAAAAAATATAAATTATGATATTAAATTGATAACACGCAGAGAAGGATTATGGTTGCGACAACCATAATGGAGGGGCAACATAGTATGATTGATAAAATTATCATAACATGATTGTAGCGACCATATTATGATCTTCGCTGATCATAGTATGATAAAAAGTTGTATTTTTTTAAATGTTAATGATCATAGTATGATTGTCACAATCATATATATGCTAAAATGGATCAACCATACTATGTTGCCCCTCCATTCTGGGTGATTTGGTGTGCTGCAATCATGTTCCAAACATGTTTTTTCTCTGTGTGAACCAATAAAAAAGTTATTTAAATATATCCTTTCTATTAATTATTAACTTTACAATACACTCAAAATATTTTGTAGGCAAAAACAAATGAAAAACATATTTAAAACAGGAGATCAAACATTTGAAAACTATTCCAGTAATTATTCATATGTTTTAACAAACATAAACATTTATTATTTACTGTTAATATAATTTTTTAAAATAAATAACATTGAACATTAAAAAATAACGTAACTTTCATTTTTTTTCTAACAAATTCGAAAAAAATGACCTACGAAAATATTAAAAATTAATGATTGTGGTGTTATTTTTACCAACAAATTAAAAAAAAATACCCACGAAAACATTAAAAATTACTGATTTCGTAGGTTATTTTTTCAATTTTTCTATAGTTTTATTTAAAAAAATTTTTAATAAAATTTTAGGGGAATCGATCCCGCAATCAACTACATTCTGGCCAGACACTCTACCCATCGTGCCAAAGTCACTTGATACAAACCAGTTTTTATATTTTTTAAAAAAAAAAAATTTTAAATTTTTTGTCTACAAAAAAAAAATAACCAACACAAGTACGTAAAAACTAATGACTTCTCTTTAAAAAATGCTTACAGAAAAAAATAAATTTCTTTAAAAATTTAATGCTAATGAAAGTCTGTATTTTTATACCCTCCACTCTAGTGGAGGTATAATAAAGTATATATAAAGTAAAGTGTATGTATTTCATGATCCTTGATCGATTTTAAGTCGATCTAGCGATGTCCGTCCGTCCGTCCGTCCGTCCGTCTGTCTGTCCGTTGAAAACACGCTAACTTTTGAAAGACTTTATGGAGGCTCCTGAAGTTTGACATATATGTTGGGTATTTACCGGGTCAGGTTGGTATTGCAATCCAGCCAAATCGGTCCAGTGGTTCAAAAGTTATGAGCAAAAGAGTAAATTTCGGCAAGGGAATTTTGCGAACTTACGAGATTAAAACCACTCTAACTTTTGAAAGACAATTCTGAGGGTGCTGAAACGTGTTACATATCTTTGTCGTTCCCCAAGTCTATTCGGTTTTGAATTTCAGCAAAATCGGTTGAGTGGTTCAAAAGTTATAAGCAAGGCTCTGAATTTCAGATTTTGTTGACCTTAAACTGTTGAAAACTCGTTAAACAAGTTTTAAAAGCATGGTGAAATACCAGTTTTTTTTAAACTTGTTGTTGTTTGTTTTCCTGCCGTGGGTTATAGTTTAGTTGTTAGACAAGTAAATATTTGTTATTGTTTTTGTATGTAACGGTGTATAGTAAGTATTTTTGGAAAAAAATCAAATATTAGTCTGTTTTTGGTTTTTAAAGACGAGGATGGTAAAATAAAATGAGGGAAATATGTGAAATATTTTTTTTTAACATATACGAATAGGTAGAAAACAACAAAAATATTTTACAAAGTAATTTTGTTACTCAAACAAATAGTACACTAAAAAAAATATTTACACTCAAAAAAATTTTACACTCAAAAAAAATGTTTTTTTTTTTAATTTTTAATTTAATAATTTTTTTTTAATGAAATTCACACTCAAAAAAATGTTGACAGTCAAAAAATTTTACACTCACAAAAAAATTTGATTGATTAAAAAAAGTTTTACTCAAAATAATATATTTCTAATAAAAATTTGTAATGCAATTTTTTTAGAAAATTACCATCAGATAACATTGTGGAGGGTATTCATAGATTCGACCAAGTCGAATTTAATTTTTCTACTTGTTTTGTGTTGTTATTTTTGAAACAAAGAACAGAAATAGTCATTTAAAAAAACTAAACATTGAACAAATGTTTTTTCTTTTAAAAACGACGCAACGTCATACTTTTTAAAATTTTAGGCATGTAGTAAATATATGATTGTTATTTAAAATCCACAAAAAACTGCACATATTGGTAAATTTATGAACAAATATAACAATTTATTTATTCTTAAGTCAATTTAAAAAGAAAAAATAAAAATGTCATGGATTTGCTGGGATTTTCGGATCATATATTTACAAAATGCCTAAAATTATGCTAAAGCAAAATATTACTTTTTTATAAAAATCGTCGAAAATCAATCAACACAGTGGTACGGTGTAAAAACAGCTTTACGGAATAGCCAAATTATTAAAAATAATCCACGGGTCACCGTTGCGTATGATTGTTATTTAAATGCAATTACAAGATAAGGTATTCGTCACTTATACAGTTTTTAAGTAATTATTATTATAATTATAATAATAATATTTTTAATGCGTGTAAAAAAAATCTAGCGCTGAACTAAAATAAGCCTTGAGGATTTGTTATGGAAAATGGAAAATTTTATTTGCTTTTGGTTTCATCCAATTCCAATTTAAGTCGTTGCTCTGTGTTATTTTAGTAAAACAAATTTTATAAAGATTCATTCGATCTTATCTCAAAAATATTTTCTAAAATGTAACTTAAAGCACTCAAACATTACACTGTGCTACAGTGAAAAAATACTTCTAATGTGACATGGTATGGGTTGTTGGTTTCGTCGGGTAGATCACAAAAATGCCCATTTAACTTGCCAGACACCCTCAAATTTTGGAGATATTGTCAAAAAACGTTTTTTTGGGACTTCCCTCGTGTCAGGTTTTTGAGATACACTCCGCATCATAACTATAGCCGCATTGCATTTTTCGGTTTATTTAATGTTCAAGAAGTATTTTTATGAAACCTATTATGGTATATTACAGTGTTATAACAGTTCTCTTGTTTTTGTAAATTTGAGCCATCAGCTGATTGAATTGAGAAAACGGCGACCTATAACTGTATTTCTCAGTGTTTCATAACTATAGCCGCATTTCAATAAAATCAGTGGAAATGAGTTCAAGTCAAAGTTTCGTGGCCAAATTAATTTTTTTTTTGGTAAAATTCGTTCCTCTATTAATTTTTAAATAAAATGCCACATGGTAAATTATTAAATGAAGTCGAAAAAGACAAAATTTTAGCCTTTTTAGAAAGTGGTTTAATTTATCAAATTAACCGCAAAATTAAGCGATCTGACAAAGTTATCCGAAATTTTGTAAAAAATAAAAGTCTTGTTATCGTTCCAGACTCCTTTAAGACTCTACTTTTTGTAGAATTGGACACATTCAAGCCGCATTCATTACCAATCTGCGAAAGAGTTTTCATAGAATTGCTAGCAGCGTTAATAATACGGCGTTGATCTTTCTCAGATAGCTTTTGTTTCGACCCCCTGTTTTGTTCATCCCGTATCCACTTTTATTATTTACAAAATTTCGTTTAACTTTGTCAGATCGCTTAATTTTTCGTCCAATTTCGCGATAACTTAAACCACTTTCTAAAAAGGCTAAAATTTTGACTTTTTATACCCTCCAATCACAGTAAGGGGTACACTCACTTTGTCATTCCGTGTGTAACGCATCGAAATATCGGTCTAGGCCCCATAAAGTATATATTTTATTGATCAGTGATCGATTCTAAGACATTCTAGCGACGTCCGTCCGTCTGTCCGTCTGTCCGTCTTTCCGTCTGTCCATGTGTAGAGGACGCGATACAGTCCAAAATAAAAGAGCTAGACTTCGGAAGTTTGGCACGAATATGTCTTATATTCCTAGGCAGGTTAAGTTCGGAAATGGGCAAAATCGGACCAAGGGGAAAAAAGTTCCCCCTTGGAGAACTAAACCAACCCAAGAAAAAACGCATTTTTTGCTGAGTTTTTTGTACTTTTGGTAAGCAAATGCAACATTCTTATCTCAGAAGAAGTTCAAAATCGCAAGGGGAAGGTGCCCCCTAACGTCTCCCACAACCCCCCCCCCCCCCCCCTCCCCAAAAAAAAAGCCCCAGGATTTTTTTTTTTACATTTCGGAGGGTATAAAAGATTCGGCACAGCCGAATGTAACACTCTCACTTGTTCGACTTCATTTAAAAATTTACCAGGTGGCATTTTGTTTAAAAATTAATAGAGGAACGAATTTTACCAAAAATAAAATTAATTTGGCCACGAAACTTTGACTTGAACTCATTTAAACTGATTTTATTGAAATGCGGCTATAGTTATGAAACACTGACAAATACAGTTATTGGTCGCCGTTTTCTCAATTCAAACAGCTGGTGGCTCAAATTTACAAAAACAAGAGAACTGTTATAACACTGTAATATACCATAATAGGTTTCATAAAAATACTTCTTGAACATTAAACAAACCGAAAAATGCAATGCGGCTATAGTTATGATGCGGAGTGTATTAAACATAAATTGATAATCAAAAACTTAATAAGATAGCGCAATTTCAAGGTGAAATTTGAATTCAGGGGGCCAAAAACCTTTAAAATAATGATACGCGACCTCTCAGTATGTTTGTTTTTTTTTTGCCTGGGTTGTCCGAACGGCAATTTCATGCAAAATCTTAATTTTATTTTTTAGAAAAATTATCACAACTCTGTCAATTGTTATTCGATTTTTTCGGCATAAAGCTCATCGTATTCACAATTAAATTTTCTTTAAGAATACATTTATAAATATAGATATTGTTGAACGAACTATAGCAGAAAAAAATCGATAAACTCAAAAATTTTTAAAAACATAACAAAAAAATTAGATATTGTTGAAAAATCAATACATATCATTCTTAAATTTATAGACCAATTCATACACCTAAAAAGCCCTATATTTCTTCTATCCAAAACAGTTAAAAAACTGAAAATCGGTGGAAAACTTTTTAAGTTACACGTGGTTTAGTGAGAAAAGTCCCAAAAAAACGTTTTTTGACAATAACTTAAAAATTTGAGGGTGTCTGGCAAGTTTGTGATCTTTTCGACGAGACCTACAACCTTAACTACCTCATTTCAAAAGTATATTCGATTTTGTGTTTTTTGTAGCACAGTGTTATCGTTGGTACACATGCTTTGACATAAGTATCATATCCATTATATACAATCATACTTTATGAAATAAATAATATGCTAGTTCTATTAAATTTCAATAATTTCACACATCATTGAAAGTCATCCCATTGAATTTGAATTTGTCATTGATTAAATGAATGATTTGAAAAGACAATGAGCATTTATTATTAACCCAGTCACACCAAACAGCGAGTAATGGCGCCATAAATGTGACACTTTAGCTTTCTAATGTTTTTTTTAACATTTTTAAAGCACACTTTAAGGATTATATATGGAAACTTACAAAAACGGTAATATAATTATTTTTTAAATACGTACATTTTTTAAAGGGTTTTATTTATTTTTTTTTTTTGTTATTTAAACATATGAATTGTTAATTTAACATATTTAAGGGATAATTGTTACGATTTTTGTTATCAAAAGAAAAATGAATCCACTAATATTATAGAAACATTTCTTAAAATATCGAAAATCATACTTTTTATTTTAATCCTAAAAGTATGCCCTTCTTTTTTACACAAAACTTAAAAAATCGTTTGATTTAATCTTATCTTGACAATTGGCCTTAAACATCACTATAAAGGTGTGTTTAAATAAGACCACCAAGTTGATTTTTTATTAAAAAGTTAGATTTTGTTGTAGAATAATTATAGGCATTTAAAAATATATGATAATTATTTAAAAAGTGAATATAACTCAAAATGTTGTTAAATGTTAAAATCACGTATGACATAAATATTTAACTGAAGTTGATTTATTTAAAATCAAGCATAATCGGAATTTTCTTAAAAGCTTTAAATTTCAGAATTATATATTTACAAAACTCCTTAAATTATGCTACAACTAAATCCATATTTTTTATAAAATCAGCCAAGTAAAAGTGGTATAATGTAAACACACCTTTTTTCCAATATTTCTGAAAATTGCATGATAAGCCAATAATTCATATTTAATAAAATAAAAACAACTTGATCATAAGAGGGTTAATACGAATGATACATGTAAAATTTCACAAATTCTTCCTTCACATACACAAACTCACCGCCAACATTATTACAACATACCAAACTCGATAAAAGTGTATCTGTTGATAATTGTAAATATGTTTGAGTGATTGTATGTGATATTAAGTGTGTGCAAGTGTGTTCCAGTTGTTTTGGTTGGATCAATTTGTGGTGTTTATTAAAACATTAGGAGGATAACTTTTAACATGGTTTTTGCATTAGAAAATTAAAAACAAAAAAAAATGGTAAAAGATTTAACTTGACTTCGACGAATCCATTAATAACCTCCAAAATGCTCAAACACTTCTTTAACGATTTTAACATAAAAATGACACCGCTCTACAAATCCTAGGTTTGTCGCTGCGTTTTGGATGAAACCAAAAAAAAGTTGGTAGGTTTTGGGTTATCATTTACCCAAATGGTTTTTGTTTTATAAAATTGTCTCCGGTCACTGCAATAAGTAATTTGAGACAGCTTAGGGACAAGTTCGATTTTCTTCTGCTATGTCTATGCTATTTTTACCAGTCATGGGATAGGTGATTTCGGATCGAAAGACACACTTTTCCGGCAGAGAAAGTTACTTTTAGACGTTTTTAAGAAAAAAAAGCTATAACCCTAATACAAACTAACACATATGCAGACATTTTCATACAAACTGCAGTGTAGGGGAAATGTTAACTAAAACGAAAATAAAATTGTACATACATTTTCACCAGAGCATTTTCGGTGTATGTAAGTAAGTACTTGGATATGTTTGTATATGTGGGGGTTTAAGCTGATGCGCTAACACATACATATGTGTATGTAAGTAATATACATTACTAAGAAAAAGCAGAATCACTACAACTGATATCATTAATACACAAAAAAAAATATGGGTTTTTTAACCATAGTTATACCCAACCGCCATTTTGACGGGTCAAGGGTGTAAAATCTTTAATATTTGTTTTAAACTTTTTAAAATATATTTAATTTTCTCAAAATATTTAATTTTCTCAAAATATTTAATTTTCTCAAAATATTTAATTTTCTCAAAATATTTAATTGTTACAATTAATAATTTAATTGAAAAATATTATAATGAGTTGTATAAATATTACGCCATGTTTAAAAAAGAAATGAAAAAATACGGTTAGACTCGGGTTGAAATGCGGCCGAAGACTTTATTTTTTTATTTTTGCTACCGAAAGGTGTACAATTTTTGATTTGGGTGTGGTCATTTTGTCGTTGTTCATATTACAAAAAAATTAATTAAACTTCGTTATCAATTTTTTCTGTGTATCCACCTCCTAAACAAAGTATAGATGTACATATTTTGGTTAAAGTATTCGCAACAAAAAAAAATATACATCATCCAAAGAGAAGAATCATTTACAGGAAATTGCATTTTTGAGTGGATAATTTATATGCATGTTTCGTATTCGTATTCCATCCATCCATAGTGTGTTTTAGCGTTCAACTAGAGAGATGTTGTTACAACGTTCGAACGACAGCAATAATAACAAAAATGAAAAAAACAGAAACAGAAACAACAGTAAGAAAAACAAGAACATGACAAACAGAGGTCGAGTATGTTTGTATTTTACTTATGTGTTAAGTGTGTAAGTTTGTTACTACTACAACTAAACTACTGCATATACAGATTATGACCAAGGAATTAGAAAATTGGGAAAAAACTTTATTAAGTTCCCAATGTTACACCGACTTTGATTGTCCAATCAACTCGATATCTTATACCGAGCTAGAAAATGTTAAAATAAGGATCTATTTCAGATTTCATTTATTTAAATTTACAAGAAGCCGAGTTAATTAATTTTTAAGTTTCGCTAGCTCGACTTAAAATCAATCAAAGATCACGAAATATTTTGTTTGATCCTACACCAATATTTCAAGTAAATTATTAAATGTTTTTCAAAAACAAAATTAATTTGCAAATCAAGATGTTTTTAAAAAAATTTTTCTAATACGTAGATCTTCGACTGTAGATGCCATTCATGTTTATATGAGAATAAATGCAAACTAATATAAAATTTGCTGCTTAAAGCAAAAATAAACTATCATTAACATACACTTACATATGGATAGTTTAAATGGAAAAATGCAAAACTACATTTTGGGATAAGACGACATTTTAATATTTTTAATTAAAGTGTGCATTGTTTTTCAAAGCCATCAGGGTTTGATCGGATGTACAGGATCGGTCAAGAACTTAATAAATATGTCTCCGAGTTTAACAGTTGTTATAAAAAAAAATAATAAAATATCGGTCGGACACCCCATTAAGTTTATATATTACACTGTGCAACAAATTTGGGGTCTAAGAGTGTATCTTGAACGGGACCAAAAAAATGAAAGTATACCAATAGAAGACCAAAAGCCCTGAAGGGGTTTAAAAACTTATCTCGAGTTCTTTTTTTATGACCCACTAAAGTTTTTAAATTTTTTTCGAAGGCTTTTTGAATAAGTCAAGAAATAATTACTAAATCTAGTTCTGAGGTAAATAATTTTAAGACAGTAAAACGAGCAACGAGGGGCACTCCACAAGGGGGCGTGATATCTCCTTTATTATGGCTTCTTGTTGTTGATGAAATTCTACGGAAATTGGACAGAAACGGCTTAACCGTGGTGGCTTACGCGGATGATTTATTAATTATGTCTTCAGGAAAATGTCTGAGCACAATCTCAGATAGAATTGAAAGCTCCTTGAATATGCTTTCAGTATGGGCTGAGGAATGCGGTCTGAAGATAAATCCGGTTAAGACAGAAATGGTTTTATTTACAGGGAAAAGATTGATACCTAGTTTTGACCTCCCGAAACTGAACGGCGTAAGCTTGAAGCTCTCGGATTCAGCTAAATTCTTGGGGGTAATACTAGACAGAAAACTAACTTGGACGTTAAATTTAAAGGAACGAATTAAGAAGGCTTACGCTGCGCTATACTCTTGTCAAAGATTAGTCGGGAAGAAATGGGGTTTGAAACCTAAGCTCTTCCATTGGTTATTTACTGCGGTCGTCCGACCAGTGCTAACTTATGGTGGTCATGTATGGTGGCCGGTCATTGAATATAGGACTCATGCTGACTCAATCAAACGAGTGAATAGAATTGCGTTGTTAAGTATTACAGGCGCAATGAAGACAACATCAACCGAAGCTTTAGAAGTGCTTCTGGATATGACACCGCTTGATCTTTTCATTAAGGAAAATGCAAAAATTACCCTAAATAGACTAATTCAAACGGGATCTATGAAAAACAGACAGGTTCGACACACGAAGATTATCGGTAGTTTTGAACGGAGTACAAGAACGGATTATGATATCCCACATAACGTTACTGATGGTAGACTGAAAATTGTGATTCCTTCACTAGATGATTGGCTTAATAGTAGAGTAAAACTTCAACAAATTAACGTGTTTACTGATGGTTCCAAAATGTCGACGGGCACCGGTAGTGGCTTTCACTGCATGGAGCTTAACCTAAATGAATCCTACCGTCTGGACAACGATTGTAGTATCTTTCAAGCCGAAGTATATGCGATAGCCAAGGCAGCTGAGCATATTTCAATGTTACCAATATACAGATGCGATATTGGTTTCTTCATTGATAGTCAAGCTGCTTTAATGGCGTTGAAAAGTGATGATATCAGATCTAAGGTAGTCAGCCGCTGCCACAGAGAGCTTAAGGTTCTTAGCGAGCAGCATAATATTACTCTGTGCTGGGTACCTGGACACAAAGATATTCTGGGAAACGAGAGAGCCGATGAGCTTGCACGACGGGGAGCGGAACTCGCACAGGAAACAGCAGAATCTGAGGTGTTCCCTCCACTCTCTATTTTCTGTCAGAAAATAAGATTGGACTCAAGGGCGATTTGGTTGAATAAATGGTCCAGCTCTGATCGAAGTGTACAGACAAAATTATTATGGGATGAAAGCCTGTTAAAACACAGCAAAATTCTTTTGGATATGAACAGGAAGCAACTTAGAGCTACAGTTAACCTCATTACTGGTCATAACACATTGGGTAAACACATGGTAACAATTAGAATAAGAAATGATGATACATGCAGATGGTGCAGGGAATCCGTAGAAGACACCTACCATTTCTTATGCGAATGCCCTGCACTATCATTTAGAAGATTTAAAATTTTTGGTTCTTATATTATTCAGAATTTATCAGAACTTCGGGGCACAAATCCTTGGACTCTACTGGCGTTTATTAAAGCATCAAAATGGGACGCATAAGGCGAACAACTTAGGACTAAACAGAGAAGAGGGAAAAGAATTAAAGGAATCATAATGGGCCATCACGTGGCCTCTATGGACGCTGGTTTCCGCCAGCGTCATCCTTCATAACCTAACCTAACCTAAGACAGTAAAATTTGATGACAGTTATTTTCTTAGAATATATTAACCTTCTATCTCTCATTTTTAGAGGTCATTTTGGTTCTTTTTTCAAATATCCAACACCAATATAAAGTGCGTATAAAGGGTTAATATGTTCTACAAAAAAAGTTTCTGCATCAAATTTCACTATGGATTGCCGAAAATCAAAAGTTCGTGCGAAAAGTGCAAAAGGCTTAAAAAAGTAAAATTATAAATTATCACTATTAAATTGTTTTTCATCAAAGTCGTGTGAAATAAGTCTCGTTTTGAAGCCTTTGAAAAACTTCAGTTGGCCATAAAAAAGAACTCGAACTAAGTTTTCGGCCTTGCCGAATGTAGTGATACCCTCCACAATTTCTAAAAGATTATTGCAAAAAACTTTATTTGAAAGGAAATTTCTTTTGAAAAATTTTTTTTTTTTTTTTTTAAATTTCTGCAAAAAAAATTGTTAAAAAAAAATCCGCGATTTTTTTGCTTTTTTTGTCAAAAAATATGTTTGTACTTGTTTAAATACCATTTAGTGTTCAATTATGTTGACATATGACAACCAGCAGCCGAATTAAAGCATTTTGTATTTGTAGGTAATGTTGAATTAGAGTTGTCAATTATTCGACTTTCAACTTTGTTCGAATAATTCGAATAATTGTTTTTCCTCGTTCGATCAAACGATTAAAGATCAAAATTTATTCGATTAAACGAAGAGAATAACGAATAAAAAAATTATTTTAAAAATTTTTTATTAACAAAAAAAAATAAACAATTCAAATAAAAAATCTTGAAAAAGTTAAAATTTTTATTAACGAAAAAATGCATACAAAACTTAAAAATAAAATAGTTAAAAGTTAAAAAAACTTAAAAATTGAATAACTGAGATCACTTTTAATTAATGGATTCAAATACAAATTATTATTTGAAGTATTCATACAAAATATATCATAAATGATTTAAATTTTTGTCAAAAAAGACTATTTAAGTTGTTCTTAAAAAATAATCTTTTAAAAATAAAAGTTGACTCAATTTTTTTGATTTCAAACGATTTTTGTTTTTTTTTTTTTTAATAAATTAGATTTTGAAAACACTCTCTCTAATTGTTGAAGTAGGTGATATAGTAAGAAGAGCATAAAAAACTTTATCTATTTTTTCTGTTCTTTTTTCAGATTCTTCCAATTATACCATATCGGCTGATATATCGCTGAAGTCCTTTTTATTTTATGAATTTTTAATACTTTGAATTGAATTATTTAACTCGCATAAAAGATTATTATTTTCATTACTAATAACTTCCTCTATTTCAATACTTTTATCTGAATTATTGTGATAACGTTCAACATAAAATAATCTGGAGTGTAATTCATTTGCATATTCTTTTGTTTCGCTTTTTGGAGAATATTTTAAGAAACTTTCATTGCTCGGAAAATTTCCAGAATTTAGAAAAATTATTAACGTATTTAACACTTTTATACGTCTCTCATTAATTCTTATTTTAATACGTTTTAGTAAGTCTGATGCAAAAGAATTATTAATTTTTTCTAAATTATTTATTAAAAACTTGATAACTCCCTCTAATTCTATAATGGATGTGCTATCCAGGGCTATGGCTACAATATATTTTAACTTTTTGTATAAAATCTTTCAAAATTTATGAGAATTAATCAAATTCTAAGCATTTATTTAATTTTTTAATTAAAAAAAATTGTTCGATTAATCGACATTAATTAATCGATTTATTCGTTATTCGAAAATCGTTATTTTTGAATTATTCGAACAAGAGTTGGGTTTCGTTTGATCGATTAATCGAATTATTCTTAATCGACTGACAACTCTATGTTGAATGTACTAAAATTTTTGAGGTGTTCTTACATTTTCGATCATAACTTTAGAACCGCTGAACCGATATCGCTCAAATCCAACACCAAACTTCTCGGGAGAACTACCAATAAATCAGTCATCTCCGCGTAATATTTTGGCCGTGATCACCATTTCCACAGACAGACGGACATAGCTAGAATGTCTTAAAATCGATCAGGGATTATGAATATACTTATATACTTTATGGGGTCTCAGACCGATATTTTGATGAGTTACAAACGGAATGACAAACTTATATATACCCTCTATCACTACACTCAAAATAATAACTTTGTAAAATACAATGTAAAATGACTAATCTCAATTCAACAGATATTTGACAGAGTTTTCTGTCAAAATACAGATTTAAAGAAAATACTATGTATTTTGTTGTGACAAAAAAAACAAAGTTTCTTCTGTTTTATTACATTTAACTTTGTAATTTTAATTTTACAGATAATTAACAGAGTTTTTTGCTAAAATACAGATTTAAGCGAAATATTCTGTATTTTTTATAACCAAAAAAACTATTTTTTTATTTTTATGTAATCTTAATTTCATAGTTAAAGACAGAGTTTTCTGTCAAAACACCAAAAGTTTATCTGTATTTTTTATGATAAAATGTTAAGAAAGTACAAAAAAAAATCTTTTCAAAAATCTTATAAAAATTTTACAAAATAACATGTATTTTACCAATTCTGTAAATTTACAGAGTTTTTTTCTGTAAAATTTTGGTTGCATCAAATGTATTTTACAAATATATGTAAATTTCAAGAGTTTTTCTTTGCTAAATGGTTTTTTTTTAACCAATATTTTACTTGAAACTCTGTAAATTAACAGTTTTTTTTGTCAAAATCATTTTAGAAAGGTTTATAGTAAAATTAAAAAGAAATGTGTAGAGTGGAGGGTGTAAAAAGGACCCAAAGCCATTGTCAAATATTTTTGTGTGCTAATATCTACCCTAAAAGGCAACTTTCCCAACCCGAACGTTTTTGAAATTAAAAAAACTAAATCTGCTTCACAATCTTGATCAATGATCGATTATATGACATTCTAAAGATGTCCGTCAGTGTGTTAGTATGTCTTTCGGTTGAAATGGCGATCAAGGCTTAAATGTTACTTAGATTTTTCGCGTTATGCCGCGTTTTGGGAATTTTGCTATCCGCTCAAGTTTTTTTGCAAACCAAGCATGTAATGTTTTAAAACAATTTCCTTTTATCATATTAGCATACAAAAATAACAGTAAATTAAACATCTTCTATGAAAAAATTATATAAAAACTAAAAAAATCCAAAAATCAAAATTTTTGGACCCCAATATCTCGTAAGCCATTACAAATTTCAAAAATTTATGATCACACGTGAATTCAGCTACCCAAAATCCACATAGGACACAAATTTCAATATGTTTGGATTATTAGTTTTACCATTTGACCGGGACTTTTGATTTTCGATCCACTGCGGTTCAAAAGCTATGAAGGAAAATGTAAGGGCACCTTGAAAATTTTGATATATTCAACATAGCCTAAAAAACTAAATGCTTTAATTCGGCTGCTGGTTGACATATTTAAACAGAATAGGATACTGAAATGTATATAAAAAAGAACAAACATATTTGTTACCCCAAAATTTTTTTTTGTAAATTTTTTTTACCATTTTTTCCCCCGGAAATATTTAAAAAAAAAATTTTTGCAATAATATTTATTTAATATTGTAAAGGGTAACTTTTTTACTTAGTTTTTGAAATACATTCTCCAATTCCAATTCTCCAAAAAAATATGCTTAATGTCATTTAACATTTAAGTAAACGATATAAAAATAGATAAACACTGTGTTTATATATACCAATAGGAGCTTAATACATGAATCCATAGTTACGTCAAATAAAAATGAAATGAAGAAAAACTGATGAAATGACATCTACAAATAATGATGAGTTTAGCATAAAACATTTATTAAAATCAAATTCAAGGTTTCACTTCTTTTATACGCGTACGTAGTTTTCATCTATAAATGAAAACAAAGAATGTAATAAAACGTTAAATGTGAAAAATTATGAAAAATATTTTTGACATAAATTTTTTCATCAGGATTTAGTTAGAACTGACATTAAAAAAATTAGTTCTTGAGCGGTTTAAAATTTTCGAATTTTTTTGTAAATCAAATTTTTTTGCACTTTCTTTTGAATTACATTTTACTTTCTCTTTTTGGATTATTTAGTTTTCTCTGTGCATGCTAAAATTGACCAAATTTAAAAATTTTAATAAACTTAAAATTTTTCTAGAAATCTTTATCTTTTTTAATATTTTTAATATTTTATCTCAAAATAAGATTTATATATGTTTTATAAATTTTTAAGTGTAATACTCATAATTCTTTACACACACATTACTTTCTTGAATTTTTCTTTTTATGTTCTCTGCGTAGTGGTAGAGGGTATATAAGTCTGTCATTTCGTTTGTAACGATTCTTAGACATTTTTAATGACTTTCGTCTGTCTGTTGAAATGACAGTCATGGCAAAAATATAACACAGATATGAGTGAAACTGAATCTAAGTATTTACTTGTTGTTTCCCCGAGAAGTTCAATATTGCATTTCAGTGATATCGGTTCAAAAGTTGTGAACGAAATTGTTAGAACACCACGAAAATTTCGGTACATTCTACATAACCTCTAAATACAAAATGCTTTAATTTGGCTGCTGGTTGGCATATGTGAACAGAAGTAGACACTGAGTGGTATTTAAACAAGTAAAAACATATTTTTTTTTACAAAAAAAAAGTTTTCGTAAATTTTTTTTATGGAAAAATTATTTTTTCCACGGATTTATTTTTTTCACAATTAATTTTTTTTTTTTTTTTTTTGGCAAATAATTTTTTACATTGTGAAGTGTATCAATACATTCGTTAAAGCCGATTTTAACTTTTTTACTTGTATTTTTCTTTTTTTCTTTCTTTTAAAAAATATAAGATTTATTTTGCATTATCCTTTCATATGTATCCTTTCTTTACTTTTACAACCAACAAAAATCTGTTCCCCGAAAAGAAAAGGATATGCTTTTATATAGATAATATAATTCATTTTGCTATAGTATGTAAGATGTAAAATATAGTTATTTTCCATTTTTTTATCCATACATATAAAAAAAAAACTTTATAACATTATTATTTTCAGTATTTATGAAAAAAAATATTAACAAAAAATATATTTTTGGATAATATTGTGTACAAACGCATTATGATTAAAAAAGTGATAAAAAAGGATAAAAGAAAAATTAAAACAAAATATTAATCCTTTGTAGTACAACTACAAAAAGGGTTTATATTCCTTGCATTGTAACAAAATAGACAAGTGTTAGTTGATACAAAAGTTGTAAAATGTAATTTTATGCAAATCTATCATTAAGATTTTTATACCCTTAACCAAAGAAAATGTCGTTGGTACAACATTTTACTTGAAACGTTTAAATTACGGTAGAGCAATTTTTATTTTTTTTTTAAATTTCGCTTAGCGTCGGAGTATGACCCAGACATGTTCAAGAATGCATTCAAAAGTCGTTTAGAGACATTCTAAAAATTAAGAATGAACGACACTATTCTATTTTTACAGTTCGAAACGAATGAATAATGTATTCTATGCTTGCAACACAAAGAAAAAACGAAAAAATGCCTGGGAATTTTGTACTCTTGCCCAAAATATTAAATCATGATAATGTTTTGCGGAAGATTTGGGTGTACTTGACAAAGCATAGTTTTTTTTAGAAAAAATAATGTTATATCACTTTGATATTCCATGCAAAACGAATTGAAATATCAGTCGTGGACCCCATTAAAAACCAAAAGAGCTGTACATTTCGTAAGTGAGTGCAAAAATAAGTGCAAACAAGTAAAAAAGTTAAATTCGGCCTTGCCGAATGTAGTGATACCCTCCACAATTTCAAAAAGATTATTGCAAAAAACTTTATTTAAAAGGAAATTACTTTTGAAAAAAAAAAATTTTTTTTGAAAAAAAATTTCCGCGAAAAAAAATTTTGGTAAAAAAAATCCGGGATTTTTTCTTTTTTTGTCAAAAAATATGTTCGTACTTGTTTAAATACCATTTGGTGTTCAATTATGTTTACATATGTCAACCAGAAGCCGAATTAAAGCGTTTCGTATTTTTAGGTTATGTTGAATGTACTGAAATTTTTGAGGTGTGCTTACATTTTCGTTCATAACTTTTGAACCGCTAACCCGATATCGCTCAAATGCAATACCCAACTTCTCGGGAGAACTTCCAATAAATAAGTTAAGTTTCAGTCATCTCTGTGCAATATTTTGTCCGCGACAGCATTTTCCACAGACAGACAGACAGACAGACAGACAGACGGACATCGCTAGAATGTCTTAAAATCGATCGGGCATCATGAATATATATACTTTATGGGGTCCTAGATCGATATTTCGATGAGTTACAAACAGAATGACAAACATATATATACCCTCTATCACTAAGTGGAGGGTATAAAAAGTGTTTTTACAGTATAAAAGATTCGGCACCAAAGAATATAACACTCTCACTTGTTTTATGTACATTTGATAAACAAATGGAAGACTTTTATGCGAAATGCTTAGACTTGGTGAAACAGTAGTTTTGGTAAATTTTTTTTTTGTTTCACGAAAAACAAAATTATGTGAAAAAAAATTTAATGAAAAACAAAATTATGTGAAAAAAAAATTTAATGAACCCAAAATTTTTGGTGAAAAAAAAATTTTGATGAAAAAAAGTTTTTGATGGTTATTTTTGATGAAAAGAAAAATTTGTTGATGTATTAAAAAATTGATAAAAAAAAAATATAAAAAAAAAATTTTGGTGAGAAAACAATTGATAATAAAAAATTTGAAAAAAAATTTGATGAAAAAAAAATTATGAAAAAAAATATGAAAATTTATGAAAAAAAAATTTGATGAAAAAAAAAAATTGATGAAAAAAAAAAATTTGATGAACAAAAAATTTTACGAAAAGACGAAAAAAATTGATATAAAAAAATTTTGATGAAAAAAAAAAAATTTTTGATGAAAAAAAAATTTATGAAAAAAAAAAATTTATGAAAAAAAAATTTTATGAAAAAAAAAATTTGATGAAAAAAAAAATTTTTTGTTGAAAAATAATTATGGTTCTTTTTATTCACCAGCTGCTGAAAAACGGTTTTATTCACCACGAGGTGAATTATTATCCAAGTTACAAACCCAAATTATTAAAATTTTTGGTTTTAAGAAAATGAATAGTAATTCTTGTTTTCTTTTTCGTTAATTGTTAGCTTATATAGTCAAGCTGAGGTGGCGTCCTGCAACTTTTTTAAAATTAGACACCAGCCTTAAAACATTATCATGTTAAAACGAGGACTGTATTTTAGAATTAGAAATATTCTAAAATACTGTACTCTGAAGCGGATAAATTAAATAATTTTTTCAAGAAAAAAAGTTTTTTTGAGAATTTTTAGTTGACAAATTTTTTTTGGGCAATTTTTTTCTCTCACTGTAAAGTGTGAAAAATTGTTAAACCTATTGGGTCCTAAAAATAATGTCTTAAAACTATTATTGACCTCTACATATGTGGACCCTATTGGGTCCTAACCTTAAATCAAAAAATTCAATTTCCCGGAAATTTCAAAATCTTCATATCTCGGTAACTACCTCCGACACGACAAGAAGTTGTGAAGCAATTGTGTAGCTCTTGGATCGTAGAACAACACCACCTAACACTTGAAAGCAATTCGAGCACTAGGTTTTGAGTTATTTCAGTTTTTAGGACCCAATAGTTTAAACACACTTAAAACTAAAATAACCCAAAAACTGTTCCTCAAATTGCTCTCGGGTATTCAGTGGTCTTGTTCTACGATCCAAGAGCTACAAAATTGCTTCACAACTTTTTATACCCTTCAACCACAGTATGGGCGTATACTAACTTTTTCATTCCGTGTTTAACACATCGAAATATCGGAAAGTATATATAATATTGATCCATGATAGAATCTAAGACATTCTAGCGATGTCCGTCCGTCCGTCTGCAGAAATAACGATACAGTCCAAACTATAAGAGCTAGACCCCTGAAATTGGGCAAGAAGATCTCTTATGTTAAGTTAGGTTAGGTTGTAAGTGGCTGCTGATGTTTTACGTCAACACACGTAGACTCTGAGGTCCATTGTGATACCACTCTTATGTTACTGGTAAGGTTAAGTTTGAAGATGGGCAAAATCGGACCGGGGGGAAAAAGTTTCCCCTTGAAGAACTAAAACGACCCCTGAAAAATACGATATTTTTACGAGTTTTTTTTTTAATTTTTGTTCAACAAATGTAACATTTGTATGCCATATTATGTTCATAGACCCGCGCTTGAACCAAGGAGGTTAGAAAATTCGATTTTTTCAGGCCGCTCCCCACTTTGGGGGCGTGGTTATAGAATTTAATTAAAATTAACGATAAAATTTATTATTTAAGCGTAAATATCATAAACAAATAATTTGTAAACATATATAGAGGGGGTACAGGTGTCCCCACCAACTTCGCTGATCCCCCCCCGCCCAACAAAAAAAAGAAAGACGCCCTGCGATTTTTTTTTTAATTTTAAACGTGTTGGAGGGTATAAAAGATTCAGCACAGCTGAATTTAACACTGTTATTTGTTGTTAATGTTTTTGTAGTTACCGAGATATGAAGATTTTAAAATTTCCGGGAATTCAAATTTTTGATTCTACGTTAGGACCCAATAGGGTCTAGATATTTAAAGAGGTCAACTTGTCTTATTGGGTCGCCATCGATTTTGATCCGAAATTTTGCTCGGTTTTGCTCTATCTTGCTTAGTATTCGAGATATGGCAATTTTAACTTTAAAACTTTATTTTTACGACCGAATAGTTTAAATATATTTGAAACTAAAATAAATTGAATTTTTTTGCTCGAACTGCTTTCGGGTGTTTTTTTGAAAAATAATTTTTCCAAAAAACAAGATATGTGAACTTTTAAAAAAAAAAAAAATTATGTTTTTTTAACATATTTTTTTATTAAAAACATTCTAAGTGTAATTTTTATAATCACTACTATGTTTGTCATTCTAGAAAATAATGTTTTTATACCCTCCAACCACAGTATGGGGGTATACTCACTTTGTCATTCCGTTTGTAACGCATCGAAATATCGGTCAGGGACCCCATAAAGTATATATATTATTGATCCATGATCGATTCTAAGACATTCTGTGAATGTCCGTCCGTCCGTCTGTCTGTAGATGGCACGATGCAGTCCAAAATAAAAGAGCTAGCCTCCTGTAATTTGGCATGAATATGTCTTATGGTTCAAGGTTAAGTTCGTTAATGGGCATAATCGGCTCAGGGTGAAAAAAGTTCCCCCTTGAAGAACTGAACCAACCTCTGAAAAAATACACTTTTTTACATGTTTTTTTGTATTTTTGTTAAATAAATGAAACATTTGTTATATTTATCGGGATGGGAAGATGCTCTCAACGTCTCCCACTGACCCCCAATCACCCCCCCTCCCCCCCCCAAAAAAAAACAAACGCACCTGACAATTTTTTTTTATTATTTTTTTTACATTTTGGAGGGTATAAAAGACTCGGCACAGCCGAATTTAACACTCTCATTTGTTTACATTCTTAACGTTCAAACAATAAAAATTTTCATTTTTTTGTTTCTCATCATTCTAAACATTCTAATTCGCAAACACTGTACTCTAAAAGTGGTGTACTCTGTAGCGAATGACTCGGTGTAAGCAAAGAAACAAATATATCCGTGCACATGTCTGGTATGAACTGTTGCCTTTTACGCACAGCTAGTCCAAACCAGCTGTAACCTAAGTATAATTGCAACCATCATAATTTTTTTTTAATACGTATTTTGGAGTTATAAGAAAAATTTAGCAACAAATTCAAAAAGTGCTTCGATTAAGCACATTTTTCCAAAAATCGAATTTTAATTTCACTTTAGGTGTGAAACTTTAAATGTTTTAAAATTTTTCTTTCCACACCTAAACATATGCACTGCTAATTTAAGGGTTAGTACCCAGTACACAGTTTTAGACTACAATTTCAAAATACTTAATTTAAAACGAACACTGAGGTCGCTGTGTCCGCCTTTTAAACAATTTCCTCTTAAGTCGCATTAGAGAACAATTTGTAAATATTTAATATAACTTAATAATAAACAAATAATCATTCAGTCATTCATTCATTTCCCTCTTCCTTGCCACATTAATAAAAGAGACCACCGACAATGAACTCTACAAAAACGCTTAAATGGTGTTGTTGGTGTTTTTTTTTACTACTTCCATTATCATAATACCAACCAAATGTTGGTAAATAGAAATGTGTTAATGTTTTAATCAACAGTCAGTCAAGTCAAAGGCAACTCACTCCAAGTGCTAAATATAATTTGCTGCTACAACTACTACTATTTCTAGCAGCAAAACAAACATTCAAATAGACATCATCAATGTTGGTTGGTAAAGAAAAAAAAAAACTAAACATTTATACAAGTTGTCGTGTTTTGTCGGGACGCCTATTTGTCTGAGGGGTGCAACACTGTATTAAAATATGGACGAGTACAAAAAAAAAAACAAAAAAAACAGCTAGAAAATTAGAAACAGAAACTGTAGGCGTCATTAACGCGTGACACTTGTAATTTTATGCGGGTTGCTCAAATACTAAGAACGAGGATACAAAAAAAAAAATAGAACACTCACACACAGAAGCAAAAAAGAAAATTTTATATTATTTTTTTGTATAACCAGCAAATGGATACCCGAGTAAAAAAAGTTTTTTTTTTTATATATTTTTATATAATTTGATAAAATTATATATACAGGTAAAATTTTTCAAAAATTCTAATAAAATTAGATCAATATGTATATAGTTTGATAAAATTATATATAATTATATCCAGGATTTAATGGCTACAATTTTATAAAATTAGGTAAAATTATAGCAAATTCGATCAAATTTTATAAAAATTATATATAATTTGTATATAATTGTATGAAATTATATATAATTTTATATAAGTATATAAAATTTTATATAATTATATATAATTTTATATAATTTTATAGAATATTATATAATTATATATAATTTATATATTTTTAACAAATTATATATAATTTTATCTTGTTTTATCTAATATTTTGAAAAATTTAACATGTATATGGGGCATTCCATGTGAAATCGGACACTTTGAAAATTTTTTTTTTTAGATTTTCCCAATTTGTTTACAGTTTTTAGTACCCTTCGAAAACTCCTTCGTGGTAAATTTTCAGATTTTTTTGATGACCCGTTCAAAAGATATCAAATTTTTAAAAATTGGTAGTTTGTTCCTTTACTCAAACTTCTTTTAATCATAACTTCTTCAATAATGGTCCAAATTTCAAATTTTTTTTTTTTTAATTTTTGTTTTTTACGAACTTTCAAAAAAAAAATTTTTTGAAAAAATTTAATTGTAATTTTTCAATCTTAAAATCATTTCTACTGCTCCAGTGGTGTGTCATAGAGGGGTCCTTTATAAGACCGACCCCCATTAATTTTTACGTCTTAACATTTCTTTGGAACAAACTAATACCCTTTATCCAATTTCTAAGGGGGCTCCCACACAAAACGACATTTTTTGAAATTTGTTCCAACCGCTTTAACTGCCCTAATAGTGCTCTTTGAGCAACAAAATGTATGACTGACCCACAATATTTTTTTAGTCCAAACATTTTCTCTGAAAACACCTACCCTCTATCTTTAACTGTTAAGGCGGTCACCATACAATT
The DNA here is from genome assembly GCA_963921195.1 of Pegoplata infirma. Lineage (NCBI taxonomy): Eukaryota > Metazoa > Arthropoda > Insecta > Diptera > Anthomyiidae > Pegoplata > Pegoplata infirma. The sequence goes on along the minus strand of OY992539.1, from coordinate 47,335,592 downwards.
TTTTTTATTTTTTGTAAATTTGTTTTATTTAATCAGCTTCTACCGGTCCAATGGTGCGTCCGAGAGGGGTCATTAGTGAAACCGACCCCCATTTATTTTTACCCTACAACATTTTTTCAAAACATACCTACACCCTATCTCCACTCTCTAAGTAGGCTCCCATACAAAATTACATTTTTATAAAATTTGCTCCAACTGTTATTTGTATAGGAGCCTACTTAGGGAGTGGAGATAGGGCCTAGGTATATTTTGAAAAAATGTTGTAGGGTAAAAATAAATTGTGGTAGGTCTCACTAATGACCCCTCTCAGACACACCATTGGACCGGTAGAAGCTGATTAAATAAAACAAGTTTACAAAAAATAAAAAAAAATGTATGGGAACTGCCTTAACAATTAGAGATAGAGGGTAGGTGTGTTTAGAGAAAATGTTTGGACTAAAAAAATATTGTGGGTCAGTCATACATTTTGTTGCTCTAAGGGCACTATTAGGGCAGTTAGAGCGGTTGGAGCAAATTTTAAAAAATGTCGTTTTGTGTGGGAGCCCCCTTAGAAATTGGAGATTGGGTATTAGTTTGTTCCGAAGAAATGTTAAGACGTAAAACTTAATGGGGGTCGGTCTTATAAATGACCCTCTATGACGCACCATTGGAGCAGTAGAAATGATTTTAAGATTGGAAAATTACAAAAAAAAATTTAAAAAATAGTAATAATCGTTATCCCACGATCCTGCTCGGCAAAAAATTTGTAGAATCGATAGAAGTTTTACTCAAAAAAATTTCAAAAAAATCTAAGAGTACAAACATTTTCAAAAATGAGATTTAAATCTTAAAACTTAAAAATCGCATACTAGAGCGCTTTTAAGAATTTTTTGGAATTTTTTTTTTTAAAAAGTACGTAAAAAAACAAAAATTTTGAAGCAAAAAAAAAATTGAAATTTGGACCATTATTGAAGAAGTAATAAGTAAAAGAAGTTTTAGTAAAGGAACAAACTACCAATTTTTAAAAATTCGATATCTTTTGAACGGGTCATCAAAAAAATCTGAAAATTTACCACGAAGGAGTTTTCGAAGGGTACTAAAAACTGTAAACAAATTGGGAAAATCTAAAAAAAAAAATTTCAAAGTGTCCGATTTGGCATGGAATGCCCCATATATAGTTTTATATAATTATATAACATTTTATCAAATTATATATAATATTTTTTCAAATTATATACAATTATATATAAACTTTTTTACTCGGTTACGAACAAAAATCCAAACAAAAAAAAATTGGAGGAGTTCTTTAAGAGGGTGTAAACTGAATCAAGGCCTTTTGGCTAATGTTACTGTTTGTAATAAATGTAACTAGGTAAGATGAAACACCAACAAAAGTAAAAAAACGAAAAAAAAACGTGTGAAATACTCTTACGCCAATTAAGGTTAAAATAAAGTTGTTTCTTTTTAATTTTGTGTTGTAGACAGGAAAATGCTTGAAAAATTAAAGATTTGTTGAAATACTTATAACAAAATAGTACAAAATGTTTAGGTCCTTATTCATATTAAAATTTGAACACTTTATAACAGGCTTATAAAACAGATTTCGCAAAATTCGTTTTATAAACCTGTTATAAGTTTTGAAATTTCAATATGAATAAAGGGTTTAATATTTAGCACACATTCAAATATACTATACAGAATTATTAAAAAAAATTTAATTTGTGCCCTTAAACTCGTTATACCATTTAACCAATATTTGAAAGTTTTTCTTGATTTTGACAAAAAATTTCGACTAAAATTTTTTTTTTTTTTGTAATTTTAAAATTTTTTTCTAAAATCTCCAAACTTCTAAAGAAATTTTACAAACAAAGCTAGTAAAGTCACCACAATTCCTTTTAGAATTTATTGCTTAAAAAAATGTAAATTTACAATTTTATTTTATTGTAAAATTACAAAAAAAGTCATAATTTTTACTGGTAATTCTCGTAAAATAGGAGGTAACAAGAAATAAAAATTATCAGCAAGACTTTTTTTGAGTGTATTATATCTCAACGATAATGACGATCCCATACAAAATGCAATTTTTATGAAATCTGCTCCTACCGCTTCAACTGCCCCAATGGAGCTCCTAGAGATGTCAAGTGCATGAGCAACATCAAATATTTTCTCAACCCTAACATTTTCTCCGAACATTCCTATTTTCATTTTCTTAAAACCAAAAAGATTTACAACTTCGATTTGTAACTTGAATTATGTTACGTTTATTCACCAGCTGGTGAAAACTTTTTATTCACCAGCTGGTGAATAAACGTAACATAATTATTTTTCAAAACCAATATATTTTTTTCCCATCAAAAATTTATTTTCTTCATCAAAAACTTTTTTTTCATCAAAATTTTTCTCATCAAAAACATTTTCTTCATCAAAAACTTTTTTCATCAAAAAATTTTTTTCATTAAGATTTTTTTTTTTATATTCTTTACCATGTCAAAACTTCTGACATAAAAATGTTCCATTTGTTTAACAAATGAACAAAAAAATAAGTGAGCACGGTGAGCTTCAGCAATGTTTAGGTTCAACTTAAGTGTCGACGAAAAGTGTAAACGCAGTTCGATTTCTACTTGACTAAAGGTCACAAAACTGTTACCAGCGAAATCGTAGCTGCTCGCATTCGCGAGATATCGCGAAATTCGTGTTTTTGTATTTTCTAAAATTTTGACAATGAAGTTTTTTAAATATTGTATTTACTTACATGTCACAAAACAGTTAACATCGAAATCATATCTTCTCAATTTTTGCGAATAATCGCAAAATTTAAAAAATAAAAAATTGGAAAAAAAAATATTTTTCGCGTAAATTAGCATTCAAGATGTTGATTTGAGCAGTTTTACCAACTTTAACCACATAAAATTTAAACTGCATACAGTATTTTTGTCGTTTCTTGATTTTTTTCCTTTATTTTAGACACTTAAGAAAAAATAAATTAATTAATATAAAAGTTTGAACAGTAATTTTGCAATTTCTCGGGAAATTGATCATCTATAATTTTTATGCTTGCAGTTTTGTCAAACTTAGTAACCTCGAATTCAAACTGCATACCACATTTTTGTCGTTAAGTGAAGGAAATGATTTTACAGACCAAAATAACACAAAGTAATGAATAAATAGTAGTTTAGCGAGTTTTTTAGCGATATCTCGAAGAATTAAGCAGCTAGAATTTAAATGTTATCTGCCTTATCACCTTTAATCAATAGCAAATCAAACTGCATTTCGTGTTTTTCAACAATATTAAAGAAACTTCTTTAACCCCCAAAAAGCTCTTTTTCGCTATTTCGCGCGAAAGTGAGCAGCTATAATTTTTTTTGTGGGCAGTTTTAATTTCGTCCAACATGCTCAAATCAAACTGCATACCATTTTTTTTATTATTTTTAAAGCACCGGTTTTAAATATAAATAAATAATAAAAAAAAGTTACATAAATACGCGATATCTCGCGAAATTTAACACCTACAATTTCGATGTCAACAGCTGTGTGACCTTTGATCAATCACAAGTAAAAGTGCATACCATTTTTTTACGAAATTTTAAAGAATTTATCTGAAGATAAGAAACAAAAACCCCAAAAAAATTATTTCGCGATTTCTCGCGAACTAAAGAAGATAGGATTTTGATGTTTACTGTTTTGTGACCTTTAAATAAGTACAAGTAAAATTGTATACTCAGTTTTTGAAAATATTTAAAAAACTTAATGTCAAAATTTAAAAATAATACAAAATCACAAATTTCGCGTTATCTCGCGAATGCGAGCAGCTACGATGTCGCTGTTAACAGTTTTGTGACATTTATTCTTGTAGTAATCGAACTGCTCTTACACTTTTCGTCGACACTAAAGTTCAACCTAAACATCGCTGAGGCTCACCGTGTATAATATAAATTATATTATTTTATTAGAATTTTACGAAAAAATTAGTCTCAAAAATTAGGAAATTATGCTTACTTTATGGGAAAGGTACCTACAGTGAAAGCCCGTCTTAACGAATCTCGAACGTTTTTTTTTTAATAATTGGGTTTAATTTTGGTATTATATCTTTACAAAATGCCTAAAATTATGCTACAGAAAAATCTTACTTTTTTATATAAATGGTCGAAAATAAAATAACGCAGTGGTATGTAAACACGACTTGAAATTTCGAAAACCATTCCACTCAGCGTTATATGATTACCAGAAAATGAAAATAGGTCATAAGCTTTTTAACGTTAAATTTTTGATAATAGAAGCCATTAAAAATATAATTTTTTAAAAATAATTTCACAAATTAACGAAAAAAGTTTTCGTGACAATTTGTTTGTTGTTGATAATTTCCAATTTTCTAATCAACAAAACCAATTCAAATCATCTTTAATTAAATATTTATATGTAAATAACATAGAAATTAAATTTCTAAATACTATGTGTGTATGTTTAACCACTCACTCAACGTACAATTGTGGTTTTGTGTCTACTTTTTTTACGATGTCTGATGATATTGGTTTGTCTTTTTTTTTGTTTTTGGCCAACTTACAGTATTCAGTTTACTTTACACCAATAAATAAGAAATTTGAAATTAACTAAACTAAAATTATTGTGGTTGACCACACAATACAAGTTAGTAAGTAATGATGACATACACTGTGCTTAAAAAGTATATGAAATTTTGAAATGATAAAATAGAAATTTGCTGAAAAAGCTTCACTAAATATTTCAGATATTTCATGGTCAAATTGGGTTTTTATTGGAGGTTTGTGTTTGTGTGTTGTAATATTAACTTTAATTTCGTTTATAGCCTTACACTAACCAACAATACCATATTCACATATATAAAAGCTTTAATTATATGTATGTGTGATTAGAGCACTCATATGTATTTGTAAATTGTTATAACCCATACACACACACATACAAACACATTTATAATATAAATGTTTGCTATATGCGTGTGTGTTTACAATGGCTTCTTGTAATGTTTGTAATTATCATAATCAATTTACTTAAATGATTTCGAACTTATAAACATTATTATGCATGTTTGTTTGTTTGTTTGTGCGTGTTTATAGAAGTATTTTGATTTTATGGTCATTTACATAGAAATTTGTCAAGCTTCATCATAGATATATCATATAAATATTAGAGTTAAACTTGAAATGTTTTTATTTTTTCATATCATAACTTTTAAGAAGGTTAAAAATAATACCGCAGGTTTTTTTTTGAACAATCCCAACTCTTACACGGTTAAAACTCCAGTTTTGACCCTATTTTTCTGTGGAGAAAAACTGGCAGAACTTATTGCTTATTTTATTCCGGCCTTCGATTTTACGGCAATAGTTAATTTCCAGAAGATTCCTAAAAGTTTGAAAAATAAAAATTTTTAAAAAACTATTTTTTAACAGGGGTTAGAATAAATGATACAAAAATCACAATTATAACGCCACCAGTTAAAAAGTTATAAATATATAATTTTTTTAAATCATTGATTTTTTTCTGTGCCTGATCGCCACTTTTTGGAAGCCGTATAATAGAATGGCGAAATAAAAATGACCGTTTTCACACCGCAGAAAAATAGATTAAAAACTCGGAGTTTTAACCGTGTACACTAGGATTATGACTCATTTTTGACAAAATTTTTACCTATCACCACGTGATAGACAATACAAAATTAATATTAAAAATCGTATTTGCGGATCATTTTGACAAAAAAAACCTTCCGCACCAAACGCAATTTCTAAAAAGTCACATATATTTATACCCTACACCACACTGTGGTACAGGGTATAATGAGTGTGTGCTGATGTTTGTAACTACCCGAAATATTGGTCCTAGACCCACTTTTAAGTATACCGATCGACTTAGAATCACTTTTTGAGTCGATTTAGCGATGTCCGTCCGTCTGTCTGTCAGTCCATGTAAACGGTTTAAACACGATATAGGTCGCAATTTTTAATCAATTGACTTAAAATTTGAAACTTAAGCCTCTTTTGGCCCAAGGACGAAGCCTGTTGAAACTAGAAAAAATCGGTCCATATTTAGACCTAACCCCAATACAAAGGTCCTCTTTAGTTGTGGCTCAAATGATTCTAATAACCGCATTTTATTAGGTATATTTTCGAAATTTGGAAGGTAATGATGTTTCGTCTACACAAATCACCATTCCGAATTTTAAAGAAATCAGAACAGTTCTTCTTGTAGCCCCCATACAAACCACCATCCCGATTTTCACATAAATCTCTCAAATTTCTTGAAAATAGAAAATATTTAATTAAAATTCAGTTTGCGTATGTTAAACGCGTACTTTAATAACCCTATCAAATCTGAATATCATCGAACCATTTTTGGACTTAGGTCACATGTGAAAATTTCGCCCGATATTCAGTTGAAGCGGTTTATTGTCAACAAAAAGAAGCCTATTCCACTCGTCATTTGTGAGTGCTTTTTACACTTATTAAAGATTTGATAAAATATAGATCTAATCAGTCCATGTTTGAACTTGGGACCCATTTTCCGGAAAACTCTGGTGTAGGGTATTACATGGTCGGTCTTGACCGACTATAATTTTCTTACTTGTTTTTATTTTAATTCCTATTTTTAAAAAATAAGGTAATTTTATCCCTTCCAATGTATGAATTATATAAAAAAAATCTTGTGAACACTTACGAATAAAAATAAAGACACCCGAACTTTTACTTTTGGAGCTACATGCTGCCAAAGTTGACGTTATAAATAGTTAACTTTATGCAGTTAAGGGTTAAACCGCCAAATTTGAATCTTGAAGGAGTCAAAAAAGTCCCTCCGAAAAGCATTCGTCATTTTGACCCTAAATAGCTTTTCCTACGCATCGTTTGGGTCTCATATTTTCTTAGTTTCAATTAAACTAAGAAAATATAGACCAAATTTCATCTCGTTTAGTGCGGAAACTTTTTCGAAGGAAGCGAAAAACTAAAAATGCAATTCTTAATATTTTTGTATGGCCTTTTTGGCTAGGGCAGGTAAATTCTGATATTTGCAAAAAAATGCAAAAGTCATAACCCTTGTGTACACTATACACTGTATAGGCACAAAAAAGAGTTGATTTTTTTTTTCAAAAAAGACTGCGCCATTATTTTTATACCCTCCACTTAGTGATAGAGGGTATATATAAGTTTGTCATTCCGTTTGTTACTCATCGAAATATCGGTCTGGGACCCCATAAAGTATATATATTCATGATGCCCGATCGATTTTAAGACATTCTAGCGATGTCCGTCTGTCCGTCTGTCTGTCTGTGGAAAATGCTCTCACGGACAAAATATTGCACAGAGATGACTCAAACTTAACATATATATTGGAAGTTCTCCCGAGAAGTTTGGTATTGCATTTGAGTGATATCGGTTTAGCGGTTCAAAAGTTATGAACGAAAATGTATGCACACCTCAAAAATTTTAGTACATTCAACATAACCTAAAAATACAAAATGCTTTAATTCGGCTTCTGGTTGACATATGTTAACATAATTGAACACTAAATGGTATTTAAACAAGTACGAACATATTTTTTGACGAAAAAAGAAAAAAATCGCGGATTTTTTTTTTTTCTTTTTACCAAATTTTTTTTTTAATTTTTTTTTTTTTTTTTTCAATAAAGTAATTTCCTTTTAAATAAAGTTTTTTGCAATAATCTTTTTGAAATTGTGGAGGGTATCACTACATTCGGCAAGGCCGAATTTAACTTTTTTACTTGTTATTAATACAAAAAGCATCTAAAATGTTATGATAACAAAAAATCTAAATTTCAAAATTCACTCTAATAATAAAATACACACAAAATGTCAATTTGTTAAAGTGTATAGAACTATTTTGACTTTTGTGAAAAAAAAAATTAAATGTTTAGGAATGTTAAAAACAAAATTGAATTGTTTCAAATGAGTTGGTTTCGGATTACAAACCTTTTAAAATAGGCTCAAATGAGTTGAACAAAATTAAAATGTTTCAAATAAATTGGGAATTAGAAACTGATTTTTCATTGGGATCTTTAAATAACGAAATAAAAAAATATATACTTACGTATCAAATTGAGAGTTACATATGGAATCTTTTGCAAAAAATCTGCAAAAATAATTCAAAGTTAAAAAGCTAAACTCAACTTTGCTGAATACATGGATACTATGGGTGTAACCAAATTTCGGCTCTATCACTACGTAATGGCCAGTAATGTACTGATATCGAAACCATTTCAAATCAAAAACATTCCGCAAGTGTTTTTGTATTAAAGCACTGTGCAACAGTAAAAAAACACAAAAACTTGACTATGTAGATTTTATTACCAAAAGGTAGTAAAACTCTGTTTTCAGAGTTTTGTGACCAATTCCATTTTATAGGCCTCCGAACATTCAAAAAAGTAGTGGGATCCTTAAAATTTGGTTTCATCAGTTTTTTTCCCAACAGATAAATCAGAGTTGGTGCTATCGCCTAAGTTTATTTAAAAAATGTGGCTAATAGTCCGTTGAACAAATTCTGTAAATATCTTATGCTTAAAAAAATTACTTTTTCCTATACTTTTTTTTTTTAAATATCGGAAAAAATATATTTTTTTCACTTTTCACTTAACCTACAGGGACTGTTGATTTTCCCCAACAATATTTGGCAGAATTGTAGCCACGGTCAAGTTGAACAGCTCTTATGAACGTACCAAAACAATCTGAAGGTGTTAAGGCACTTTAATTAGCTGATGAAAACCACTCCGTACCTTAAAACCAGACTTAAAAATCCAAAAAACCCCACAACCGCCCCGCAATAGCCCTTAGAGGGATAAAATTAGATAATCAACCCTTAATAATTTGTCCATACCAACATCTTTTCAAAACATACATACGTTCTATCTCTAACCCTTAAGGAGGTCCCAATATTTTTTTTTTTTTTTTATAAATCTATTTTATAAACAAACGTAAAACAAAAAAACAAAGAGATGAGACCGACCCCTATTTATTTTTACTCCTAAACATTTTTTCCGAACACACCTACACCCTAACTCTACTCCTTATGGCGGCTTCCATGCAAATTTTTTAAAATTGGCTCTAACCGTTCTATCTGTCCCGAAAGTTCTCCGATGTTGAGTTTCAAAAACTATTGGGGGTCGGTCATACTTTTGTCTCCTCTAGAGGCACTCTTGGGACAGTTAGATCGGTTTTAGCAAATTTAATAGAAATGATATTTTGTATGGGAGACCCCATAGGGAGTAGAGATAAGTCGTAGGTATGTTCGGAAAAAATATTGACAGGTAAGAATTAATGGCTGTCGGTCTCACTTTTGACCACTGTAGGAGGCACCATTGAAGAGGTAGGAGCTGATTTCATGAAATAAATTTACAAAAAACATAAAAATTGTATGGAGACCGCCTTAAGGGTTAGAGATAGAGCGTGGGTATGTTCTGCGAAGATGTTGGGATGGACAAAATATTAAGGGTCGATCATACATTTGACTTCTATAGGGGCACTTTTGATGCAGGTAGAGCTCTAAGAGCAGTTTTATAAAAATGCAATCGTTGTGTGGGAGTCCTCTTAAGGAGTGGGGAGTGCTTAGGCATGTTTGCAAAAAAAAAACGCAAGGAGAGGAATTTAATTGGGATCGGTCTTGCATTTTATCCTTCTAGTGGTGTTTTCGGGGCTTTTTGTGGATTTTTTTAGTCAAAATCTACCAATTTTTAGGTACGAAGTGGTCTTTATTAGGGTTCCTAAAGACGTTCAGGTATTTTCAGCTTGACAGTGGCTACAAGTTTTCCAAATATTGTTAGGGTAAAATCAACAGTCCCTGTAAGTTATGATGAAAAATTAAAAAAAAAAGATATTTTTCCTATATTTTTTCAAAAAAAGTCCAAGAAAAATTATTTTTTTAGCATAAATGTATACAGAATTTGTTCTACAGCAGCGGTGCGCACACACATACTATAACATTTATGCTTGTGTGGGTAGTAGCAAGCGAAAAGTCAACAAATTTGCTCAAGCAACAGAATTTTATAGTGTACGTGTTTCGACAGCGCACAAGCAGCGCCTATTCCCGCGGGAATAGGAATTACAAAAACGCCCATGACTGTTCTACAGACTATTAGCCACATTTTTTCCAAATATACTTAAGAGATAGCACCAACTACACTAAGAAAATTATGTCATTAACTGTTTGTAGGTTATTTTAAAAAGTAATCAGTAAAGTCATTTTAAAAGAAAAATCACTTATTTTATAAAGGATTTAATTTTTTTACTGTTTCTGTAGTTAAAAAAAAAATATTTACTGTATTAAAAACGAATTTTCTGTTACATTTAATTTCGGCAGTAAAATATTTCTTCTATAGTTTTACTGTTTTTCAATACAAAATAACTGAATATTCACTAGTTTTTTAATGTTTTGGTTAGTCATTAAATTAACATTTAAAATTGACTGTAATGTGTATTTATTTTAAATGAAAAAACAGTGGAATGGTTTTTAAATAAAATTTCATTTGTTTTAAGTGAATATTCAGTGGAATTTACCTACATAATTCTTTGAGTGTATTATTAAGCTGTAGTGCAATAACTGATGGCACCATATTTTTTGGGCCCCACTGCTTCTCTGAGTCTATGGACCCCATAAAAAGGAATTGGTTACCAAACTGGAAAATCTGAGTTTACGGATTTACTACCTTTTGGTAATATAATCGAACCTACATATATAGTCAATTTCTTGTTACATAACCTAAAATACAAAATGCTTTAATTTGGCTGCTGGTTGATATACTTAAGTTGATATAATTCGATGTTGAATGGTATTTAAACATGTACAAACATAATTTTTCAAAAAAAAAAAAAAATCGCAGATTTTTTTTCACCAAATTTTTTTTTTTTCGGCCAAATTTTTGTATACATTGCGGCAAGTATTAATATATTCGTCCATGATGATTTTCTTCTCTTTTTTTTTTGTTTTGCCACTATTTACCACAAAATGTTAATAAAAACATCAAATTTGTTCAACAAAACACAGAAATGGGTGGTAATTATTTATAACAATCCACTATAGTGTGACAATTGGTAGTCAAAATACTTTATAATAACAATTTGTTTAATATATAATTTATACAATTCCTTATGGTTTCTATTAGGACAGCGTAAAAATGTTTTGTAAATTAATTGGTGATGACTTAAGGATTTTTTTTTTGTTAAAAGCACTAAATAAAAAAAAATTTTGGGCCAAAATAAAATGAAAATGGTGTTTTAAATAAGCGATTAGTCATTTAGAAATGTGTACATGAAGATTTAAGTTTAGGTCGTTTTTGAAAATTTTATTAAATTTTTTTTTTTCAGAAAATTTAAGGTCGAAAAAAACTGTTATTCTAATAGAAATTACAAAAGATTTTGCCTACATAAAAAATTCTATTTGATTACGATTTATCTTATTTCCTATTCGTATTCGTTTCCATTGGTTTTATTCAACCACTTTTAAATGTATTCATACAATTGTGTAACAATAATTTGCGTTTCTTTTTAGGGATATACAAAATAAACGGTAGTGTATTCATATGATCAACTTCCCATTTCATACTTAAATATAACATTCACATACGAGTACCATAAGGATTATGATTTTATATGTAAACTTCGTGTCATTCTAGTTTTTTATTTTTTCTTTATTTTTTTTTTTCGAATTTTATAAGGAAATATGAACTAAAAATAGAACAAATCGTTAGTAAAGTTATGAACTTACCTTTTAACATGTTCCAAAAAAAAAATAAAAAAAAATCGAAAAAAATGAAAATGGAAAAAATCCATAGTATGGATAAAGTAGTTCAATATCCATATAGTTAGTATACAAATGTATATGCAGCTTAACGGGAGCAGCAACAGAAAAAAAAAATAATATAAAGAATCCTTTATTGGTTTTAAGCTGTATGTAGCAGTAGTTGTAGTAGAAGCACAACCAGTAATAACGAGTTAACATGCTTTTGTTACCATAGAATATGAAAATAGGATTCTATTCTAGTTTTTCTCAACTGAAAACAGTTTATGAACCAAAAAAATATTGCCATTGGCATTAGTTTAGTTCATTTTTTTTGCCTTCACTTTTTTTATTTTTTTTATTTTCAAAGAATAGAAGATTTTCTATAAAGAAAAATATCATCATACATAAGTGTGGCTATAAACTTAAATTACTTAAGTCCATATAAACGAGCATCGGAAGTTATCGATACATCGATAACAATAGAAATTGTGTCTTAAACATTTTAAGCATAAGTTTCTATAGAAAATTTGAAGATATGGAAAGCTATATAAAATTCGATAACTACTAAAATACTAAGTTATCGATGCATCGATAACATTGAATTTTTTACATAAAATGTTAAGTTATTTATATATCGATAACTTTATAAAAGTTACTTTATAAAAGTTATCGATAGCTAAACAGATTTTTTTGTAGAAGATTTGAAGCTATTAATACATCGATAGCTAAACAGAATTTTCTATAAAAAATGGTAAGTAATCGATACATCGATAACTTTACAAAGTTTTCTATGGAAAATTTGAAGTTATCAATACATCGATAACTTTACAAAAATTTTCTAGAGAAAATTTAAAGTTATCGATATATCGATAACTTTACAAAATTTTCTATAGAAAATTTGAAGTTATCGATACATTGTAACTTTAAAAATTTTCTTTTGAAAATTTTAAGTTATTGATACATCGATAACTTTACAAAATTGTCTATAAAAAATTTGAAGTTATTGATAATCGATAACTTTACAAGATTTTTTACAAAAAATTTGAAGTTATTGATACAACGATAACTTTTCAAAATTTTCTATAGAATTTTTGAAGAAAATTTGAAGTTATCGATACATCAATAACTTAACAAATTTTTCTATAGAAAATTTGAAGTTATCGATACATCGATAACACAGCTCAACATGAAAATTCGTATTGTGTTCTGATAACTGATTTAGGTAGTGTTTGTTGCGCTGATTCTAAATCTGTGGCCCAAATATGTCTATCACGTCAGGATTTTGAGTTATTCGCGGTTAAAGTGCCGAAAAATGCCATTTTTGACCCTTTTTGAAAGCTTATAATATAAGATCCTGACATGCGATTGACTTGGTATTAAGCTCAATCAAAAGTATGTGATTTTCTCTATAAGACAAAATAAAATGTTCTTGGAATTTAATTTTCTAAAATGGTAAAAAAATCATTAACAAAAAACCTCCCATTTTTGAAATATTTAGTTTATTTACACAGTGTTTTTTAACAAATTTCCATACAAATACACACGTAAATATTAGATGTAAAGCACTTGTGGCTAATGACTTTTTCACCATTATAAAAAATTAAATTCCAAGAAAATTTGATATTGCCTTTAAGAGAAAATTACGCACTTTCGAACGAGCTTGACTTCAAGTCATTCGCATGTCTGGATCATATTTTATAAGCGCTCAAAAATGGCCAAAATGGGCCTTTTTTGACACTTTAACCGCGATTTTCTCAAAATTGTGACGTGATAGAAAAATTTGAGTGACCGTTTTGGAATCGGGAAACCAAAACCTATAAACTTTTTTTGGTTTCATTCAAAACGCAGCGACAATCCTCTGATTTGTAGAGCGGTGTAATTTAACAAAATTTTCTATAGAAAATTTGAAGTAGTTAGTTAGTTAGTTAATTGTTCTTTATTTTCAATTTTGGTTTTACAATATTTTACTTAAAAATTAGAAATTTTACAAATTTTATACATATTTTTCATAATAGGTAAATAAGATAAAACAAAATCAAATTAGAACATACATATGACTATGACTTACAGTCGTCAGTCGATAATATTCTCGAAGAGAATTTCATTTAAAAAAAAATATATATGTACTTTTCAATAATTAAATTCAGTAATTAGCTCCTTTCTATAATTTATCGCATCTATAATGTAGCGAATTAAAAATTTCCACTCGAAATTTACATTGTTTAAAATACTTATGACTTCTTCTTCTCTTAATATTGCTTTTCCGAAACATTTAAAACGTATGTGACTAAGAATAGGGCAGATAGCTATAAAGTGAAGTAGGTCTTCTGGAACTTGAAGATTGCATAACGAACAAATTTGGGATCTTTGCTGATTAAATCTAGTGGCGTTAAGTTCAATGAGATCACATCGAGCTTTAAATATCCAGCTTATATTGTTTACATTTGAAATATTTTCAAAGTATAATTGTTTGTTTTCATAGTTTAGTCTTTTGTAAAAACGGTTTGTTGCAGAAGCTCTTTGTAGGAACGTGGTTTTTTGTTTTATTTTTAAGTTGGTTAAAAGTCCTTCTCTTAAATTCTCCCAATCTTCTCTTGTCGAACATTCAGATATATTTATTGTACTGCATTCTTGGCAAAGTTTATTTATGTGATTAAACCAGAACAATTGTTTCTGTATTAGAATTTTTGTCAGTTGATTTGGGGGACGGTTGCCATTATAGGTGTATAAAGTCTTTATAATATACCTTAGATGTAGATCTAAGGTGTAAAGGTGACCATTTTCTATACCAGTTTCCAGAAATAGAATATACGTTGGAGTAAAAGTCGGTAGTTTTAATACCTTTTTAAGAAAAAAACGTTGCAGTTTATCAACTTCATCGAATAAGGAAAATCCCCAGACTTGTGAAGCATAAGATTGAATAGATCTACATACAGACTGAAAAAGATTCCACTTTGCTTTCAAAGATATCTCCTGTTTTCCTAGGAAGCTATTCCAAGTAGCATTAATATTATTTTTTGCCGAAATGTTTCTTTTTTGAAGGTGTTTACTAAATGACATTTTTGGTGTAAGAGTCACTCCCAAATAGGTATACTCTGATACGATTTTAATTGCGTCACCGTTGAAACTAAAGTTTTCACGAGCTGAGACTCTTCCACCATTTCGAAATATAAGCATCTCTGATTTTGTTAGATTCACCTCTAAATCCCAAGTTTTGCAATAAATTTCTAGTTTTTGTATCATAGATTGCATCGTAGAAATATCGTCTGCTAAAATAACGATATCATCGGCATATAGTAAGATCCTTATATTTATATTTTCTATCATCACTCCTCCCTTTATAAAACTGTTAAGATCATTTAAGTAAATCGAAAAAAGCGTTGGGGATAAAAGACATCCTTGCTTTACGCCTGATTCTGTATTAAATGTTTCCGAAAGTTCTTCTCCTGTCCAGACTGCAAACTTCGTGTTACTGTAAATATTTTCAATCATATTAACCATTTTTGTTGAAATGCCCGAATTATTCAGCTTGTATATCAGAGATTTTCTAGAGATTTTGTCAAAGGCAGCCTTGAAGTCAACAAAAAAAGCATATAATTTACGTTTTTCAGAAAACTTAATGTTCGCAATTGCTGCTAAATTGTATATATTGTCTGACGTAGAGTACCCTTTTCGGAACCCAGCTTGAAATTCTGTGATGACGTTGTGTTTATCTAACCACATATTTAATCTGTCATTTAAAATTCCCATGAAAACTTTTGCAATAGTATTCATAAAAGAAATACCACGATAATTGGCAGCTAGTTCCTTATCGCCTTTTTTAAATATTGGAAAAATTATGCTAGTAACAAATTTTTCATCTAACGCAGCACTTTCATATATAATATTGTAAGATTTTGCCATTTCTTCCATAAACATGTCTGTTGCATTTTTTAAAAATTCATATGACACACGGTCTTCACCTGGTGCCTTATTAGACTTTACTTTTGACAAAAAAGACTTAACTTCTGCTGGTGTAATTGGATCATCTAAATCGTTATCAGAATAAAACATTGGTGCATAAATACAGTTACTTGAACTTTGTAGGGGATTAAGCAATGTGGAAAAGTAGTTTTTAAATTCAGATGCGGATATTTCAGGCTTTTCTTGCCTATCAATATGTTTTATTTCCTTAAAAATATTCCACCAGTCTTTTCCATTTTGTACTAAGTTTATTTGGTGCTCTAAATTTCGAAAATATGTTGTTCTACTTTCTTCACACAATTCTTTATAAGTTCGATTAGCTTTTACATATTTCTGCCTGTTTTCTGTTGTTGAATTTTGCCTAAATTTTCTTAGGGCATTAAAAGACCTTTCCCGGGCATTAAAACATTTAAAATTAAACCACCGGTTTTCAGTTTTTATTTTGTTGACAATTTTATGCATAGATGGGTTTGCGTTTTGTATTATTTTTGTTAACTCTGTTAGTGATAGGGTATCTTGTTGTTGTTTGTGTTCAATAAGTTGCTGCTCCAATTTTTGTTTATAATCTTCTACATTTCTTTCGTCCCATTTGAGCTTGGGCAAAAGATTTATTTTGTTTTTAACGTTATTGTTAATTTCTACATTAAAGGTCAAAACTATAGGCATATGATCCGACCAAGTTTTTTGATCTACTTTAAAGTTCAGTATATTCTTTAAAAAGTCATGTGAGACCGCGCATATATCATTTACCGATTGTCCTGCTCCAGTTATAAATGTTAAATTACCCAACTCATCTCCCTTAGTACATCCATTTACTATATGTAACCCAAAATCTTCACAAAGTTCATTGAACAAATTACCTTTACTATTCACCACCAAGTCCTTTGAATTTCTTACCGGGAAGCCTGCTGTAAATGATGACAGTAAAAACTTATCCAATACTTGCTGCATATTTCCAATTCTAATGTTGAGATCTCCGATAACAATTGGGTTAATTATTGTTTCTTTTGTGAAATAATTTCTCACTCTTCCAAAATCTTCGTGCCAAGTTGCTTCTCTTAAGTACAATGGTATAATATTAGTTTCCATATTTTGAACTTTTATTACCACCGATTCAATGTTATCTTCTGATTTTACATTTACTTTTACATTTAACGCTTTAAGTTCCTTCTTTGTTCCATAAACACTACCTCCAATAGCCCTTCCAAATCTACTGTTTCTAAAAGCTGGTTTCCAAAAGGTGTCGTAGCCTGCAAAAAATTTCTTAAATCTCTCTACTTTTTCTTCGGTAATATGTGTTTCCAATAGTATAAAAATTTCACTCGATTTTATATATTGGAAAAAATCATTATGAAAAATTTTGTTTTCTAAACCGTGCACGTTAAATGAAAGTACATTTAAAGTAAAACTTTTGTTTTCGTTACTTTTTTCAGCTACATTATAGATTTGATAACATTTTTGACTTTTATTTGACTTAATATTAATTTTTTCTACCCTAGTTTTTATTAGTTTTTTGAATTTATTGAGGATAAGATTTCATAGTAATTAAAATTAATAGAAATTACATCTTCACCATAAATTTTTTGCAAAGTATTTATGCCAGACTCTGTTCCGCTTACCAGTTCTTTTTGCCTATTCCAAAAGAACCAATGGTCTTCAATTCGCATTTTGTGACTCAGTACTGTTATACGAAAATTTCGGTTTTTTTCTTGAAGATTTTTCTTTATTTTTAGCATCACTCTCTTATCTTGCTGTTTCTCGGCAGTTAAATCTCGTTCCAAAACAATTTTTGAGCCTGCTAAGTTTTTGGCATGTTTAAATACATCTCTGACCATTTCTTCCGTCTGAAATTCAGCAACTACACCAACTTTTCCCTCGTGTTTAGTTAAAAATAAAGATAATTTAAATTGTTTAGCTTTATATGCTGTCGAAAGGAATAGAATTAATTAGAATTGCTGTTAAATAGAAATAACAAAACTAATAAATTATTTTGTATTCACTAAAAAATTAAATTTTTAAACTTTAATAACTTTTGAACGGGTAACAACAAAATTAAAATTTTAGGACCATTTTTCTCAGATGTAAGTATTTTTTCATTGTATATTAACAAAAAAAATATTTTAATT
The DNA here is from genome assembly GCA_963921195.1 of Pegoplata infirma. Taxonomy (NCBI): domain Eukaryota; kingdom Metazoa; phylum Arthropoda; class Insecta; order Diptera; family Anthomyiidae; genus Pegoplata; species Pegoplata infirma. The sequence goes on along the minus strand of OY992539.1, from coordinate 47,317,771 downwards.
TTTAAAAAAAAAAAATAGTTTTTTGGACCACTCTAATCATGCATTCTGGTGCATTGCAAAAACTAAAAAAAAGCTTATGGACCTAAGTTTTCCTGTAGAGTCGAATAGTGAAGTCAGATTTGACATATATTCAGCCGTTTTTGTTGTATGTGAAAAGGGACCCAAAATCCGCGATTTGAGTCGCCTATTGGCACGGGAAGGAGTTGGAATTTAAAACAAAAAAATACGCCATTAATTTTATTGATACAAAAACCTTCTAAAAAGTGATGATATCCAAAAATCAATTTTTCAAAATTAACTCTAATATATATACATCGATAACTTAACAAAATTTTCTATAGAAAATTTGAAGTTATCGCTATATCGATAACTTAACAAAATTTTCTATAGAAAATTTGAAGTTCTTGATATATCGATAACTTTACAACATTTTCTATAGAAAATTTTAAGTTATCGATACATCGATAACTTTACAAAAATTTCTATAGAAAATTTTAAGTTATCGATACATCGATAATTTTGGAAAAATTTCTATCGAAAAAAGTTATATATACATCGATAATTTTACATAATTTTCTGTAGAAAATTTGGAGCTATCGCTGCATCGCTAACTTTACAAAATTTTCTATAGAAAATTTGAAGTTGTCGATACTTCGATAACCTTACAAAATTTTCTATAGAAAATTTGAAGTTATCAATAACTCGATAACTTTACAAACATTTCTATAGCAAATTTGAAGTTATCGATACATCGATAATTTAACAAAAATTTCTTTAGAAAATTTGTTGTTATCGATACATCGATAACTTTACAACATTTTTAATAGAAAAGTTTAAGTTATTGATACATCGATAAGTTTACAAAATTTTCTATAGAAAATTTGAAGTTATTGATACATCGATAATTTTACAGCATTTTCTTTAGAAAATTTGAAGTTATCGATGCATCGATAACTTTATAAAATTTTCCATAGAAAATTTTAAGGTATCAATACATCGTTAACTTAAAGAAATTTTCTATACAAAATTTGAAGTTATTGATACATCGATAACTCATGGATGCATCGATAAAATAGAAAAAAATTAAATTGAAAATTTGAAGTTGTCTGTCGATACATCGATAACCTTATAGATTTTTTTTTTGTAAAGTTATCGATACATCGATTAATATTTTTAATAGTAAATTTGAAGTAATCAAACGTAAGATGATTTTTTATAGAAAATTTAAAGTTATCGATTCATCGATAACTTTACTGAATTTTCTTTAGAACATTTTATGTGATCGAAACATCAATAATTTTACATAACTTTAAATAGAAAATTTTATCGATGACTTTGGGAAATTTTTACAGAAAATTTAAAATTATCGTTATATCGATAGCATAAGGGAATTTTCTATAGAAGATTAAAAGCTATCGATAACTTTAATCGAGTTTTATTTAGGAAATTTTTTTAGGAAATATATTAAAAAACTACGATTTTTGACATAGTCTTTTATATTGTGTCACTATATTTAAATATATTCCAATTCTGTTTGCTACATGTTAGATTTTCTATTATTTTTATTTTTTTTGTTATCATGTACAAATCAACATACATGGAAAGTAAAATACAAAAGTAAAAATTTCACACTTGAGTGCGAATGTTTTTTGAGGATTTGTTTTATATGCAGAAGTTATGATAGCTTTTGGTTTTCATGTTATATGTATATGAATTGTGTTTAAAAGTACCCGGCTTTGCAAGGGGTGCAATTAATATCTTTAATATAAAAATACCAGTGGCTTGACATAAAGCGCCATCTGTAAGAGATTTTCAGTTGTTGCGGCAACGATCTTTAAGTGAAATTTATTTTATAAAATGAATTATTTACGAAATTTTAAATTTTCAAACATTTGTACGCACTTTTTACAATTTTTCTGTTAAAACACGGTATTTCTTTCTATCGAGTTTTTTTCCCGTATTATTCTACAAATCGTATTCTCATTTCCAGGGCAGCCAAATTTTATTTTGTGATATATGATGTCTATTTTTCTGCGTCAGATTAACCACAAATTGACAAAACAAAAATATGGAAAATATTTATTTATGGAAGGTAGCCGAAATCTAAGTAATTTCTAAAAAAAATCCGAATTGTTATATTGACACCCATATTTGTAAATACAATTAATTTTTTCACTGAAAGTGATCCTATACGGAAATATCAACAAACATTTGTAAATTTTGATTGTTGAAAAAAGAATTTCTTTTTTTTTTGAACAAAGAAATTCAACAAACACAATTTGTTGGTCTGACAAAAGTAAAAAATCTTAATTTTTTTTTCAACAAAGAAATTCAACAAACACAATTTGTTGATCTGGCAAATAATTTTTTTTTTTCAACAAAGAAATTTAACAAACACAAACAATATTTATTGACGTGATAAAAGAATTTTGAAATAAAATTACTTGACTGAGTTTGTTGAAAACAAAATCGAAGTTTTGTATTATGGACTAACAGACGGCCGTTTTTACTAAATGTTTGGTTGATTTACAATTGATGTTTGTTGATTTAAATTTGACGATTTTATTTTCTGTGTACGTTTGTTTTTAAATATCTTCCATAGCACTAAAAAGTACAATTTACATAAAAATGCATAATTTTCTCTTAAAATTTATAAAAGTTTATAAAAAAAAATTTACTCTAACCAACAAAACATTTGATGTATATTCGCTCTACCAGAAAATACTCATATGTATGTTAACATGTTTTATATTTTCTTACTTTTGGTTTAATTTTTTATTTTTTTTGGTTAGTTTTGCCAGTATATTTTTGTAAAATATGAAATACTTAAGTTTATATTTCCATCTTAAAATTCTTTTATAGTATTGAAAATAGAGTGCACCATTTCAAGGAATTTTTTGTTAAGTAAGAATTTAAAAATGTAAAAATACACACACAAAATAAACTCTTGAAAATATGTAGGTTAGTTGAAAAGAAAATATGTTAGTTTTTTATGTTAACCCAAAAGTAGGCAATACCAACCAACATCTTTTAATTTAAAAAAAGTATGCTAAATATTTTGATTGTTAAGGAAAAATTAAATTCAGTTTTTTCAAAAGTATTTTTTAATACAATTCGTCTACAGAATTTTTAAAGTAGGCCTAACAATTCTGTTTTTGTTTGTTTTTACATTAAAATATGCATTATATACTTAATACTTTGGAGTGTATTAGTTCTTAAAAACAAAAAAATAAACTAAAACTTTTAACTACGCCTTAGAGTATGCTTTAGTTTATTACCTTTAATGTTAACATAAAATGCAGGCAACATATAATATTTAAAAAAACTTTTAAGTATGCACTTTGTTTTCAAAGTATTAAATTTTGTTAAATAATTATAAAAAAACTTGTTTGAGACATGTTTGTAGCAATTAAAAAGATCCAGTGTTAATTTTTTTTTTAATTTATACTTAACATATAAAATGTTTAATAAAAATGGATGATTTTATTCTTATAAAAACGATAAACTCTTTTAGTTATCCTTTGTATTAAAGTGGAGTGCAATAAAACGATTTTTTCTATCTTTTATGAAAAATGTTTAGCTAATTTCAATCCAAAATGTTATATGTTTTTTTGATATTGTTTATCTTTCAGAAAACACTTTATACTTTCAATTTGTTTTTTTTTCACATTCAATAGAAATTTTTCATTTAATCCAAGAATAAAAGAAGTAAAAAACTGACTTTCACCTTGGTAGATTTTACGAATACCCCTACCATGTCCAAGATTTTTTATAACAAAATTTAATACGAGTGTTAAAACATATTATTTTTTTTAACATGATAATGTTTTTAGGCTGGTGTCTAATTTTAAAAAAGTTGCAGGACGCCACCTTAGTTTGACTATATACGCAAAAAATTAACGAAAATGAAAACAAGAATTACTATTTTCATTTCCTTAAAACCAAAAATTTTAATAACTTGGGCTTGTAACTGGATAATAATTCAAATCGTGGAGAATAAAACCTTTTTTCACCAGCTGGTGAATAAAAAGTAACAAAATTATTTTGCAACAAAAAAATTTTTTTTTTTTCATAACTTTTTTTTTCATCATTTTTTTTCCATCAAATTTTTTTTTTCATTAATTTTTTTTTTCAGCAAATTTATTTTTTTTCATAAAATTTTTTTTTTTCATCAAACTTTTTTTTCATTTTTTTTATCATTTTTTTTTTTTTATTCAATTTTTTTTTCATCAACTTTTTTTTGCATCAAAAATTTTTTTTTTTTCGTTAATTTTTTTTTTTTCCATCAATTTTTTTTTCCATCAAGTTTTTTCTATCAATTTTTTTTTCACCAATTTTTTTTTCATCATTTTTTTTTTCATAAATTTTTTTTTTCATCAAACTTTTTTTTTTCACCAAATTTTTTATACCCTCCACTCTAGTGATAGAGGGTATATATAAGTTTGTCATTCCGTTTGTAACACCTTGAAATATTGGTCTAGGACCCCATAAAGTATATATATTCATGATCCTCGATCGATTTTAAGACGATCTAGCGATGTCCGTCCGTCCGTCTGTCCGTCTGTCTGTCTGTTGAAAACACGCTAACTTTTGAAAGACATTACGTAGGCTCCTGAAGTTTGGCATATATGTTGGGCATTTACCTGGTCAGGTTGGTGTTGCAATCCAGCGAAATCGGTCCAGTGGTTCAAAAGTTATGAGCAAAACACTGAATTTCGGGTTTTTCGTGAATTTATGAGATAAAAAGCACTATAACTTTCGAAAATCAATTCTGAGGATGCTGAAGCTTGGCATATATATTTCTCGTTCCTCCAGCCTAGTATTGAATTTCACCCAAATCGGTCCAGTGGTTCAAAAGTTATTAGCAAAACCGTGAATATCAGATTAGCTTCACCTTAAATTCACGTGGTGAAAACCCGTTTAACCTGTTTTACAACCATTGGTAAGTCACAAAAATATTTTAAAACGTATTTTTGTCACACAAAAATATTTTTATACCAAAACCAAAAAAAAAATACACTCGAAAAAAATGTTACACTCAAAAAAAAAAATAGTAAATTTTTTTTTAATGTAAAATTCAAAAAAAAATTTACACTCAAAAAAAAATTATTTTTTTTTCAAAAATTACTAAAAAAAAAAAATTTTACACTCAAAAAAAATTAGTAAATTTTTTTTTCGAATATAAAATTCGAAAAAAATTTTACACTCAAAAAAAATTTTACACTCAAAAAAAAAATTGTTTTTTTTTTTAAATTACTAAAAAAAAAAAAATTTTTACACAAAATAAAATATTTCTAATCATAACTGTTATTTTTTCACGTTAGAAAATTTACTATCACTTAAAGCTAAGTACTCTGTTCGGTTTCACGGGAAAAAATCTGTCAAACTCCATATAAAAAAAAAAAATGGCAACGCGAGGAATTAAGGGGAAATTGTTAAAAAAGTTTTCACTCATTTTTATTATACAAGACAATTTAAATTGCCGTGAAAAAGTGACATTTCAGTTTTGTTATGATCGTTTCTTTCTTATCATTGTCAAAAGTTCTTGATTTTTAAATGTTTTATTGCAATTTGAGGCGTTTAAAGTTTAAGTGAAATTTTCACCGTAAGAAACAGAGTACTTAGCTTAAAATGGGCATTGTGGAGGGTATTCAATGAATATTCATAGATTCGGCCAAGTCGAATTTAACTTTTCTACTTGTTTTTCATTAAAAATTTTTTTTCATAAATTTTTTTTTATAATATTTTTTTCATCAATTTTTTTCATCAAATTTTTTTATCAAATTTTTTATTATCAATTTTTTTCTCACTAAAATTTTTTTTTCCATTTTTTTCATCAATTTTTTTTTTACATCAAAAAATTTTTCTTTTTATTAAATAAATTCATCAAAAACTTTTTTGCATCAAAATTTTTTTTCACCAAAAATTTTGTGTTCATTAAATTTTTTTAACATAATTTTGTTTTCCGTGAAAAAAAAATATTTTTTTTTTACCAAAACTACTTTTTCACCAAGTCTAAGCTTTTCGCATAAAAATTTTCCATTTGTTTATCAAATGTACATAAAACAAGTGAGAGTGTTATATTCTTTGGTGCCGAATCTTTTATACTCTCAAAAATGTAAAAACACTTTTTTGCACTTATTTTTGCACTCACCTACGAAATGTACAGCTCTTTTGGGTTTTTAATGTAAAAACACAAAATGTAAAAACACTTTTTTGCACTTATTTTTGCACTCACCTACGAAATGTACAGCTCTTTTGGTTTTTTAATGGGGTCCTAGACTGATATTTCAACTCGTTTTGCATGGAATAGCAAAGTAATATAACATTATTTGTTCTAAAAAAACTTTGCTTTGGCAAGTACACCCAAATCTTCCGCAAAACATTATCATGATTTAATGTTTTGGGCAAGAGTTCAAAATTCGCAGGCATTTTTTAAATATTTGTGTGACTTCCCACAGCTTAAGGTTAATTGTGACGATGCTACACTAAGGCTAAATGGGTTTAGTTGTTAAAAAAGAAAATAGTGCATACTTTTAGGTACAAAGAAAAAATTCATTACTAAGGCAACAGAAAACTAGCAGATATGAATTTATTTTGGGTCCCAAAACTATGCAACAACATTTTTAAAATTCTAGTCAGATATCAAACATATTTTTTATTGAAATTTGATTTAAAACAATGAAGTATTATGAAGGATTGTCCTGATCTCCTCCTCTTGAAGGTTTTATGATGTATTAGTTTAACTAAAAACACATGCATTCATTTATTTAATTTTACGATACACTTTTTTTGTATAGCATAGTTTTAGGCCTCAAAATAAATTGATAAATGCTAGTTTCATGTTGCCCTGATGATTACGAATTTTTGAGCATAAGCCAAAAAGTATGCATTCCTTTTTCTATTCGACACTATGGACATTTTCTTTGACAAGCGTAAAGCACCTCTAGCTTATTTTTTAAATAATCTAAAAATACCATACTTCTAAAAATACTACCATTTTAAGACGCTATTTTTTAAATCTAGTTTTCGAAATGTTACAAATGAAATGTTATACATATGTATTCCACTTCACCACAAAAAATAAGTAGAGGATCAAAAATATGAAAAAGCGCAATATGCAAATCATAGCATATTTATATTTTAAGCTGTCCGTTAGGATTTATTTTTTGCTTTTATATCCATTTTTATTTTTTCTTTTCAATAAAATATTCTCCAAAATAAAATCAAACAAAAGTTTATATTTGTCTTTAGTTTATTTCTTTTTTGCTATATATTTTTTTTTTCAAATTTCATTACATTTGGATATTTTCAAGCTAGTAATATGGTAAAACTTATTCTAAGTGGGTACAATTAAAAGAAAACTATTATTTAGATTTTTTTTCCTAAATCAAATTTTAAGCCAAATGTTATATCATTCAATTTCGGCAAATTTACTTACTTTGGCAAAAATCTTTGCCGTCTTAATACCTTCCAACCACATTATAGAGGTTTACTCACCTTGTCGTTCCGTGTGTAACGCATCGAAATGTCGGTCGGGCACCCCATAGTGTATATGGGGCATTCCGTGTCAAATCGGACACTTTGAATATTTTTTTTTTTGTAGATTTTCCCAATTTGTTAACAGTTTTTAGTTTCCTTCGAAAACTCCTTTGTGGTAAATTTTTAGATTTTTTTGATGACCCGTTCAAAAGATATCGAATTTTTAAAAATTGGTAGTTTGTTCCTTTACTCAAACTTCTTTTACTCATTACTTCTTCAATATTGGTCCAAATTACAAATTTTCAAAAAAAAAAGATCCAAAAAAAATTCCAAAAAAAAAATCTAAAAAGTGTTCTAGTATGCGATTTTTAAGTTTTAAAATTTAAATGTCATTTTTGAAAATGTATGCACTTTTTAATTTTTTTTTTAAATTTTTTTGTGTAAAACTTCTATTGATTCTACAAATTTTAAAAAAAATTTTATTGTAATTTTCCAATCTTAAAATCATTTCTACTGCTCCAACGCACAGTGCCACATTTGGCCAATCTAGCACGACAAAAATAAAAAAAAAAAGTTCCCCGATTTTTATGATTTCTTTGTATGTATTACAAAACATTCCTAATAGCACGGAAACACTCATATAAGAACGATAATTCTGTCCGTATTAAGATGTGGGTGCATAAAGTTGCATCTTGTAAAATCCTGTGAGTAGAGTTCATTATTTCGCATTAATTAAGTCGATTTTAAACTGTTGTAACTTTAACAAAAATTATGTTTATGCACTTTTTTTGGTAATTTTAAAGGAATTTAAAGGCTTTAAGTCATATCTTTTCTTTTTTTTTTAAACAATTTTTTCTATTTTTTATTAAACTTTTAACATAATAAAAATTTTTGAAAAGAAAACTATATATTTATTTTTTTTTTGATGGAATAGAACTTTTGTTTTTGGTCCCTATTGGTTGCCGGACTTTTTCATACATATTGATCAATATCCATAGTAATTATTTCAACGGCTAACTTTTGCGACCGTCTGCGACGCTGACTACAGTGAGGCAATATGTAAACCTTGTTTTCACATATTTTTTAAACATTTTTTTTTAAGTGGGCGTGGCAGTTGTCTGACCGCCCCCTTTTTTTGTGAGATTATTTCTACAGTCCTTAAGAGTATATATACCAAATTTAAAGAAATTATAACCAAAATAAAAAAATTTTTAAAAAGTGGGCGTGGCCGTTAACTGACATCCCATATTTTTCATAATGTTGTTTTTGAAGTCAAAATGAACATTTATACCGAATTTCCAGTCAATATAAATAGAATTGGATTTTTGTCGTCCTAGATTGGCCAAATGTGGCATTGTGCAACGGTGCGTAATAGAGGGGTCCTTTCCAAGAAAGACCCCCATTAATTTTTACGTCTAAATATTTCTTCGGAACAAACTAATACCCTATCTCCAATTCCTAAGGGAGCTCGCACACAAAATGACATTTTTTTTTAATTTGCTCCAACCGCTCTAACTGCCCTAAGAGTGCCCATAGAGCAATGGGCACTCTTACACAATATTTTTTTAGTCCAAACATTTTCTCTGAACACACCTACCCTCTGTCTTTAACTATTAAGGCGGTCTCCATACAAGTATTTTTATTTTTTGTAAATTTGTTTTATTTAGTCAGCTTCTACTGGTCCAATGGTGTGTCCGAGAGGGGTCGTTAGTGAGACCGACCCCCATTTATTTTTACCCTACAACAATTTTTGTAAAAGATACCTACGCCCTATCTCCACTCCCTAAGTAGGCTTCCATTCAAAATTAAATTTTTATAAAATTTGCTTCAACTGCAATTTGAAATAGGGCGTAAGTATGTTGTAAAAAAATGTTCGAGGGTAAAAATAAATGGGCGTCGGTCTTACTGATGACCCCTCTCGGTTGCACCATTGGACCGGTAGAAGCTTATTTAATAAAACAAATTTACAAAAAATAAAATAAATTGTATTGGGACCGACTTATAAAGTTAAAGATAGAGGGTATGTTTGGACTAAAAAAATATTGTAGGGCGATCATACATTTGATTGTTCTATGGGCACTCATAGGGCAGTTAGAGCGGTTCGAGCAAATTTTAAAAAATTTAATTTTGTGTGGAAGCCCGCTTAGAAATTGGAGATAGGGTAGTAGTTTGTTCCAAACAAATGTTTAGACGTAAAAATTAATGGAGGTCGGTCTTGGAAATGACCCCTATATGACGCACCATTGGAGCAGTAGAAATTATTTTAAGATTGGAAAATTACAATAAAATTTTATCAAAAATTTTTAAAAAATAGTAATAATCATTGTCCCATGATCCTACTGGGCAAAAAATTTGTAGAATCGATAGAAAAAAAATTTCAAAAAAAAACTAAGAGTACATGAATTTTCAAAAATGGGATTTAAATTTTAAAACTTAAAAATTGCATACTAGAGCACTTTTAAGATTTTTTTTTAATGTACGTAAAAAAACAAAAATTTTGAAAAAAAAAAAATGTAATTTGGACCATTATTGAAGAAGTTATGAGTAAAAGAAGTTTGAGTAAAGGAAAAATACCAATTTTAAAAAATTCGATATCTTTGGATCCGGTCATCAAAAAATTTGAAAATTAACCACGATGGAGTTTTCGAAGGGTACTAAAAACTGTAAACAAATTGGGAAAATCTAAAAAAAAAAAATTAGTTAAAGTGTCCGATTTGACATGGAATGCCCCTTATATAAATAACATAATGTTGATCCAAGATCGATTCTAAGACATTATATGAATGTTTTTCCCTCCGTCCTTTCGTCTGTAGTTAACATAATGCAGTAAAAAGTAAAAAAGATATCCTTCAGAAGCTTTAGATTAATATTTCTTATGGTCCGAAGCTGGTTAAATTCTTAAAAGCGAAAAAGCGGACCAAGAGAAAAAGAGTTCCTCTAAAAATACTAAACCAACATCTGAAATCACATATTTTTTACACATTTTTGTTAAAAAAGTTAAAAATTTTTATGGTAGAAGATGTTCAAAGTCCCACACTTGGACCCGGGGGGGGCTAGAAAATCTTGTTTTTTTCGGCTTTAATTTAAAAAAATAATTTAAATAATAATAAAATTGTATTACTTTAGTGCAAAAGCATAATTAACAAATTTGTAAACTTTTATCGCTGGGGAGAAGGTATCCCCTAACGCCCCGCCGAAGCACCCCACCCACTAAATACGACCCTGCAATTTTTATTTATTTTACATATTGGAAGTTTGTCTTTTTGCTACTTTTACTCCCTTTTACTCCCTTTTTCTCTCATAATTTTTTTTTCTTTTTTAATAAAATTACTACAAAACTGTTTTTTTATCAAAATTAAAATTTTCTAGTAAAACTTTTCTATTTGTTTTTTATAAAAAAAAAAATTAAATCACTAAGGCTGGATTACTCAATGCTCCGTTATAAAATAACTCTCCGTTAAATTTAACTTTTTCATACAAATTTCCGTTAAATCGTCAGTTAGCAGCTAACTTTTCATTGAGTAATCCGCATTAATCGTATTTCAAATAATTTGGGCATTAATTTTATTTTCTTGTTTTCCTACAATTTAAATATTTTCAGCCACCATATGCAACTGTTCCAACAAATCCTATGGAAATATTTGGTACCCTAATATCAAATATTAAAGAAAAAAATATGTGTTCTCCTATTTTAATATAAAAATATTTTTAAAAAGGAAAATCTGCATAAAATTCATAAAGCACAAATTTATGATCTTACTTATTGAAATCGATTTGATTTATACCCTACAGGAAAGTTAGCGGAAAAAAATATAACTGTATTTTTATTAATTACACAAGTTTACAAATTCCGGTCAAATTTTGGATAAGAGTCGATTAGAACAAACCTTAACATTATATATTTATTTGCTTAAGAAGTTTATGCTTAAAGATGTTAAAAGACCTGGATTAGAAAATAACGTTTGTTGTCGCCCTGCCCTTTTTTATGGGCGTGGATGTAAACAAATTCATTAAAATAATGATAAAATGTTGCCAAAGTGCATAATAAATAAGTAAATATTTTTTGCGTGGGGGAAGGTATCCCAACCGATTTCTTCACCCCCTCCAAAAAAAAAAAACTCCCGGAATGTATATTTTTTTATTTTTTTTAAATTTTACACTCTCATTTGTTTTTATACCCTCCATTCTAGTGATAGAGGGTATATATAAGTTTGTCATTTCGTGTGTAACACCTCGAAATACTGTAAACAAATTGGGAAAATCTAAAAAAAAAAAATTAGTTAAAGTGTCCGATTTGACATGGAATGCCCCTTATATAAATAACATAATGTTGATCCAAGATCGATTCTAAGACATTATATGAATGTTTTTCCCTCCGTCCTTTCGTCTGTAGTTAACATAATGCAGTAAAAAGTAAAAAAGATATCCTTCAGAAGCTTTAGATTAATATTTCTTATGGTCCGAAGCTGGTTAAATTCTTAAAAGCGAAAAAGCGGACCAAGAGAAAAAGAGTTCCTCTAAAAATACTAAACCAACATCTGAAATCACATATTTTTTACACATTTTTGTTAAAAAAGTTAAAAATTTTTATGGTAGAAGATGTTCAAAGTCCCACACTTGGACCCGGGGGGGGCTAGAAAATCTTGTTTTTTTCGGCTTTAATTTAAAAAAATAATTTAAATAATAATAAAATTGTATTACTTTAGTGCAAAAGCATAATTAACAAATTTGTAAACTTTTATCGCTGGGGAGAAGGTATCCCCTAACGCCCCGCCGAAGCACCCCACCCACTAAATACGACCCTGCAATTTTTATTTATTTTACATATTGGAAGTTTGTCTTTTTGCTACTTTTACTCCCTTTTACTCCCTTTTTCTCTCATAATTTTTTTTTCTTTTTTAATAAAATTACTACAAAACTGTTTTTTTATCAAAATTAAAATTTTCTAGTAAAACTTTTCTATTTGTTTTTTATAAAAAAAAAAATTAAATCACTAAGGCTGGATTACTCAATGCTCCGTTATAAAATAACTCTCCGTTAAATTTAACTTTTTCATACAAATTTCCGTTAAATCGTCAGTTAGCAGCTAACTTTTCATTGAGTAATCCGCATTAATCGTATTTCAAATAATTTGGGCATTAATTTTATTTTCTTGTTTTCCTACAATTTAAATATTTTCAGCCACCATATGCAACTGTTCCAACAAATCCTATGGAAATATTTGGTACCCTAATATCAAATATTAAAGAAAAAAATATGTGTTCTCCTATTTTAATATAAAAATATTTTTAAAAAGGAAAATCTGCATAAAATTCATAAAGCACAAATTTATGATCTTACTTATTGAAATCGATTTGATTTATACCCTACAGGAAAGTTAGCGGAAAAAAATATAACTGTATTTTTATTAATTACACAAGTTTACAAATTCCGGTCAAATTTTGGATAAGAGTCGATTAGAACAAACCTTAACATTATATATTTATTTGCTTAAGAAGTTTATGCTTAAAGATGTTAAAAGACCTGGATTAGAAAATAACGTTTGTTGTCGCCCTGCCCTTTTTTATGGGCGTGGATGTAAACAAATTCATTAAAATAATGATAAAATGTTGCCAAAGTGCATAATAAATAAGTAAATATTTTTTGCGTGGGGGAAGGTATCCCAACCGATTTCTTCACCCCCTCCAAAAAAAAAAAACTCCCGGAATGTATATTTTTTTATTTTTTTTAAATTTTACACTCTCATTTGTTTTTATACCCTCCATTCTAGTGATAGAGGGTATATATAAGTTTGTCATTTCGTGTGTAACACCTCGAAATATTGGTCTAAGACCCCATAAAGTATATTTATTCATGATCCTCAATCGATTTTAAGACGATCTAGCGGTATCCGTCCGTCCGTCTGTCCGCCTGTCTGTCTGTCTGTCTGTTGAAAACAAGCTAACTTTTGAAAGGCTTTACGGAGACTCCTGAAGTTTGGCATATATGTTGGGCATTTACCTGGTCAGGCTGGTATTGCAATCCACCGAAGTCAGTCCAGTGGTTCAAAAGTTATGAGCAAAAGACTGAATTTCGGCAAAGTTTTTCGTTAATTTAACAGATAAAACACACGCTTACTTTCGAAAGGCAATTCTGAGACATATATATTTGTCGTTCCCCTGGCCTGGTTCGTTTTGAATTTCAGCCAGATCGGTCTAGTGGTTTAAAAGTTATTAGCAAAACCGTGAATTTCAGATTAGTTTCACCTTAAATTCATGAGTTGAAAACCCGGTAAACATGTTTTAAAAGCATTGGTAAGTTACAAAAATATTTAACAACGTATTTTTGTCACTCAAAAATATTTGTACACTAAAAAAAAGAAAATACACTCAAAAAAAAATTTACACTCAAAAAAAAAAAAAAAATATTTTTTTTTCGAAAGTTACTTAAAAAAAATATTTTTTTTACAAAAAATAAAAACTAATCAAAAATGTTATTTTTTCACGTTAGAAAATGTACTATCCATTAAAAGGGCATTGTGGAGGGTATTCATAGATTCGGCCAAGTCGAATTTAACTTTTCTACTTGTTTTTAGTTAAATTATATTTCTTTGCATGAAGGGTGTCCATTATGCCTGTCTTTATTTGAATAAAAGTTTCATATTTGTTTCCTTTTTGACTTGTTCTCTTTATTACTCAAGTGAAATTTTTAATATATCATTTTAATACCGGTTTATTTCGATTTCGTCTGTTTTTTTGTGACTTTCTTATTTTATTGTCAAAAAATCATCAATTCAAATATAAAAGCTGCATTTATGTCTATTTGTCCATATGTGTGTGTATATTTGTGCTGATATGAAAAAAAAAATCTTTATAAATAAAATCTTTTTGTGTTATTTATTTTTATTTAATTTTTTTTTTTGTAAACAATATATATTTTTATAACTTTTTTTATATTTGTCATTTTCTGTATATATTTGTATTTATGGTCTCTTGACAGAAGATTTTTTTGTTGACCTCTGCATGTATAAATATAGTTTTATTGATTATGTGAGTATTATTATTATTATTTTTAAAGAATTTTGTTTTTTTCCAAATAATGTAGTATATGGTATGCACAATATTGAGTAAAAATATATTGCATACTTTGCGGTTTTTTTTTCCTAAAGTAAATCAAAGTGTTTTTTTTTTTATTCACACATACATATATTATTTCTGAGTATTTTATAAATGGAATACTTTGACATGGAAAATTGTTTATATTTAGCACCCCTAGAAGAGTTGAGTGACAGGTGTAATTAGGTGTGCACAGTTGAACCACCAGAATAGTTGGTTGTATTTTTTTTTTTTTTTTTTCAAAGTTTATTTATTACAACTGAGTACAATTAAGGCTCATCTAGTAATATACATTTCAATAAAAAATCACGGGTAGTTAGGATAAAACCCATTGGTTATACCCAACATTTAAGCAAGAATACATTTTGTAGAAAATTTAGTCATTCGCCAGATACAAATCCGTTGGCAAAGTTCTCTTTAATCTTCTATGCTGCAAGGGATTGTATTGTGTATCTTCTTTGGCACCATATGGTGCAATATGTTTTAAATTAAATAAAAAAAATCATAGGCAAAAAAGACTAACACGAAATAGTTAGTAAATATATTTTTAAAAAAACTAAGGAAAAAGACTTTATATCACCTGCGTAGTAATTGAATTAAAAAAAAAAAAGATCCTTAAAATATGCAGTAATTTATTGATTGCAAATAGACACTCAAAACAAATTGTTGTATTTTTTAATTATTTGGATTTATTAAGAACATTTTTTTAATATTATACCTAAAGGTAAGTAAGTTTCTCGGTTTTGACGTGAAAATTTGTCAAACTCCATTTAAAAAAATATAATTTTGGCTTAACAAAATCGTAAAAATTTCGCTGAAGACATATTCTGTTTGCTGGTGAAAAACCCGTAAAATAACTTGGTATTTGCTAGGTTGGCTCGTTTTTGGGCTTTTCTTTCTGATCGAATTCAAATACCCGCCAAAAGTGTCGGTCTTCTAAGGTTAACTCAAATGCAAGATATCACTTCGATCGGAGTTTATATTCTGTCCCCACTTTGAGCGTCAAAATTGCGAATTTTGCGAATAAGGAATTAAAAAAAATAATTATTAAAAGTTTTTATTAAAGGACGTCTTTAACCCAAATTGGCTAGGTGTCAAAGATGACCCTCACAGAAAATTTTAAGTTTAGAGCTTAAAAAAATTATAGCCCCAACTATAATTTTGTAGCAATATAACGTTAACCTTTCTTGGTAGGGGGTCAAAAATGACCCATTCAGTAAAAATATATATTTGGTTGATATCGAAAAATTTAAGCACTATCACTAAAATTTTTTGCAAGGGTCATTTTTGACCCCGATCTAATATGGGTTAAAGATAGCTTAAATAGGTTAGATTTTAGGTCTAAATTAAAGTTATCTAATAGATTTTCAAAATTTAATTTTCCGTAAAATATATTTTTTTTTAATGAATGGGTTATTTTTGACCCCCTACCAAGAAGGGTTAACGATTTTTTTAAAGATAATATATATAAAACACAGAAGCCATTTAAAACTTGTTTATAACAAAAAATTTAAGCTCTAAAATTCAAATATTCAAAATTGACCCCCGCGGAATTATATATTTTAAATTTTTTTTAACAAAATTTTCAAAATGGCGGATATCCGTCGTTCCACTTTTGGTGAATCGAGGGGACGTTAGCGGATTTTAAGGAAATGTTGGTTTTATCAATAATTTGGATTGACTGAATCTTATTAATTTAATTTTTGGGCAAATTAACTGTTTTTTGGTGTCGTGGCATTCTATTAGATAACTTTAAGTCTAACATACATTTGGCTGGGGGTCAAAAATGGGGTAATTTTTGACGCAGAAAATTTAAAGTTTAGAGCTGAAATTTTGTGCTATATACAAGTATAAAACGGCGTCCAAAATTTTCAGATTCAAATATAAAATTAATATAATAATTTTGAACCCATGATCAAGTGTTTTAATTTATTGTTTTCAGTTAACTTCAAATCATTTTTAATTTCAACCTAACCGACAATTGGTAACAATGACTGTCGAATCGTTGCACTGTGGCGGAAATCACTGATCTAGCGGCGCTTAAGTCAAAATAAGAAAATTAAGATCGATAAATGTTTTTGCACTGCATCGTTTACCTATACTTTACAGAAAAAAATTTACGTTTTTACTTTTGTTTTGCTTTCAATATTCGTACTGCTGTAAGCTGTCAAATATACATTTTCTGCAGCAAGTGTATTAATGGAATTTGGGGCCTAATTACTCAGTGAATTTTTCTTGACACTTTTAAGTCAATTGTTTATACATTTTGAGCCAAAAAGTTTTAATTGAAAGTAAAAGGTATGTTTTAACTAAAAAATAAATGTTTGCGGCCTGTGTGTATCTAGTTAATTATTAGTGCATTATAGAAGTTGACATTTGTGATATAAACTATAATTTCATGGACTACAACTTTTGAAATTCGATCGTATTCGGTCCAATTTCTGTTTTGTTTATTATTTTGGGTTATTTTTGTTGTGACGTTTCAGTATGGCGTGCTAGTTCGCGCAGGTTGTTCGGTTTTTTAGGGTACATCTGCCTGTCCAAATAAACAGTGTAAACGCGATACAGACCACAATTTTCAATCGATTTGGCTAAAATTTGAAATTTAAAATTTTTTATCGAAAGAACAAAACCTATTAACTTTTTGACAAAATCGGTCCATGTTATCCCATAGCTCCCATGTTAATTTAATTTTTACTAAAAAGCCCTAACAATGGTATTTTAACAAATATCCTCTTGAAATTCGACTGGTAAATGTTTTATGTAGCCAAAAATAATCACACTAAATTTTAACGGAATCGAAACATTTTAACTTATAGTCCTCATACAGACCACCCTCCCAATATTCACATAAATTTCCCAAAATACATAAAAAAACTGAAATAAATAAATATGGTTAAAAATTAAATTCTTTATAAGTTTTATAATCACAAATATGAATTGGGCTTTATTATTTTACATTTCCGAATTAAGCGCCGCTGGATTGGATGTTTCGGCCACTGTGCGTTGTAGCGAATTCGACCAAGATTTTGGGGGGAATAGAACCCTCGTACCCTGTTTCCTTAGTTAGCACGCTACCAGGCGCCCGATTCTAAGACATTCTGAGAAAATTTTCCAAAAAATTGTTTTATATACGTTATACTATCAATATTTTTAAGATTTTAAGATGTTTTTTCTATTCCTATGTAGTAGACAAACATTTTTTATGTAAACAAAATTATGCTCCTGTATTCTATACAAAAAAAAAAAAAACATTCTAAATAATGTTTTATATCAAAATTCATAATAAGATTGACAGATATTTTTTCACAGAAAATTTTAAGATTGTGTCACATTTTTCCTTTAAAAATTTGAAATTTTCCTAAAAAAAAATTCAGATTTTTTGCTATGAAAAAATTTTGAGATTTTTTTTTAGAAAATTTCCTTCTTTCCTTTTTTTCTTTTTTTTTCTTTTTTTTCCCCTTTTTTTTCCTCTTTTTTCTTTTTAAAATTTAGTCTGGGGGGGAAATTTTCCCTTTTCCCCCCTTGTACCCGCGCATGTAAAAAGAAATCATAAACGTTATTGCTTGCTAGCTTTTACACTTCGTCCACAACTGATAAAAATTCTTAGCAATGTCAAAATTGATATAAGGCCAAAATATATACGGCAATAATTGCTTTGCAATTTGTCTGAGCAACTATTGCTGGCAATTAAAACATCAAAATTGTAGGCTATCTTTGTTTGGAAGTCATCAAAATAGACGAAAAGTGTTTTATTTTGTTTATTCGCCGACGTTATTCGTTATTGCTACCGAAAAAAAAAAATCAGGAGGACCCTGGTGTAAATATCGGAAACATGCCTAAAATTATGCTACAAAAAATCTATCTTTTTCAAAAGAGTCATCAAAAATAAAACGTCTCTAGTTTATGATGTAAGAACACCTTTAGTTGGATATTTCTGGGTCTCTCATTATTTTTTTTTTTTTATTTTATCCCAAACTTTCCATTAAGCCAAGGATTTAAAAAAATGTAAACTGCTGATTTAACAAACTTTAGCAGGATGCTATAAGAACAGTTTTCTTTTTCAATTCCTTTAAAAATCCATTTTCTTTTTAATTTAATTTTCTCCCATAGAATGTTGCATCAAATTACAATAAAAAAATTTAAAATGTGCACAATTTAAAGCTACTGATTTCTTATCAAAATACATTTCATTACAAAATTGTTTAAACAAAGAAGAAATCATTGCATTTATAGCTTTTACTCCCCTTTTTTAAAAAAAAAATATCTTATAGTTCATTTGGTACACCAAATTTATTTGTACTTTTTTTCTTCTTTTAGTTTCATTGCCAAAATCTTACATTGTACAAATTGTTTAATGCAAACAATTCATTAGATGTATAAAAAAACTTTCTTTTCCAAAAACAAAAAAAAAAACTTATAAATTTTTGGTAGAAACAAAAAAATTGCAAACACAAAATTAAGCTGATTTTTTAACCAAAACACAAAAAAAAAACAATCTCCCTCTTTTACAGTCATATTAAATATACACTAATACTGTAATTTAAACTTGGTAGCACACGATTTCATTTATACAGTGATGGGAAAATTTATAGATTTTTAGAAAATGATGATAAAAAGAGAAACAATTGGCGTGAATAAAATTTTGTTTTGTTCAAAAAAGGAGTGCATACTTTTAGGATTAAATATAAACCCCATCGAAAGTCCTTTAATGTAAAGCTATGTGTTACACTATACCACTGACAATAATTTTTATGAAAAAGCAATATTTTTTATAGCATATTTTTGGACATGTAGCATATATATGATTGTTATTTAAAAGCGCGAAAAACCCCTACATATTGCTAAATTTATAAACAAATATAAAAATTTATTTAATATTTATTCGATTTATTTAAAAAAAATCATAAATGCCATTGTTTCGGTGGGATTACATTTTCGGCTCATATTTTTACAAAATCCCTAAAATTACGCTACATCAAAATCTGATTTTTTTTATAAAAATCTTCTAAAATAAATCGACTCACAATCAGTGGTATGATGTAGACACAGCTTTAAAGCGGTGTTTATTTTGGTCGATTTTTATAAAAAAGCAAGATTTTGCTGTAGCATAATTTAAGGCATTTTTTACATATATAATCCGAAAATTAAATCCCAGCAAAACAATGACATTTATGTTTTTTTTTTAATAAATAAAAATAAGATTAAATAAACTGTTATATTTGTTTACAAATTTAGCAAAATGTAGAGTTTTTTGTTACTTTTAAATAACAACCATGTATTAACTACATACTTAAAATTATGAGTTTATCTCCCATATTAGGGCATGTAGTTAATATATGATTTTTATTTAAAAGCGACAAAAAACTCTACATATTGCTAAAGTTGTAAACAAATATGAAAATTTATTTAATCTTAAGTCGATTTACTAAAAAAATTCATAAATATCATTGTTTTGCTGGGATTTAATTTTCGGATCATATATTTACAAAATGCCTAAAATTATGCTTCAACAAAATCTTACTTTTTTATAAAAATAGTCGAAAATAAAACAATTCAGTGGTATGGTGTAAACTTAAAAGCAACAAAAAATCTTAGCTCGATTTATAAAAAAAAAACATAAACTTCATTGTTTTGCTGGGATTTAATTTTACATAATGCCGAAAATTATGCTACAGCAAAATCTTACTTTTTTATAAAAATCGTCCAAAAAACGACTCAGTGGTATGATGTAGACACAGCTTTAAAGCGGTGTTTACACCATATCATTGAGTCGTTTTATTTTCGACGGTTTTAATAGAAAAAAGTAAGCTTTTGCTGTAGCATAATTTTCGGGATTTTGTAAATATAAGATTCGAAAATTAAATCCCAACAAAACAATGAAATTTATAATGTTTTTTTTTTTTTTTCAATAAATTAAGATTAAATAATTTATTTATAAATTTACCAAATGTTGAGTTTTTTGTCGCTTTTCAATAACTATCATATATATGGGGCATTCCATGTCAAATCTAACACTTTGAATTTTTTTTTTTTTTAGATTTTCCCAATTTGTTTACAATTTTTAGTACCCTTTGAAAACTCCTTCGTGGTAAATTTTAAGATTTTTTTGATGACCCGTTCAAAAGATATCGAATTTTTTAAAATTGGTAGTTTGTTCCTTTACTCAAACTTCCTTTACTCATACCTTATTAAAACCCAGCAAAAATAAATCGAGATTTTGGCGACACAGCATCTTTTTATAGCATATCGAAGCGCATCCAAAGAGCACTCTTGAGGATGCAGTAAAAGTAAGGGAAAAAAATTATAATTTTTTGTTAAGATTTTTTATATGAAACTCAAAATAAAAAATTATATTTTGATAAAATTTCATACATACTTTCCATTTGAATATATTTAACACTTTTTGAATAAAAAACCATGAGTTTTGGACAAAGACACATGATTTTACTGCATCATTATTGCGCATTAATCAGCGCTGCAAAGAGTGCTTCAATCATAACACCTCACATTTAAAAAAAAAAAAAAATGAGTACACTTTAGTTTCAAAAAATACAAATTATATTACAAAAAATGTCCAATCATATTTTAGAATCTCCAATTATATATAAAATTGTCCAATTATATTTCAAAAATTTCCAATATAATTGAAAATTTTTGAAATGTAATTAAAATTTATTTGGTTATAAATGGTAATATCTGAAATATAAAAGAAAGTTTCTGAAATATAATTTTAAATTTTCGAAATATAATTGGAAATTTTTTAAATGTAATTGGATCTCTTAGGCGGTATTCCTTCCAAATGCTTGCAGGAAGTCAACTGATTTTCAGAATTAGTCAATTGTATTTAAGATTTTCCAATTGTATTCAGAAATAGTCAATTGTATTTCAGATTTTGTTATTTGTATTTCAGAAATATTCAAATGTGCTTCGTTTTTATTCTGCTTAAATCAGCTCTAAAAATATACATGAATTCACTGCATCTTTATTGCGATTTTTCAGCGCTCTAAAGAGATGTGAATTCAGAGCATCATAAGAGCACTTTTTCGGTGTATCCAACTAGCGCTCTAAAGTGTGACATCGCCTTAGAGAATCATGCATGAATTTAGCAGGTTTGGATGCGCTCCTTGACTCGAGTTTCCTTTCCAAAAGCTGCTGCCAGTTCAACAAAATTTCTGCTGGGTAATGGTCGAAATTTAATTTTTTTTTATTTTTAAATTTTTGTTTTTTTACATACTTTAAAAAAAAAAATTCCAAAAAATTCGTAAAAGCTCTCTAGTATGAGATTTTTAAGTTTTAAAATCTCATTTTTGAAGATGTTTGTACTCTTCGATTTTTTTGAAATTTTTTTTTGTAAAACTTTAACCGATTCCACAAATTTTTTGCCCAGGAGGACCGTGGGATAACGATTATTACAATTTTTTTAAATTTTTTTAAAAAATATTGTAATTTTCCAATCTTAAAATCATTTCTACTGCTCCAATGGTGCGTCATAGAGGGGTCATTTAT
Source organism: Pegoplata infirma (assembly GCA_963921195.1). Lineage (NCBI taxonomy): Eukaryota > Metazoa > Arthropoda > Insecta > Diptera > Anthomyiidae > Pegoplata > Pegoplata infirma. The sequence goes on along the minus strand of OY992539.1, from coordinate 47,295,686 downwards.
AAGACCGGACCCCATTAATAATACCCTATCTCCAATTTCTAAGGAGGCTCCCACACAAAACGACATTTTTTAAAATTTGCTCCAACCGCTCTAACTGCTCTAATAGTGGCCCTTAGAGCAACAAAATGTATGACCGACCCACAATATATTTTTAGTCCAAACATTTTCTCTAAACACACCTACCCTCTATCTTTAACTGTTAAGACGGTCCCCATATATTTATTTTAATTTTTTCAGCTTCTACAGGTCCAATGGTGCGTCCGAGAGGGGTCATTAGTGAGACCGACCCCCATTTACTTTTGCCCTACAACATTTTTTTAAAACATACCAACGCCCTATCTCCACTCCCTAAGTAGGCTCCCATACAAATAACAGTTGGAGCAAATTTTATTTAGTGGAGATAGGGCGTAGGTATATTTTAAAAAAATGTTGTAGGGTAAAAATAGATGGGGGTCGGTCTCACTAATGGACCGGTAGGAGCTGATTAAATAAAACAAATTTACAAAAAATAAAAAAAAATTGTATGTGGACCGCCTTAACAATTAGAGATAGAGGGTAGGTGTGTTCAGAGAAAATGTTTGGACTAAAAAAATATTGTGGGTCGGTCATACATTGTGTTGCTCTAAGGGCACTATTAGGTTAGTTAGAGCAGTTGGAGAAAATTTAAAAAAATGTCGTTTTGTGTGGGAGCCCCCTTGGAAATTGGAGATAGGGTACTATTTTGTTCCAAAGAAATGCCAAGACATAAAAATTAATGGGGGTCGGTCTTATAAAGGACCCCTCTATGACGCACCATTGGAGCAGTAGAAATGATTTTAAGATTGGAAAATACAGTAAAAATTTTTCAAAAAATTTAAAAAAAATAGTAATAAGCGTTATCCCACGATCCTCCTGGGCAAAAAATTTGTAGAACCGATAGAAGTTTTTCACAAAAAAATTTAAAAAAAATCGAAGAGTACAAACATTTTCAAAAATGAGATTTAAATTTTAAAACTTACAAATCGCATACTAGAGAGCTTTTAAGAATTTTTTTGGGATTTTTTTTAAAAAGTACGTAAAAAAACAAAAATTTTGAACAAAAAATTTGAAATTTGGACCATTTTTGAAGAAGTTATGAGTAAAAGAAGTTTGAGTAATGGAACAAAATACCGATTTTTAAAAATTCGATATCTTTAGAACGGGTCATCAAAAAAATCTGAAAATTTACTACGAAGGAGTTTTCGAAGGGTACTAAAAACTGTAAACAAATTAGGAAAATCTAAAAAAAAATTTCAAAGTGTCCGATTTGACATGGAATGCCCCATATACTACATGCCTAAAATTATGCTATAATGCTTTTTCGACTTAAGCTATGTTGACGATTTAAGCTATTTTCACTAGGGTGGAGCGGATTTCGATGCTTTTTTGCCTGAAACGTACTTAAAAAAAAAATTAGCATCATAGGACAAAGTCTTGAGGTGCCGCAGATGACTTAAATTGTACACCCTTGAAGCAAACATTTTTTTTTTTATTTTTTATTATTAGTGACCTTTATGAGCTTATTAAAGAAAAAAATTTCATTTCGTTTTATTTTCAACGGCTTTTATATAAAGGTAAGATTTTGCTGTAGCATAATTTTAGGCGTTTAGCAAAACAATGACATTTATGATTTTTTTTTTTCAATAAATCGACTAAAGATTAAATAAATTGTTATATTTGTTTATAAATTTTGTAATATGTAGAGTTTTTTGCTTTTAAATAACAATCATATATTAACTACTTGCCTAAAATTATGCTCTAAAAATCTAGCTTTTTCATAAAAATCATACCAGTTAAGCTATGTTTACACCATACCACTCAGTCGTATGATTTTTATGAAAAAGCAAGGTTTTTTTATAGCATAATTTTGGGCATGTAGTAAATATACTATTGTTATTAAAAAGCGAGAATAAACTCTACACATCACTAAATTTATAAACAAATATAACAATTTAGGTAATCTTAACAATTTTTTTTTATTTTTTAATAATTATTAGTGAGCTTTATGAGCTTATTAACGAAAAAAAATTTTTTTTGGTTCTATTTTCAACGGTTTTTATATAAATGTAGCATAATTTTATTAGTTTTATAAGTATATGATTCCAAAATTAAATCCCAGTAAAACAATGACATTTATGATTTTTTTTTTTTAATAAATCGACTTAAGATTAAATAAATTGTTATATTTGTTTATAAATTTAGCAGTATGTAGAGTTTTTTTGCTTTTAAATAACAATCATATATTAACTACATGCCTAAAATTATGCTATAAAAATCTAGCTTTTTCATAAAAATCATACCAGTCAGTGGTATGGTATAAGTATAGCTTTAAGGGTTTTAAGCATACATATTTTCCTAAAATTCTGCTCCTGACTATACATTTCAAGATATTCTTTTAGATTCCTTAGACAAGATAATTTATCTAACAAATACATGCACACCATATAGTAAAAACAGACACACACAGATGTACCTATATTTCAACGTATAACACATACATATATAAATTTTTATAAAGCTCAATGTGTTGAAAAGTTTTTCCGTAAAATCAGTCACTAATTCAACTTTTACGAACGTGCTAGGGATGGTAGGGAACAAAATCAAAAAGAAGAAGAAGACGAAACATTTAAAGCTAGTTTATACGGTACATTGGTTTTGTCGTCAAACATACACATACAAACACTCTTACATACATACATCTTATGCATCGCATACTTGAGTATTTTCCTTTGCTTACATGGTGGTTTATTTTTAAAAACACACACACACACACACACAAAAAAAGAAAAAAAATCTTAAGGGATTATATATTAGTTGAAGCATCATTTCTTAGTTGAGTTTTCCTTTTAAAACCTAAAAATACCATTCTGCAATCTTCTCGGTATATATGTGTGAAAGAAATTGAAATAGTGTAAAAAAAAAAAAAATAAGAAAATGAAAATTCTCCACCACTATTATATTGTTGATGTTACTTTGGAAGATTGATAACCCATTGACAGTGTCATTTTACTATTCATATAGCATGATGCACCAGATGATAGCACATGCACATTTGTAAAATGGAATTCGTTCGTAAAGAAAATTGTTGAGATAGTGTTTTGAAACGATTTTTCAATTTATTTCTTAGCTTTCTATTCAATTTAGTATTGCAAACTTTTGGACTTCGGAGTGGTACCATAAGTGTTGATTTTCATCTAAAAGTGTTAAGGGAATCAATTTAAGATTTTTTTTTTTTATTTTTTTTTGTAGATTTTTTGTGGTTAAGATTTCTTTCTTTCCACTTCATTTTAACAATTTGTTATATTTGAAAGATGAGAGAAATAGATTGCACCATTTGACTGAATTTATATGAAAAGATCGTGAGGTAGTGTGTAAGGATGTAGTGCAATTTCATAAATGACAAAATTTTTACAATTTGTTGACAGTTTTTAGTACCCTTTGAAAACTCCTTCAAGGTAAATTTTCAGATTTTTTGATGACCCGTTCAAAAGATATCGAATTTTTTAAAATTAGTAGTTTGTTCCTTTACTCAAATTTCTTTTACTCATTACTTCTTCAATAATGGTCCAATTTGGAATTTTTTTTTTTTTTTAATTTTGTGTTTTTTACGTACACTCAAAAGAAAAACTCTGTTAAAAAATCTGTAAAACGACTTTCAATTTGAATTAGCAATCTTTTAGCAGATTGTTCTGCTGAGAAGGATATTTTTACTAAAATCTCTGTCATTCAGTTTAAGAAAATAACAACTATTAATATGCAATGCAAGCAGTAATGAATAGAAAACGAATATTTATCCAACACATATCTAATCAATGCTTTGGCGGTGATGTCTAGAGTGCCATCCCACCAGTATTGTTAATGGTATGAAAATATTCATGGTTCGATTCTGGACTGGGCATTGATATTAATAAAATTCACATATTAGAAAAACAATTACCATTAACAAAAACAAACTGGCATTTAAATCCTACTGATGAAGACAGTTAACTGGAACTGTCCGAAACCGGTATAGGAATACCAGAAATGTCTATAGCTTTTAGAAATTGAATTTTTCTTCTACATTTTTCAACTCAAATCCTTATAACAAATAGAATTAGAGGCCGTGCTCGATCTGTACTAACAGAAAAATCAACAGACATTTTACTATGTTTATACTGATTTTGTTTGCTGAATTTCATTATTTTTTCAAGAAATTTTTTTATATAAAAAAAAGCAGAAAAGCAGAAAAATCTGCTGATTTTAGCAGAACAATCTGCTGAAATCAGCAGATTATTCTGCTCAAATCAGCAGATTGTTCTGCTAAAATCTGAAGATTTTTCTGCTAAAATCAGCAGATATTTCTGCTAAAATCAGATTTCTTTGCTGTCGAACAACACACATGTTTAATAACTAAAACGCCAGATAAAAGTATAAGCTTCCGTAGCGTAGAGGTTAAGAAGTTTACTTTCAAATCGGAAGGTGGCGAGTTCGATGCTGTTATATTTATTCACCTCTTATGACAGATATTTAGCAAACCGTGTCTGCTAAAATCAGCAGATTTCTCATATGGCTCAAAATGGGTGTACTTTCAGCAGATTTTTCTGCTGATTGGACAGAGAATTTATTTTGAGTGTACTTTTAAAAAAAATCAAAAAAAATTATTAAAAGTGCTCTAGCATGCGATTTTTAAGTTTTAAAATTTAAAACTCATTTTTGAAAATATATGTACACTTTGATTTTTTTGAAATTTTTTGGTGTAAAACTTCAATCGATTCTTCAAATTTTTTGCCCACTAGGATCGTGGGAAAACGATTATTACTATTTTTTAAAATTTTTTGAAAAAATTTTGTTGTAATTTTCTAGTCATAAAATCATGTCTACTGCTTCAATGGTGCCTCATAGAGGGGACATTTCCAAGACCGACCCCATTAATTTTTACGTCTTAACTTTTCTTCGGAACAATCTAATACCCTATCTCCAATTTCTAAGGGGGCTCCCACACAAAATGATATTTTTTTAAAATTTGCTCCAACCGCTCTAACTGCCCTACGAGTGCCCTTAGAGCAATAAATTGTATGGCCGACCCACAATATTTTGTTAGTCCAAACTTTTTCTCTGAACACACCTACCCTCTATCTTTAACTGTTAAGGTGGTCCCCATACAATTTTTATACCCTCCAACTATAGTATGGGGGTATACTCACTTTGTCATTCCGTGTGTAACGCATCAAAATATCGGTCTAGGACCCCATAAAGTATATATATTTATGATCAGTGATCGATTCTAAGACATTCTAGCGATGTCCGTCCGTCCGTCCGTCCGTCTGTCCGTCCGTCTGTCCGTCTGTAGTTAACACGATGCAGTCCAAAATAAAAGAGCTAGTCTCCCGACATTTGGCACGAATATGTCTTATGTTCTTAGGCAGGTTAAGTTCGTAAATGAGCAAAATCGGACCAGGGGGAAAAAAGTTCCCCCTTGAAGAACTAAACCAACCTCTGAAAAATACCATATTTTTACATGATTTTTTGTGTTTTTGTTTAACAAATGCAACATTTTTATGCCACAAAAAGTTCAAAGTCCTGCATTTGAACCCAGAGCATTAGAAAATGTCGTTTTTTCGGACCGCCCCCTTTTATGGGCGTGGAATAAAACATTTTTTTTTTAAACAATGATAATCTTGTACTTCTTTAGTGCAAAAAGCATAAGAATAAATTTTTAAACACTTATTCGAGGGAGAATTTGCCCCCCCCCTCAATTACTACTAGCGACCCCCTGACCCCCCCCCCCCAAAAAAAAATAAAACGCCCCTGCATTTTTATTTTTTTTGTTTTTTGCATGTTGGAGGGTATAAAAGATTCGGCACAGCCGAATTTAACACTCTTACTTGTTTTTTTGTAAATTTGTTTTATTTAATCAGCTTCTACCGGTCCAATGGTGCGTCCGAGAGGGGTCATTAGTGAGACCGACCCCCATTTATTTTTACCTTCCAACATTTTTGTAAAACATACCTACACCCTATCTACATTACCTAAGTGGGCTTTCATTCAAAATTAAATTCTTATAAAATTTGCTCCAACTGTAATTTGCATGGGAGCCCTCTTGGGGAGTGGTGAGAGGGCGTAGATATGTTTTACTAAAATGTTGGAGGGTAAAAATAAATGGGAGTCGGTCCCACTATTGACCCCTCTCGGACGCACCATTGGACCGGTAGAAGCTGATTAAATAAAACAAATTTACAAAAAATAAAAAAAAATCGTATTGGGACCGCCTTAACAGTTAAAGATAGAGGCTAGGTGTGTTCAGAGAAAATGTTTGGACTAAAAAAATTTTTTGGGTCGTCCGTCCGTCTGTCTGTCTGTTGAAAACACGCTAACTTTTGAAAGACTTTACGGAGTCTCCTGAAGTTTGGCATATATATTTCGCATTTACCTGGTCAGGTTGGTCCGGCGAAATCGGTCCAGTGGTTCAAAAGTTATGAGCAAAAGACTAAATTTCGGCAATGGTTTTTCGTGAATTTACGAGATAAAAAACACGCTAACTTTCGAAAGGAAATTCTAAGGATGCTAAAGCTTGGCATATGTATTTGCTGTTCCCCTGATCTGGAGCGTATTGAATTTCAGCCAAATCGATTCAGTGGTTCAAAAGTAATTAGCATAACCGTGAATTTCAGATTCATTTCACCTTAAACTCATGAGTTGAAACCCCGTTAAACATGTTTTAAAAACATTGGTAAGTCCCAAAAATATTTTACAACGCATTTTTGTCACACAAAAATATTTTACACTAAATAAAAATACACTCGAACAAAATGTTACACTCAAAAAAAATTTTACACTCCAAAAAAAATGTTGTTAAAAATTTGTATACCCTCCAACTACAGCATGGGGGTATACTCACTTTGTCATTCCGTGTGTATCGGTCGGGGACGCTATAAAGTATATATATTATTGATCAGTGATCGATTCTAAGACATTCTGGCGATGTCCATCCGTCCGTCCGTCTGTCCTTCCGTCTGTAGTTAACACGATACAGTCCAAAATAAAAGAGCTAGACTCCTTAAGTTTGGCACGAATATGTATTATGGTCCTAGGCAGGTTAAGTTCGGAAATGGGCAAAATCGGTCCAGGGGGAAAAAGTTCCTCCTTGAAATACTAAAGCAACATCTGAAAAATATTATTTTTCACTTAATTTTTTGTCTTTTTGTTTAACAAATGCAACATTTTTATGCTATAAGAAGTTCAAAGTCCTGTATTTGGACCCTGAGAATTAGAAAATGTCGTTTTTTCGGTCCGCCCCCTTTTATGGGCGTGGAATAAACTATTTTTTTTTTATATAATGATAAATTTGTATTTCTTTAGTTCAAAAAGCATAAGAATTAATTTTTTTTTAACACTTATTCGTGAGGAAATGTGTCCCCCCCCCAATTACCTACCGACCCACCCCCCAAAAAAAAAGGAGACGCCCCTGTTATTTTTTTTATTATTTATTTGCATGTTGGAGGGTATAAAAGATTCGGCACAGCCGAATTTAACACTCTTACTTGTTTTTGTTAAAACTATTAACCAATTTCTTTCATTTAAAAACCATTAAAAATTCAATTTAATTTTTATAAAAATAATTTCAAAATATTATTAAAAAACTATTCTTTTAACCACCGACACCTGACAAAAACACATATAAACTAAAGGGTGAATAAACATTGTTATTGGAACCCCCTGGAAATATTTTTTTTTTTTTTTTAAACACAAAAATTCAAACTTTTTGCCATATAAATATGCATACAGTTTTGTTTTTGTAGCCTTTTTGTTTTCTTGCTGAAAAAAAAAACACATGGAAAAGTTTTTGCTTCAAAAGCAATTAATATTTAACAACATACGTTTAGTTTTTTGTTTGTTTTATTATTTATTTTTGAAATTTAATTTGAGTTTTTTTGTTGTCCAAAACAATACAAAATTGGTCAACAAATATGAGCAATTTGATAACTTTTCATAGAAATAAAAAAAACTATCTAAAAGGTGTTACATCCTGTAGTGTACGATTATTTAATATGTGTTTTTATATTTATAAAGGGACATTCTGCAAATATTTGAATGTTTGATTAGCGTTTATGGAATCCTAACCTATTCTGAAAAAAAAAAAAAAATATTAAAATACAAAATATTTGACTGAATCTAAGTACTTGAACAAAAAAGTCCGATAAAAATTTATATTACAATTGTATCGATAAGACTAAAAATACGATTTTCCATGTTTTGTGTAACAAAGAGTGCATACTTTTAGGATTTAAGGACTAAGAGACAATTTATATTACGTTTAGTTTTCTAAATTTTTAGAATTTTTCTATAGGTGTGTTTACATCATACTACTGAAGCTATGTTTACACCATACCATTGACAAGGAAGGTCTTTCACAGGGCACCCACGGATTGTCCTGAAACTTGAATATGGGAATGAGGGGGAAAAATAAGAGTTACATGTTTTTTCTTAGCTGCCCAATCTAAAATTTAAAAAAGGGTTGCCACCTTATGAAAAAATAAGATATTTCGGGAAAATCCGTTTGCCGAACTAGAGGGAATTTCGCCAAACGAAAAAATACTGGTCAGCTTAATTTTGATAGAGATTATTATATATGATTTTGGCGGTCTTAAGTATATACATCTCCATATAAACTACCTCAACGATTATAAATTTTTGACAATAACAAACTTAACGAAGCAGAATTTGGACATGACCGATACACCATTGGATATGCCTTTAAAAAACCTTTAGACCTGTATAAAATGTTCATATAGTATCTTTTGAAGAAATGGGAAAAATCTTTAAAAAACTAAAAAATTCCATTTTTCCCCCTCCCCTTTGATCCGCTAAATGTGAGATTGGGCAGCTATAAAAAAACAGGAAACTCTTATTTTGTTCCCCACTTTTCTAAATGCAAGTTTTAGGACAATCGGTGAGTGCCCTGTGAAAGACCTTTCTTGTGAGTCGTATGACAATGCAAGATTATTTATAGCATAATTTTAGGCATACAATAAATATATGATGGTCATTAAAAAGAGAAAACAAAACTCTACATATTGCTAAATTTACAAACAAATTTACAAACAAAAATCATAAATGTCATTGTTTTGCTAGGATCTAATTTTCAGATCATATATTTTCTAAGTTCCTAAAATTATGCTACAGAAAAATCTGACTTTTTTTTATAAAAATCGTCGAAAATTAAACGACTCAAAAGGAGAGTCTCCCTGGTGTCACCCACCGATCTTTATGAAATTTAGATATGTCGTTCAGGACGAAAATTAATTCGACACGCATTTTTTTAGCGGCCCAAACATATTTTTAGGAGGGTCGACTTGTATGGGGGGAAGTTGACCTTTTTCAGTTTTTTGACCTTTTTCAGTTTTTTGAACTTTTCAGTTTTTTTTACCTTTTTCAGTTTTTTACGATATTTACCGATATTTACTCAAAATTAGTATATTCAAATTTGGTATCAGATAAAAGTTATTTAAAATACCTATCTTGTGGTGCTAACAACGTGCCAAAACAGTAAATATTTTTCAACTTATTAACAAAAATGTTCAAAAATGTTGGTTTTTTTTCTCAATATGATGAAAATTTGTGCATGTTTGGACACGTTCTTTACACACGAAGATAGGTTTTCCAAAGACCTTTCATTTGGTATATAACATGACTAGGTTCCTTTGTGTAATATAGGAGATAAACTGAAAAAATTACCCTTTCTTCTCTCCTCATTTTCACCCCCTAAATAAGAATTTGGGCCGCTAAAAAAAATACATGTCCCTTTATTTTTCCTGTTCTACAAAATAAAATCAATTCCATAAAGATCGGCGGGTGACACCTGGGAGACTTCTTTGTCAGTGGTATGGTGTAAACATAGCTTAAGAAATTCTCAAATCGCGTAGCATACTTTTAGTTGTACTTAATTTACTTAACATATTGCATCCTTAAGGGGTTTGCTTAAAATATATATGTATGTACTTTTAAGATTATTAAACACTTAAGAAAAGCAACGCTTCAGTTCTTTTTTTTCAGAGTAAAACACAAAAAAATAAAAAAAAAATCTTCAAACACGTTCTGTTCTGTTTTTAAGCTATTTGCAAATTATCTTTTAATTGAGTGTAAATATATAATAACAACATACGACGAGTAGAAAAACGCCCAAAAACTCTAATTGTTTAATAAGTTTGTATGTAAGTCTTACATATTAACCCTCGAAAGGCCAATTATCACCATACCACTAAATCGAACGATTTTTGATGTTTTGTATAAAAAAGGAAACTTTATTAAAGCAAACAATTAGGCTTAAAGAAAAAAATGTAAATTCGACATTTTATTTAATCATTTTTAAAATCAAAGATTATAAATAGGTCCACATAAAACTAGCAGTTGTGAATTTGTTTTGGGGCCTAAAACTATACTACAGAAAATAAGTGTATCGCAAAATTACATGAATGAAAATAAATGTTTTTAGTTTAAAAAAAAACTTCAAGAGGAGGAAACCGGGACAATCCTTCATAATTCTTTATTGTTTTTAATGAAATTTCAATAAAAATATGTTTGATTTGTGACTACTGTTTAAAATATGTTGTTGCATAGTTTTAGGCCTCAAAATAAATTCATAACTAGATTTCTGTTGCCCTAGTTTAAAGTGTCTATTTAAGTTTTCTTGTAGCATATTTTAGGGATACATTTTGATAAGTTATGCTGCATATTTTAAGGGATTTATTTTAAATTAGAATCTTCTTAATTCATAGTCATTTTCGACTTCATTTTGAAATCTCTTCTTTAAAAGCAATAATTTTTCTAGAATTATAAAAAGAGGTGATTTCTAATTTTAATAGAGATTCCCATAATTTTTAAAATAATTTTCATTAAAATAGAATTCGTTTGTATATTAGAGGGTTAAAGAAAATGCAAATGATAACGTACACACTCACACATATACATAAATAGTACTTACAATCATCTTTTCATTAAGTCATAGTCTTAAAAACTCAAAAGTTTTACTAATTCACACTCACGTATCATACTCGTATACATAAACAGACAAAATGACGATGATGTTTGTAATGATGATAAGGATGATGAGAGTGTATGAGTTTATTATCATGTTAAAATACACCCAACCCTGCAATAACAAGTAAATGTAAAAAAAATTGAGAAATATTGGTTTCAGTTGTATTTTTTAGTAAATAAAAGCATATTTTTACTAAAAATTACGAATGAAGCCAATATTTCTCAATTTTTTAATTTATATGAAGCCCTGAAAATATGCAACATTTTTTAATTCATTTAAAATATAAAAAAAATCTAATGAAAATTTTTTGTGAAATGGTTATTATAAGGGCAACAGAAAACTAGCATAAATGCATTTATTTGGATGCCTTAAAGTATGCTTTAGAAAATAAGTGTATGGTAACGTAAAAAAAAATATTTTAAGTTGCTGTAACACATCATAAATCATTGAAGACGAGGAAAACAGGACAATCCTTCATAATTATTTGTTGTTTTTTTTCAAATTTCAATAAAAATATGTTTGATTTCTCACTACTGTTTCAAATATGTTGTTGCATAGTTTTAGGCCTCAAAATAAATTCATAACTGCAAGTTTTTTGTTGCCTCATTTATTAAAAAAAAAAGAAGGCAAAATGTTTATCCCTAAATCTATGCTTTATTTTTTTGTACAATCCTACATAATGTTAACCATCTAAAGAACATTAACAGTACACACAGAAAACAAATTTGCTAATTTCCAACTGAAATTCAGTTGTTGCAATAAAAATTTGGTTGATGCATTTGTATTAAGGACGTAACAACTGAATATCGGTAGTTACAACTGAATTTTGTTAAAACAACAGTCTTTTAATTGAAACAACTACAAAACTCGTTTGCCACAGCGAAATTGGGTAGCAGCAACCGAATTTCGAGTTGATGCAACTGAAAAATTCAGTTGGAAATTTATTTTTCTCTGTGTACATCCAAAAACACAATAATCTCTTACATAGTGCAAAATGTTAACTTTAAAGAAATTTTATTAATAAATTTTTACTAAAATTTTTAATCTTTTTAATTTCCTAACTACGTTCACAGATGTACAAATGTTCATGTTTTAATATAATGTACCAAAAAGATATATATATATATTTGAAAGTATGTAGATTTCTTTGTTTTTTATGTAGACAAACACATCATAAGATGCTTATGTTTTGCCATTAACTTTTTACATTAACATATTTACATTTTATTGTGGCAATTTAGAAAGGAAATGTAATAATAAAGTTATGTTGTTTCTATGCAAGAAAATGTGTTTTTTCTTTTTATTATTTTATTTCCAAGAATTTATGTAAATATATCATTATTATGTTTATGCACAAAACTTTTATTTCTCACTAAAAAAAATTTAAAATGTTAATTAATTTTTAAGAATATAAAATGTATAAACAGAATTTTAAATGTTTAAGGATGTGAAAGGAATTAGACATAATCTAAATAATGTTTTTAATAAACATAATATTAAATAAAAAGTAAGAATGTAAGAAAATTTTGAATGGACAAACTTGGTCAGATGATGCCCTATAGCAATTTTAGGGGGAAACATTATTATCAGTAAGGCAACAGAAAACTAGCAATTATGAATTTATTTTGAGGCCTAAAACTATGCAACAACATATTTGAAACAGTAGTCAGAAATCAAAAATGTTTTTATTGAAATTTGATATAAAACAATAAAGAATTATGAAGAATTGTCCTGATTTCCTCCTTTTGAAGGTTTTAGGATGTGTTACTTTAACTAAAAACATTTTCATTCATTTATTTAATTTTACGATACATTTATTTTGTATAGCATAGTTTTGGGCCTCAAAATAAATTCATAAATGATAGATTTCTGTTGCCCTAATTATCAATGATCGAAGACAAGTTAGGGCACTCAATAGTGCACTGAAAAGAAGAAGATTATAACAAAAATATATATAAAATTAAATAATAAAGCTATGTTTACACCATGCAACTGATTCGTATGATTTTTAAGAAAAAGCAAGATTTTTAGTAGGATAATTTTAGGCTTGTAGTAAATATATGATTGTTTTTTAAAAGCGTCAAAAAATCATTTATAAACAAATATAACAATTTATTTAAATCTTAATTCGATTTATTTAAAAAAAAAACTCATAAATGTCGTTGTTTCGCCAGGATTTAAATTTCGGATTATATATTTACAAAATGCCTAAAATTATGCTACAGCAAAGTCTTACTTTTTTATAAAAATCGTCGAAAATAAAGCGACTTAAGCCATCTTTACACCCTACCACTGAGTCGTATGATTTTCATGAAAAAGCAAGATTTTTTTATAGCGTAATTTAAGGCATTTAATATATAAAGGATTGTTATTAAAAAGCGACAAAAAACGTTACATATTGCTAAATTTATAAACTTAAGATTAAATAAATTGTTATATTTGTTTATAAATTTAGCAAAATGAAGATTTTATTGTCGCTTTTTAATAACAATCATATATTTACTACATGCCTAAAATTATGCTATAAAAAAACATAGCTTTTTCATAAAAATCATACGACTCAGTGGTTTGGTGTAAACATAACTTTAGTGGTATGTTGAAAACACAGCTTAAATGAAGAGGTAGCCCTAAAAATATGCTACAACATGTAACAGATACAAAAACTTCAGATACGATTAAGCTTTTCTAAAAATATGCTTGAAAAAATAAATATAACCAGTTGCATTAAAAATAATTTGTAGGGCAAGATTAGGGCAACTAAAAACTAGCAGTTATAAATTTATTTTGGGGCCTAAAATTATGCTATACAAAATAAGTGTATCGTAAAATTAAATAAATTGAAGCAAACGTTTTAAGTTGTAAGAGCAGAAAATCAAGAGAATTCTAAATAATTTTTTATTGTTTTATATCATATTTCCAAAAAATATGTGGTATTTCTGACTAATGTTTCAAATGTTGCATAGTTTTAGGCCTCAAAATAAATTCATAGCTGCTAGTTTTCTATTGCCTTAGGCATGCTTAATGATTAGAACAATAGAAAACTAGCAGTTACGAATTTATTTTGAGGCCTAAAACTATGCTATACAAAAATAGTGTATTATTTATTAAATAAATGAAAGCAAATGTTTTTAGTTGAAGTAACACATCATAAAACCTCTAAGAGGAGAAAATCATAACAATCCTTCATAATTTGTTTTAATTTTAAATAAAATTTCAAAAACAATATGTTCGATTTCTGACTACTGTTTCAAATATGTTCTTGCATAGTTTTAGGCCTCATTTTATCACCATTTTTTTACCCATTTTTTGAAGCCCTAAATCCCCAATATGACCGATAAGCCGAGACACCCCAACCTTAGAATTTTCTATTTTATATATATTTTAAGTTTCATGCAAATCGGTTCATATGGGTTGAGATACTTCCCTTGTCAGTGGTATTTTCTCAATTGGCCTTTATTAAAACTTGAAACAATTAAGAAACCATTTCCGCATTTCATAGTGCTTCATTGTTTTTAAAAATAATATGGTTTAAAAATTATATTTTAATCATACTGTTGCATACTTTTAGGGGCCATATTTTATTGACATTGTTTCTTAATTGTCAGTATATAAACAAAAGTTTTTTCAACGTTCTTTTTTTATAAAACATTGTGTTTAATATTTTTCAGTGTGTTAAAACTCGATACATATTTGACTAACTTTTATGAAATGTAAATAAAAAAGAAACATCAATATGAATACCTAGGCAGAAAAATACGAACGGGAAAGCGCTGGCAAAGTACCTTTGATGGTCGCTTGTGTGCTGGGAAAGCATCACAGTTTAGTACTCCCCCAGCGTCCAAAATGATAACCACGGTAAACGGTATGCCGTTGCTATTTAAAAGCGCTTTGAAACCGCTTTAAAAACAAAAACTATGGTACTATTATAGCACTTTTAGAACACAACAAAAATAGGACGTATCAAAACTCTAGAAGTCCATAAGACACAACTTTTTTTTGGTGTTTATTTGAATAAAGAAATTTATTAAATTAGGATAAAAAATTTATTGACTAATTTATTAGGTCCCGGAAAAATTTGTTTGCAGTTTTCGTTGCGTTTTGGAATAAAAAATTTATTAAAAATGCGTCTAGAAAATTTTTTGGAAAAGTCCCGAAAAAAATGGTGTATTGAACCGAATCGGTAAGTGTTCCAATGGGATAGGCCCAGTGACATTTCACATGTGATGTATGCGGAGTTTAAGACACTTCCTCACGAAAGAAACAGGCGTTTTTATATAAAAGGTGTCAAGTTTGTAATATGTAGGTCATTGTGTCTAAGTGACATATCACAAGAACTATCAAGGACCGGCCACTTATCCTGCAGGGAAACACAAAATATTCCAATTGTTACGAAAATTAATAAATTTTAATAAAAAATTTATACTTTGATCGGATTTTAATAGAAAAACATTGGCAAAGCGCTTGCAAAGTACTTTTTCGAATTCATACTACCTTCTACACAAAAAATAAGGTGCTTTGCCGAGACTTTTTCTTTGGAACGGTTGGCAGTTTCTGCCTGGGTAGTTTCACCTTCAATTTCAGTACTCAATTAAATATCTGATATTTTCCCTGGGTACCATTCATTCTGTTTGCCGTGTTGTACAAATAAAACTTTTATATTGTTTTTTTTTCTGCTACCATTAAATGATCAAAGAAAATTTTAGGCATTATTTATCTACGAAACTTTAAAACTATAAATTTGAAATGTAAAAAAAGGGGTTTTGACGAACAAAATGGCACCCTTTTCAATGTTAAAAAAAATGTTAAACAATTTATTGAAAAAGAAAATTAATAAAATTTAGTAAGAAAAATTTTTTTAAAAATTTGAATAAAAAAATGTTTGGGTAAAAACAACTGTTATAAAATTTTTTGTCCAGAAAGTTAAAAATTTTTTTTTTTTTTGTAAATTTTTTTTTTTTAAATTTCTGAGATCAAGCGCACACCTAAGATTGTCCTTAGACTTGAATATTAGAAAAAGAAGGAAAATAAGAGTTCCTTTTTGCCTATCAATTACTAATGTAACCGTGATGAGAGATGAAAAATTTGAAAGATGAATAGCAACACGTGCTAGTATTCAAATTTTTGATCAGTGACCGACCCTTAGTTATTCTAACGATGTCCGTCTGTTTGTTGATATGACTGTTTCTTTGTTGTTGCTTCATATGAGCGATATCGGTTTAGCGGTTCAAAAGTTATGAACGAAACGGTAAGGACACTTCGAAAATTTTAATACATTCTAATAAGCTTAAACTACAAAATGCTTTAATTCGCCTGCTAGTTGACATATCTGAACAAAAAAATGCCAGAAATAATTTTTTAAATGCCCACTCCCTAAATGTTCCAAAACTTTCGAGGTGTCCTTACTTTTTCAATTATAACCTTTGAACGGATTAACCGATATCGCTCGAATGTCATACCAAATTTCACGAGGCTTCACAATACCAGCATGCACGAGGCTTCAACAACAATCAATGTCAAATCTATAAGTCGTCTATTTTAAATATTTGAGACGTGAAATCCATATAAACAGACATACATTGCGCAAGGTCGACTGCAAATTGATCGAGGATCTCAATTTTTTTAACTTTATGCGGCTTCAAACCAATATTTCCATGAGTTCCAAAAGGAATGTGAATTTTATATATGGGGCGTTCCATGTCAAATCGGACACTTTTAATATTTTTTTTTTAGATTTTCCCAATTTGCTTACAGTTTTTAGTATCCTTCGAAAAATCCTTCGTGGTAAATTTTCAGATTTTTTTGATGACCCGTTCAAAAGATATCGAATTTTTAAAAATTGGTATTTTGTTCCTTTACTCAAACTTCTTTTACTCATAACTTCTTCAATAATGGTCCAATTTGCAAATTTTGTTTTTCAAAATTTTTGTTTTTTTATGTACTTTTTTAAAAAAAACCCCAACAAATTCTTAAAAGTGCCTTAGCATGCGATTTTTAAGTTTTAAAATTTAAATCTCATTTTTGAAAATGTATGTACTCTTTGATTTTTTTAAAATTTTTTGTGTCAAACTTCTATCGATTTTACTAATTGTTTTCCCAGTAGGATCGTGGGATAACGATTATTACTATTTTTTAAAAATTTTTGAATTTTTTTTTTTGTAATTTTCCAATCTTAAAATCATTTCTACTGGTCCAATGGTGCGTCATAGAGGGGTATTTTCCAAGACCGACCCCATTAATTGTTACGTCTAAACATTTCTTCGGAACAAACTAATACCATATCTCCAATTTCTAAGGGGGCTCCCACACAAAACGAAATTTTTTTAAATTTGCTCCAACCACTCTAACTGCCCTAAGAGCGCCCTTAGTGCAATAAAATATATGACGGACCCACAATATTTTTTTAGTCCAAACATTTTTTCTGAACACACCTACACTCTATCTTTACCTGTTTGTAAATTTTTTTTATTTAATCAGCTTCTACCGCTCCAATGGTGCGTCCGAGAGGGGTCATTAGTGATAACCACCCCCATTTATTTTTATCCTCCAACATTTTTGTAAAACATACCTACGCCCTACTCCCTAAGTAGGCTCCCATATAAATTACAGTTAAAGCAAATTTTATAAAAATGAAATTTTGAATGGAATCCCACTAAACGAGTGGAGATAGGGCATAGGTATGTTTAACAAAAATGTTGGAGGGCAAAAATAAATGGGGGTCGGTCTCACTAACGACCCCTCTCGGACGCACCATTGCACCGAAAGAAGCTGATTAAATAAAACAAATTAACAAAAAATAAAAAAAAAAATTATGGGGACGGCCTTCATAGTTAAAGATAGAGGGTAGATGTGTTCAGAGAAAATGTTTGGACTAAAAAAATATTGTGGGTCGGTCATACATTTGATTGCTCTAAGGGCACTCTTAGGGCAGTTAGAGCGGTTGGGGCAAATTTAAAAAAAATGTCATTTTGTGTGGGAGCCCCCTTAGAAATTGGAAACAGGGTATTAGTTTGTTTGTTCCAAAAAAATGTTTAGACTTAAAAATTAATGGGGGTTGGTGCAGTAGAAATAATTGAAAGATTATAAATCACCCTGTTTGTAAGTAAATTTTTTTGTAGAATTTTTGCAATTTAATGAAGCATACTTTTAGGTGGGAATTTTAAACAACCAAACCAGAAATACAAATAATAATTTTGATTTTTAAACACTAAGATAAGGATTTAAAAAAATATAGTGCAGAATTATTTAATCTTAATCACATAAATGGTTTGTTCACCTACTAGTCTTACTGGTGTTATATTAATTTTGTGTAATAATTTTGCCAAATTCTTAAA
This sequence comes from Pegoplata infirma, assembly GCA_963921195.1. NCBI lineage: Eukaryota > Metazoa > Arthropoda > Insecta > Diptera > Anthomyiidae > Pegoplata > Pegoplata infirma. The sequence continues at coordinate 47,277,320 of OY992539.1, read as the reverse complement.
GCATACCTTAAGGTGTGAACAACGTTAACACTTTTCCAGCATACAGCAAAATAGCGCTAGCTTTTGCGTTATATTTTAAAATTTTCGTTTCGTATAGTTTTTGGAATTTTAAAATCAAACTGTAGAGATAACTATAAAAATAAACATACTTAATAAATCCAAATAATGAAAGAACACACAAACTTTTTAATTAAAATATACATCAAAAGTAGTTTGAATCATTGGAATCGTAAAAATTGGGTTTAACATGATTTTAAATTTGGGCTTTCCACTGAATTAAACAATTATTTTTTCTTATAAGGGTTCAAGTTGAAGAAATGCAGAAGAAAAATTGAATTTCTAAAAATTATAGACATTTCTGGTATTTCCCATACCGGTTTCAAACACCCCAGTTAGTGTCATCATCAGTAGGATTTTAAATGTCGGTTTGTCTTGTTAATGAAAACTGTTTTTTATATATATGAATATTTTCGTTTAAATCTTAAATGTATGCCACAATTCTTAAAAAAATCTCCACCCAAAAATATGCTTTACATATTTTTAATAAAATATATTTATATTTAAAAAAAACTAAATAAATCGAAATTACTAAGATTACTAAAATTTTAAATAAATTAAAAAAATATATATATTTTTTTGGAAACTACTAATGTTTACCATGTATGTTAAGCACCAAATACATGCACAGTTTTTTGGTTTTGTTATACACCATTAAAGTATTTACAAAACATTAAGTTTTTATAACTTCCTTCAATAAAAATTTCCTAGTATGTACAATATTTTTTTACAGGTAAATTCAGTTAAAATTTTTTTTTAGTGGTTTAATGGTCTATTTATATACTTTGTTTCCTTTTCATTGTATTTTTTGTGCAATTTTGGTTCTTCATGATTTTTTATTTTTTTTTATTTTTTGGTTGCAAATTTCATTTTCATTACAGATTTTCAAATTGCATGAAAATTGAAAATAACAAAACCATTAAACTTAAGTGTTATAAAAACAAAGGAGAAAAAAACAACAAACAAAAAAAGAAAACTAAAACTAGAAATTTTTTGTACATAAAAGAAAATACTACTCAAATCTAATGCAATTTTATTGCTTGCACCAATAGAAGCATTAAAAAAAGAACCAAATTATATGAAAAAAATACTTAAAAATTTAGGGTAAGGGTGTAAAGAATACCAGCAAAGAAAAAAGAAAAAGTTATTTCAAAAGAATTAATTTTTCATTGCACAAAAAGTTAATATTAAGATTTTATGTTCTTTAAATAAGCGCATTTTTATTCTACTTCTAATATGATTAAACTCCTAAAAGTAGGCTTTTGTTTATTTAGATTAATTTGTACAAAAATTAAACAGAAAAGATGGCACTGCATGCTAAGATGAATAAAATAATTGTTTGCTCTTAAGGTATGCTTTAAAAATATTGCAGAAATACTACAAAATGTTTACATAAAAATAAAAAAAAATTGTATTTGCATAAAATCCAAATGGGGTTGAAATTAAAATCGCAAACATTTGGTGATATAGAAAACACAACTAATGTAAGTGGCTAAGATGTTCATTATCAGTTAAAAATTTTGTTATCCAATTACTGATACTTTTAAAATCACTTATAAAAATATATAATCTGAAAAGACTTTTTAAGAGCTGCAATGAATCAAATTTTAATTTTTTTTTATTAAACATCATTATATTTTTTTTTGCTGGGTTATTAAAACAAAAATCCTCTACATCTGTATTCGATTAAAACTAACGGAAATCTATAGTATACATTAAAATATATTACAATTGTTTTTTTTTTTGTTGGTGAGCTGGGAATGAAAGGTTTCACAGTGACACTATTTCACTTAATGTACATTAATGTTAGCTAGTGGTTATTGCCAAATGGAGTAAGTAATCGAGAGAGTGTTAAAAAACAAAAACCGAAATGTACAAAGCTAAATGTAGAAGTATTAGAAAATGTTAGAGGTTTTAATCGTTTAAAGTGTTAAAGTATTAAGAGTAGTTGAAGTGAAAACCAAAAAGGTATGGTTGAAAATATACTGACAAGGGAAGTCTCCCTAGTGTCACCCGCGGATTTTTATGGAATTGGTTTTATTTTGTAGAGCAGAAAAAACAAAGGGACACGTATTTTTTTATAGCGGCCCAAATTCATATTTAGGGGGTAAAAAGGAGGGGGGAAGACAAGGCCATTTTTCAGTTTTTTTCGTTTATCTACTATATTTTTCAAAGAAACCTAGTCATGTTACATACCAAATGAAAGGTCTTTTGAAAACCAATCTACGTGTGCTAAGAACGTGTCCAAACATGCACAACTTTTCGTTATTTTGAGTAAAATACCAAAATTTTGGGACATTTTTGTTAATAAGTCGAAAAATATTAACTTCATCGTCCCGTTGTTAGCACCACGAGATAGGTATTTTTAATACCTTTAATCTGATACCACACATGCCTATATTAATTTTGTTTAAATAGGAGTAAATTGTAAAAAACTGAAAAAGGTCAATTTGCCCCCATACAAATCGACCCCCCCTAAAAATGAGTTTGGGCCGCTATAAAAAAATACGTGTCGAATTAATTTTCGTTCTTAACAACATATCCAAATTTCATGAAGATCGGAAGGTGACACCAGGGAGACTTCCCTTGTGAGATTTTTTTTTTAGAAAACAAGTAGAAATATAAAAAAACAACTAAATCTAAGCACTATTTCTTTTTTTGCAAAGTCCCTAAAAGTATGCAGAGGAAAACAGAGAATTAGTAAAATTGTTAAAAGTATAATTAAAAGGTGGACCAACATTAAAAATTTTCTGGTATTTTTTTTCTGCAGCTCTATATTATATTAAAAAAATTCCAAAATTCCTGTTTCGTAAATTTTTTTGATATAAAATTCCTGTTCTGATATTTAGCAAAGCGGGGGCTAATTCTCGAAGTAGAATTGCCATTTTTCTTCAACCCTAAAAATATGCGTTGATATATATAAAAGTTTTATATTTTTCAATGTTTCAGTGTAGCAAGAGAAAAATATAAAAATGCATGCGAATTTTGTGCTTTTGCCCTAAACAATAAATCTTGATAATGCTTTGCTGAAGATTTGGGTTTACTTGCGGAAGAAAATGTTTGATAGAAAAATTATTATTATATTCATTTGCCATTTCAAATGAATATAATAATATTTTTAGTGGTCGGGGGCGGGGAATTTCCTCTAGAATACGTGCCCACAAATTCATGATTATGCTTTTTGCACTAAAGAAATACAAGTTTATCATTATTTAAAAAAAAAATTATTGCCCGAAAAACAACAACATTCTCAAATTCTCATTCCATGTCAAATCAGACACTTTGAAATTTTTTTTTTTAGATTTGTTTGTTTACAGTTTTTAGAACCCTTCGATTTGTTTACAGTTTTTAGAACCCTTCGAAAACTCCTTCGTGGTAAATTTTCAGATTTTTTTGATGACCCGTTCAAAAGATATCGAATTTTTAAAAATTGGTAGTTTGTTCCTTTACTCAAACTTCTTTTACTCATAAATTCTTCAATAATGGTTCAAATCTCAAATTTTTTTTTTTTTAATTTTTGTTTTTTTACGTACTTTAAAAAAAAAATCCCAAAAAATTCTTAAAAGCGCTCTAGTATGCGATATTTAAGTTTTAAAATTTAAATCTCATTTTTGAAAATGTTTGTACTCTTCGATTTTTTTAAAATTTTTTGCCCAGGAGGATCGTGGGATAACGATTATTACTAGGGATGAGATTTTCATGCAAATGCATGTTTTTTGTCGAGAGTCTAAAAACGATATCGACCAATTATCTTTCCGAATCAAGAAATTTCCGTTAAAATGGCATCGATTTGTTTTTGCATATTCTTGCATATTTTGGTGAAAATGCATATTTTTGCATATTTTGATTTTGAATGCATATTTTGTGCATATTTCCAACTTTTAAGTGCATATTTTTGCATATTTTGGCATAAGTTAGCAAAAACACAAATTGAATTTTATTTTGATCAAAAACTATTTTAAATTTTAAAAATTTATTTTGAAAATATGAAACATTTTTTTTTTTTTTATAAATTTTCTTAATTTCTAAAAAAATCTTGCTTATTTAAAGTTTTAAATGTTACTATTTAAACCCGGCGTTGTTTTTTTTGCTTTTTAAAAAGTTTTTCTTATGAAAACAAGATTTTTATTGTACATATTTTATTTTTTAGTGCATATTTTAAGTTTTTTTAGTGCATATTTTGAATTTTTTAGCGCATATTTTAAGCGCATATTTTCGATTTTTTAGTGCATGAAAATCTCATCCCTAATTATTACTATTTTTTTAAATTTTTTTAAAAAATTTTATTGTAATTTTCCAATCTTAGAATCATTTCTACTGCTCGAATGGTGCGTCATAGATGGGTCCTTTTTATGACCGACCCCCATTAATTTTTTTGTCTTAACATTTTTTTGGTACAAACCAATACCCTATCTCCAATTTCTAAGGGGGCTCCCACAAAACGACTTTTTTTAAAATTTGCTCCAACCACTCTAACTGCCCTAATAGTGCCCTTAGAGCAACAAAATCTATGACCGACCCACAATATTTTTTTAGTCCAAACATTTTCTCTGAACACACCTACCCCCTATCTTTAACTGTTAAGGGGGTCCCCATACAATTTTTTTTTGATTTTTTGTATATTTGTTTTATTTAATCAGCTTCTACCGGTAGTGCGTCCGAGAGGGGTCATTATTGAAACCGACCCCCATTTATTTTTACCTTAAAACATTTTTGTAAAACATACCTAAGCGCTATCTCCACTCCCTAAGTAGTCTGCCATACAAATAACCGTTGGAGCAAATTTTATAAAAATATAATTTTGTATGGGAGCCTACTTAGGGAGTGGAGATAGGGCGTAGGTATGAAATGATTTTAAGATTGGAAAATTACAATAAAATTTTTTCAAAAAATTTTAAAAAATAGTAATAATCGTTATCCCACGATCCTCCTGGGCAAAAAATTTGTAGAATCGATAGATGTTTTACACAAAAAAATTTCAAAAAAATCGAAGAGTACAAACATTTTCAAAAATGAGATTTAAATTTTAAAACTTAAAAATCGCATACTAGAGCGCTTTTAAGATTTTTTTTGGGATTTTTTTTTTAAAAGTACGTAAAAAAAAAAAATTTTGAAAAAAAAAATTTAAATTTGGACATTATTGAAGAAGTTATGAGTAAAAGAAGTTTGAGTAAAGGAACAAACTACCAATTTTTATAAATTCGATATTTTTAAAAATTCGATATTTGAACGGGTCATCAAAAAAATCTGAAAATTTACCACGAAGGAGTTTTCGAAGGGTACTAAAAACTGTAAGCAAATTGGGAAAATCTAAAAAATTTTTTTTTTCAAAGTGTCCGATTTGACATGGAATGCCCCATATATACTTTATGGGGTCCTAGACCAATATTTTGATGTGTTACACACGGAATGACAAAGTGAGTATACCCTAATACTGTAGGAGGGTATAAAAAAAATATGAAAAAAATTGATGAAAAAAAAAATATAATGAACAAAATTTTGGTGAAAAAAAAAAATTGGGAAAAAAAAGTTTGAAAAAAAAAATTTAAGAAAAAAAAATGTTGATGAAAAAAAATTTAATAAAAAAAACGTTTTTATTCACCAGAATCTGAATTTTTATCCAACCCCAGTAAAAAAGTTTTGATATAATAATATAAATATAATTTGATACAATCATATTAAAATCTATATGAATTTTTATTTTTTTTCAGATCTAATTATATGAAAGATTTTATATGGCTCCATTTTCTTATCTGAGGTTATACATAAATCTATATGACTTAATATAATTATATAAATCTACATTTATTTATATAAAATAAGATCAACTGGATTTATTTGGATGAGACCAAAATTCGGATCTAATTGTATCAATTTCTATATTTGTGTATCTAAAATAATTCAATTAGATAATTATTTGATAAAACTTGATACAGCCAATTTTGAGATCAAATTAGATCTAAAAAGTTTTTTTTTACTCGGGAACTAACAAATCGAAGTTACAAGCCTTTTTAGTTTTAAGAAAATGAAAGCAGTAATTCTTATTTTATTTTTTGTTTATCATAAAATAAATAAAAGCAAAGAATTTTAGTTGAAGTAACACATTCTTAAACCTTCAAAAAGAGGAATTCGGGACAATCCTTTATAATTCTTTATTGTTTTAAATGAAATTTTAATAAAAATATGTTTGATTTCTGACTACTGTTTCAAACATGTTGTTGCATATTTTTAGGCCTCAAAATAAATTCATAACTGCTAGTTTTCTGTTGCCTTAATTAGTATTAGGGCAACAGAAAACTACCAGTTATGAATTTATTTTGAGGCCTGTAACTATGCTACACAAAAAAATAGTAGTATATCGTAAAATTAAATAAATGAATGTAAATGTTTTTAGTTGAAGTAACACATTCTTTAACCTTTAAGAGGACGAACTTATGACAATCTTTCATAATTTTTATTGTTTTTTATGCAAATTTCAATAAAAATATGTTTGTTATATAGTTTAAGGCTTCAAAATAAATTCATAACTGCTAGTTTTCTGTTGCCTCAATCATCATATAATTTATATATTCATCTCGACTTTTTCTGTTTTTATATACATTTTTTGTAGTATTTGCAGTATTCTTGAAGTAAACCTTAAGGAGTGAAGAATAACTTTAGCGCTATCTTTTGTGGTTTATATAAAGCTTTCATTTTGTATATTTCTTAGCATTTTAAAAGTCCTTAAAGGCCAATTATTAGGATAATTAAGGTAACAGAAAACTAGCAGTTATGAATTTAGTTAGAGGCCTAAGACTATGCAACAACATATTTGAAACAGTAGTCAGAAATCAAACATATTTTTTATTGAAATTTGATTTAAAACAATAAAGAATTATGACGGATTGTTCTGGTTTCTTGAAGGTTTAAGAATGTCTTACTTCATCTAAAAACATTTATTTTCATTCATTTAATTTTACGACACACATGTTTTCTATAGCATAGTTTAAGGCCTCAAAATAAGTTAATTCATAACTGCTAAATTTCTGTTGCCCTAATGATAACATTTTTCGTATTATTTTTGAAATATTTTATAATGCATGTAAAGCTATGCAATACCACTGAGTCATATGGTTTTTATGAAAAAGCAAGGTTTTTTATAGCATACTTTTAGGCATGTAATAAATATATGATAGGTATTTTAAAACTACAAAAAAATTTACATATTGCTAAATTTATAAACTTAAGATTAAATAAATTGTTATATTTGTTTATAAATTTAGCAATGTGTAGAGTTTTTTGTTGCTTTTTAATAACAATCATATATTTACTACACGCCTAAAACTATGCTATAAAAAACCTTGCTTTTTCATAAAAATCATACAACTGAGTATGGTGTAAACATAGCTTAAGTGTAACGAGAGTTTCAAGTAAAAAAAGAAATGGCACTCTTACTCGCTGTATGATTTGAAGGGGTTATTTATTGTTCGCGCCATAAAGCATGCTTTAATAATATAACAAAAGTACTGTATAAAATATACACAAATACAGGAAGAGTCGTAAATAAGTAAAACCTTAATGGGTTTAGTATTTAATAAGTCCACATTTCAAATGATAAATCCTAATCTAATTGATTGCAAAACCCATACATAAATATAAATTTTAAAAATTTAATTAAACAAAATTTTTAAAATATTTATGTAAATTTATGTATAGCACTTTAAGGAACCACAAAAATTTCGCGCCAATAAAAATTGGGTCAATTAAATTCTTGTAATACTTTCTAGTAGTAACAGCTACCAACAAAAATGTAGTATAAACAAAAAACCAGAAAGAAAAATTTTTAGAAAAATACAAAACAAAAAAAAAATTTAAACACAAGATGTTTTTTTTTTGTGCTTTCAACATTTATTTAACATGCGTTTCCATACTGGCAACTGTTGTAACAAAAATAAAATGTAGCATATATACTAGGCTTAGCTATATATTTTTTTTTACTTTTCCAAATGAATAGAAAAAAATACAATATTGTTTGGAATATATAGAACCAAACATACATTTATACAATGACAGTATGTAGAAGAAAAGTGAAAAACAATGTTGAGCTCTAAATGTAGAACAACATGCCGACACTAGTTACTAACAGCTAAAGGATTTAGAAAAAAAAAAAAAAACAGGAATAGAAAAAAAAAAAATTGGAAATATACTTTTTGGCCAACAATACCGTACGGTATGTACAATAAAATGTTTATAAATATATTTCTCGTTTTCTTTTTTTTGTTATTGTGTTGTGCTGCTGCTGCTGAATGCTTCTCTGTATGATGACAAGAAAAATTCTATTTGGTTGGCCCTAAGAGAATTTAAAATTTAATTTTTATTCTGTTACCTTTGTAACCAATTTTTGGCTTCAACAAAGTAGATTTTTATTTATTATTTTTTTATTTTCTTTTTTTTTGGGATAACAGATAAAAATGAAACAAATATACTTTTCTAAGTGGTCAAATGTGGTTTTCATTTAGAACAATTTGTGGAAAAAAAAATATTTATTTCGAATATTCAATTTAATTTTTTATTGTTGAATAAAAAAAAAGGAAATTGTTGTTTGAGGTTAAATTTGTAGCAGTATTTAAGGCGCATTTTTTTTTTTGCATATTCACATGGATTTATTTCTTGTTGGTGGTGTGGAATAAGATAGGAAGTCTTAGTAACCATCGCCTCACCTAACATATCTCACTCTCGTGAGAATTGTTCTTATTACTCTCACTCAGTTAAGATCGGTTTTAAGTTAATCTAGCCGTGCTTATCTGTCTGTTAAATTGACGATCGCGGCAAAAATTTAACATAGAGGAACTTAAAGCCCAAAATTATGCTACACAAAATAGGTGCGTCGTAAAATTTAATAAATGAAATCAAATGTTTTCAGTTGATGTAACACATTCTAAAACTTTCAAGAGGAGGAAATCAGTAGAGCAATTCACTAACTTTTTAACGACAAAAATCGGTAGTTATATTGTCAAAAATCGTTAGTTATCGACAATTGTCTTTCAAAGCAATTCTATAACTTTTTTCTACCGAATTTTGTCGTTATTTAACTTATCAACAAAAATTTTTTTGAAGTTAAAGTTAACGAAAATTTTCGGTTCTGAATACAATTTCAAAATAAAAAAATTTCAAATTAACTATTTTTGTCGTTAATTCTTGTCGATAATTGAAAAATTTATAGAATCACATATTCGTTAAAACAACCGACAATTCTCGTTAGTTAACGATATCGATAATTTTGTTAAAAAAGTTACTGAATCGCACTACAGGATAATCCCTCATAACTCTTTATTGTTTTTAATCAAATTTTTATAAAAATATGTTTGATTTCTGACTGCTGTTTCAAATATTTTGTTGCATATTTTTAGGCCTCAAAATAAATTCACAACTGCTAGTTTGCTGTTGCCTTAAGCTATGTTTACACCATACCACTGACAATGAGTCGTTTTATTTTCGACGATTTTTATAAGAAAATTAAGATTTTGCTTTTTTAATTTTAGGTATTAAAATATATGATCCGAAAATTAAATCCCAGCAAAACATTGACATTTATGATTTTAACATGATAATGTTTTTAGGCTGGTGTCTAATTTTAAAAAAGTTGCAGGACGCCACCTCAGTTTGACTATATAAGCTAACAATTAATGAAAAAGAAAACAAGAATTACTATTTTCATTTTCTTAAAACCAAAAATTTTAATAACTTAGGTTTGTAACTTGTATAATAATTGAATAAATATTCACGTGGTGAATAAAACCGTTTTTCACCAGCTGGCGAATTTTTTTTTTTACGTTTTTGTTTTAGTTAGGCTTAAGGTCATACGAAATAAAACCAAAAAGTTTAATTTTTAATTTTATTATTTATTTTGTCTCCCAATATTTCGGTCAGACTCTCCAACCATTATCAAGGGTATATTTAAATAAATAACGCGACTTAAAATTCTTTTGCTTCTTCACTGTTTCAAGTGTTCTGACTTAATTTTTTTTTTTTCATAAAATTTTTATTTTCATCAATTTTTTTCCATCAATTTTTTTTTCTAAAATTTTTTTTTCATAAATTTTTTTTTTCATAAATTTTTTTTTTCATAAATTTTTTTTTTCATCAAATTTTTTGTCCGACACAGCAGAGCTCCCCTGGACCTACTTAGACGAACCCCTTAAAATCAATTTTGTTTTTTTCATCAAATTTTTATTTTTTTTCATCAAGTTTTTTTTTTTTTGCATCAAATTTTTTTTTTCATAAAATTTTTTTTCCCATGAAATTTTTTTTTTCATCATTTTTTTTTCATCAAACTTTTTTTTCATCAAATTTTTTAACCTTTTTTTTCATAATTTTTTTTTTATCAAATTTTTCTTTTCATCAATTTTTTTTCATCAATTTTTTTTCATCAAATGTCATTTTCATCAAATTTTTTTTTTTTTCATCAAATTTTTTTTTTATCAATTCTTTTTCATCCTTATTTTTTTATCAAATTTTTTTTCATCATAATTTATTTTTCATCAAATTTTTTTTTTCATCAACATTTTTTTTTTATCAAATTTTTTTTTTCATAAATTTTTTTTTTTCATCAATTTTTTTTTCATCAAATTTTTTTTTTTATAAATTTTTTTCATCAATTTTTTTCATCAATTTTTTTTTTCATCAACGTTTTTTATCAATTTTTTATACCCTCCAACCACAGTATGGGGGTATACTCACTTTGTCATTCCGTGTGTAACGCATCGAAATATCGGTCTAGGACCCCATAAAGTACAAAAAGTACATTACAAAAAACCCTGCAAAACCGCATTTTTTGCAGGGTTTTTTGTACTTTTGCTAAGCAAATGCAACTTTCTTATCTCAAAAGAAGTTCAAACTCGCAAAGGGAATGTGCCCCTAACGTCTCTCACGAACCCCCCCCCCCCCCCCTCTCAAAGAAAAAAGACGCCACTGGATTTTTTTAATATTGGTTTTTTACATTTTGGAGGGTATAAAAGATTCGGCACAGCCGAATGTAACACTCTCACTTGTTTACTATCAATTTTTTTCTCACCAAAAAAAAATTTTTTTTCATATATTTTTTCATTAATTTTTTTTACATCAAAAATTTTTTTTTTCATCAAAAACTTTTTTTACATCAAATTTTTTTTTTTACCAAAAATTTTGGGTTCATTAAATATTTTTTAACATAATTTTGTTTTTCGTGAAAAAAAAAAACATTTTTTTTACCAAAACTACTTTTTCACCAAGTCTAAGCTTTTCGCATAAAAATTTTCCATTTGTTTATCAAATGTACATACAACAAGTGAGAGTGTTATATTCCTTGGTGCCGAATCTTTTATACTCTCCAAATGCACTTTTTTGCATTTATTTTTGCACTCACTTATGAAATGTACAGCTCTTTTGGATTTTTAATGGGGTCTTCGACTGATATTTTAGTTCGTTTTGCATGGAATAGCAAAGTAATATAACATTACTTTTTCTAAAAAAAACTTTGGTTTGGCAAGTACACCCAAATCTTCCGCAAAACATTATCATGTTTTAACGTTTTGGGCAAGAGTATAAAATTCGCAGGCATTTTTTTTATCAATACTTTGGAAGATATGGGCGTTTAAAAAAGCGCTTTTTTGACAATATTGACTTTTAGACAGTTTTTAACTTTTTGTGCTTGAAAACCGTAAGTTGTACGAAAAACTTATAAAAAAAAATTTCAAAAATTTCTGCAAAAAATTTTTCCTTAAAGTTTCGAATGCCCTTTGCAATCAAACATATTTTTATTGAAATTTGATTAAAAACAACTAATAATTATAAAGGTTTCTGGTTTCCTCCTCTTGAAGGTTTTATGATGTGTTACACTAACTTAAAACATTTTTTTATTCATTTAATGTTACGACAATTATTTTCTATAGCATAGTTTTAGGCCTCAAAATAATTGCAAAACTGCTAGTTTTCTGTTGCCCTAATTATAGTTATTAAAAAGCGACAAAAAACGAAAAAACCAACAAAAATTATAAACAAATAAAACAATTTATTCGTCGTTTGATTTTCGACGATTTTCATAAAAAGTAAGAATTTGATGTAGCATAATTTTAGGCATTTGTAAATATATAAGCCGAAAATTTAATACCAGCAAAACAATTAAATTTATTATTTTTCTTTAATAAATGGATTCAGATTAAATTGTAATATTTGTATAAATTTAGCAATATGTATAGTTTTTTGTCGTTTTTAAACAATAATCAAATATTTGCTACATGCCTAAAATTATGCTATAAAAATCTTGCTTTTTCATAAAAATCATACGACTCACAAGGGAAGTCTCCCTAGTGTCACCCGCGGATCTTTATGGAATTGGTTTTATTTTGTAGATCAGAAAAAATAAAGGGACACGTGTTTTTTTTTTTAGCGGCCCAAATTCATATTTAGGGGGTAAAAGGAGGGGGGAAGACAAGGCCATTTTCCAGTTTTTTTCGTTTATCTCCTATATTATGCAAAGAACCCTAGTCATGTTATATACCAAATGAAAGGTCTTTGGAAAACCTATCTACGTGTGCTAAAAACGTGGCCAAACATGCAAAACTTTTTGTCATATTGAGTAAAATAAATTATAGGACATTTTTGTTAATAAGTCTTAAAATATTAACTTCTTTGGCCCGTTGTTAGCACCACGAGATAGGTATTTTTAATACCATTAATCTGATACCACACATGCCTATGTTAATTTTGTTTAAATAGGCGTAAATCGTAAAAAACTGAAAAAGGTCAATTTCCCCCCATACAAATCGACCCCCCCTAAAAATGAGTTTGGGCCGCTAAAAAAAATACGTGTCGAATTAATTTTCGTTCTTAACAACATTTTCAAATTTCATGAAGATCGGAGGGTGACATCAGGTTGACTTCCCTTGTCAGTGGTATGGTGTAAAAATAGCTTTATTTATTTTCTAGGATACATGTGTTTGTTGTTCGCTCCTTAAACTATACTTTAAAATTTAACAAAAATACTACAAACAAGTTAAATAACAATAAAAAGATTACAAAATGATCAAAAATGCAATTTTAAGCCATTTTGGCAACTAAATTAATAATTATCTATTTTAAAAATTTCAATTAAAATAAAACTAAAAGGTATTTAAATACATTGTACTCAATTCATTTAAAGTTTTATTTGTTTTATTTAAACAGTGCGTATTTATTTAAAATTTTCAACTTATTTTCTTACCGTTTCTTGCTGTCGTTGCTTTCTCTTTTTTTATATATATTTAAATCATTTGTTGTAAGAAATAAAATCTTAAACAAATAATACATAATAATACTTTTAATCGAAAAACTTTTACATTACAGAAAAAGTTTTACATTAAAGGTTTTATTTAAACAAAAACAAAATACAGCAAATAAAGGAAAAACACTACAACTAAAGCTTAACAAAAATAAACAGGAATTTGTTCACAACTCTTAACAAAAAAAAAAAAAAAACGGCGAAAAACCAACAGCATTTTATTATAAATAAAGCTGTGTTGGTAACAAATGATGCTACTGTCACTATCTGGTGGAAAAATATAGTAGAAACGCAACCAGCAGTGAACAAAATAACAAAATAAAAAAAAAGAGTAGACATCAACGTCAACAACAAGAGGTGCTTATTGTCACTTAAAAATTATACAAGTTGTTAGTGGTGTTAACAAAAATACTTGTATAAATATATATGTATAGGAAAATATAAAATACGTCTAAAACTAAAAAAAAGTAAACATTTGCAATGAGATTGAAAGAAAGAAAAAGAACACCAACTGGTTACAGTTTTAAGAATTTTTTTTTTTTTTTTTTAGAGCATAACTTTAGGATGATAAGTAGAGGCTAAGAAAATATCAGTAAACAATGGGCTGGATTTGTTAAGAAATATGTACTAAAATGGTAATAATACTAAAGCTATGTTTACACCATACCACTGAGTAGTATGATTTTTATGAAAAAGCAATGTTTTTTATAGCATAATTTTAGGCATGTAGTAAATATATGATTGTTATTAAAAAGCGACAAAAAACTCTAGATTTTGTTAAATTTATAAACAAATATAACAATTTATTTAATCTTAAGATTACAAATTTAGCAATATGTTAAGTTTTTAAATAACAATCCTATATACATTACATGCCTAAAATTATGCTATAAAAGATATTGCTTTTTCATGAAAATCATACTACTCAGTGGTATGGTGTAAACATAGCTTAAAGGAAGATATTACCTTTGAGAGGAATATCAGTCATAAAATCGATCAAGGATCCCGAATATTTAAAATTGTTACAATCGGATTGATAATGTTTTTGCAAATTGTGGTTCTTGGATTTTTTTCACTCACTTTTAATTAACTTTTTGTTAAATTGATAAATCCTGTTCACAGAAAGGTTTTATAAATCTTCGAGTCATCCAGCGATTATCTAATTATTTTGTAGTATTTTTGCAAAATGTTAAAACCATATGAGTCGTATGATTTTTGTGAAAAAGCAAAATTTTTTATAGCATAATTTTAAGCATGTAGTAAATATATGATTATTATTTAAAAGCGTCAAAAAACTCTACATATTGCTAAATTTATAAAAAAATATAACAATTTATTAAATCTTAAGTCGATTTATAAAAAAGAAATCATAAATGTCATTGGTTTTCTAGGATTTAATTTTCGGATCATATATTTACAAGATGCTGAAAATTATGCTACAGCAAAATCTTACTTTTTTATAAAAAAAAACACAGCTTTACTAACATACATAAATTGCAGATCAATCGGAGTGTAAGCTTTGGGACACCTTCCTTGTAAGTCGTTTTATTTTCGACGATTTTTTAAAAAAGTAAGATTTTGCTGTAGCATAATGTTAGGCATTTTGTAAATATATGATCCGAAAATAAAATCCCGGAAAAACAATGATATTTAAATTATTTTTTAAATAAATCGACTTAAGTTTAAATAAATTGTTATTTTTGTTTATATATTTAGCAATATATAGAGTTTTTTCTTCGCTATTAATAACAATCATATATTTACTACATGCGTAAAATTATGCTATAAAAAATTATGATTTTTCATAAAAATTATATAACTCACAAGGAAGGTATTTCACAGGGCACCCACCGATTGTCCTGAAACTTGCGTATAGGAAAGAAGGGAGCAAAATAGAGTTATCTGTTTTAGCTGCCCAATCTCACATTTAGATGCTCAAAGGGGAGGGGGGAAAAACTTTTTTAGTAATAGTCGGCAAAGCGGTTTTTCAGCAAGTCATCGATTTGCGCAACCTTAAAACCTTTTCCGAAAAATCTGAAAAAAATCTCAAAAATACTTTACTCTATAAGCTTTCAAATTATGCTTGAGCCCGGACAACTTTTTTTTTTTGGGACACCCTAATGTATATAGGGCATTCCATGTCAAATCGGACACTTTGAAATTTTTTTTTTTATATTTTTCCAATTTGTTTACAGTTTTTAGTACCCTTCAAAAACTCCTTCGTGGTAATTTTTCATATTTTTTTGATGACCCGTTCAAAATATATCGAGTTTTTAAAAATTGGTAGTTTGCTCCTTTGCTCAAAATTCTTTTACTCATAACTTCTTCAATAATGCTCCAAATTTAATTTTTTTTTTTTCAAAATTTTTGTTTTTTTGCGTACTTTCGAAAAATTTCGAAAAAATTCTTAAAAGCGTTCTAGTACGCGATTTTTAAGTTTTTAAATTTAAGTCTCATTTTTGAAAATGTTTGTACTCTTCGATTTTTTTGAAATTTTTTTGTGTAAAACTTCTATCGATTCTACAATTTTTTTGCCCAGGTGGATCGTGGGATAACGATTATTACTATATTTTAAAATTTTTTGAAAAAAAATTATTGTAATTTTCCAATCTTAAAATCATTTCTACTGCTCCAATAGTGCGTCATAGAGGGGTCATTTATAAGACCGACCCCCATTAATTTTTACGTCTTAACATTTCTTTGGAACAAACTAATACCCTATCTCCAATTTCTAAGGGGGCTCCCACACAAAACGATATTTTTTTAAAATTTGTTCCAACCGCTCTAACTGCCCAAATGGTGACAATATTTTTTTAGTCCAAACATTTTCTCTGAGCACACCTACCCTCTACCTCTAATTGTTAAGGCGGTCCCCAAACAATTTTTTTTATTTTTTGTAAATTTGTATTATTTAATCAGCTTCTACCGGTCCAATGGTGCATCCGAGAGGGCTTATTAGTGAGACCGACCCCCATTTATTTTTACCCTCCAACATTTTTGTAAAACATACCACAGCCCTATCTCCACTCCCTAAGTAGGTTTCCATTCAAAATTACATTTTTATAAAATTTGCTCCAACTCTTATTTGTATGGGAGTCTACTTAGGGAGTGGAGATAGGGCGTAGGTATGTCCGAAGAGACAAACGACGACATATCGATCTATTGGCTAGTGAAGCTGAAAATGCTGCCCAGGTAGGGGACACCCGTACTGTCTATAAGATCACCAAACAACTAGTCGACAGAAACATGACCATACAACATCCTGTCAAAGACAAAAATGGAAATCTTCTTAACACTGATGAAGAACAGTTGGCCCGATGGCGACAACACTTCCCTGATCTGCTTAATACCGTGATTGATCCCACACAACATCAACAACATCAAGATCATCTACAAAACCACCAGGCAAATGCTAGAATCCGAACATCAACACCAAGCATCTCAGAAATAAGCGCTGCTATCAAAAAGGCTATCAAAAAGTTACCCAATGGGAAAGCTGCCGGAATCGATGGTATTCCTTCCGAAATATACAAGGCCGATTCTACTCTTAGTGCTGAAATTCTTTTGCCTTTGATTACCCAGGTGTGGGAGCAGGAGTCTTTTCCGAGCGAATGGAAGGACGGCATAATGGTGAAGATTGCGAAAAAAGGAAATTTGAAAGACTGCAACAATTGGCGGGGCATATGTGTTTTACCAGCAATTTCAAAGATTATAGCAAAAATAATACTCAATCGCATAAAGGAACACCTTGAAAACACAATTACCTCGGCCCAAGCCGGCTTCCGTAGTGGTTTCTCGTGCGCAGATCACATAAACACCATTCGAATTATCATTGAACAGTGTGTCGAACATAATTCAACTCTTAATCTACTTTTCATTGATTTTGAAAAAGCATTCGACAGCATCAATCGTAATTGCATTTGGAACGCTCTTAGTAAGAGAGGTATCCCGTCAAAACTAATAGCATTAATAAAGGAGAGCTATAATGATGCTAACTGCTATGTGTTACATAAGGGGAAGCTGTCTGAACCTTTCCAGGTACTAAGTGGAGTGCGGCAAGGATGCATCGCCACTTCTGTTCTTGCTTGTCATTGAGGACGTACTGACATCAACCTCATTTCAGCGTAGGGGTGTTCAATGGCGTATAGATAACTCCTTTTTAAACTACCTTGCATATGCCGATGACATATGCCTTCTTTCGCATAGAGTTCGTGACCTGGAGATGTCGATGGTTGACCTCCAGTCAAAGTTGGATGGTACAGGTCTAAAAATAAACACAACAAAAACAAAAGGTCTCTCCATACAAGATAACTCTCCGGCATCTATTAATGTAGGTGATAACAAATATGCCATTGTTAACGAATTTTGTTATTTGGGTAGCATGATTACCGCTGATGGAGGTACTGAGATTGACGTGGAGGCAAAAATCAGTAGAGCTAGAGCAGCATTTGGAATTCTAGCACCAATATGGCAAAACAACAACATTAGTCTTCGAACAAAACTGCGAATTTTTGAATCCAATGTAAAATCAGTTCTTCTGTACGGATGCACAACATGGAAGGTGACCAGTATAATTACAAGTCGTTTGCAAACATTCGTCAATCGCTGTCTCAGACGAATACTTCGAATCTTTTGGCCAAATGTTATATCAAATATTGAGCTACTTCGTAAATCAAATCAGATAGATGTGGCAACTGAGATTCGAAAACGAAAATGGCAATGGATTGGTCATACACTTCGACGTCCAGATGAAAATATCGCCAAGCATGCGTTACGTTGGAACCCGTTTCATCAATCAGGACGGAGAGTTGGAAGGCCTAGAATAACTTGGAGACGTTCCACCGAAGCCGAAATGAGATCTGTGGGTTTAACATGGAACGAAGCTAGAAATGTAGCCCAAAACCGAGTACGGTGGAGATCGACTATTGTTGGCGCCCTATGCTCCAGTGGGAGTTAAAGGAACATATATATATGTTTTAAAAAAATGTTGTAGGGTAAAAATAAGTGGGGGTCAGTCTCACAAATGACCCCTTTCGAACGCACCATTGAACCGGTGATTAAATAAAACAAATTTACAAGAAATAAAAAAATTGTATGGGGACCGCCTTAACAGTTAAAGATAGAGGGTAGGTGTTTTCAGAGAAAATGTTGGGACTAAAAAAATATTGTGGGTCGGTCATACATTTTGTTGCTCTAAGGGCACTATTAGGGCAGTTAGAGCGGTTGGAGCAAATTTTAAAAAATGTCGTTTTGTGTGTGAGCCCCCTTAGAAATTGGAGACAGGGTATTAGATTGTTCCAAAGAAATGTTAAGACGTAAAAATTAATAGGGGTCGGTCTTATAAATGACACCTCTAAGACGCACCATTGGAGCAGTAGAAATGATTTTAAGATTAAAAAATTAAAATAAATTTTTTTCAAAAAATTTTAAAATATTGTAATAATCGTTGTAATAATCCCACGTAATTGTAATAATCCCACGATCCTCCTGGGCGAAAAATTTCTAGAATCGATAGAAGTTTTACACAAAAAAAAATTCCAAAAAATCGAAGAGTACAAACATTTTCAAAAATCAGATTTAAATATTAAAACTTAAAAATCGCATACTAGAGCGCTTTTAAGAATTTTTTGGGATTTTTTTTAAAAAGTACGTAAAAAAAAAAAAAAATTTAAATTTGGATCATTATCGAAGAAGTTATTAGTAAAAGAAGTTTGAGTAAAGGAACAAACTACCAATTTTTAAAAATTCGATATCTTTGGAGCGGGTCATCAAAAAAATTTAAAAATTTACCACGAAGGAGTTTTCGAAGGGTACTAAAAACTGTAAACAAATTGGGAAAATCTAAAAAAAAAAATTTCAAAGTGTCCGATTTGACGTGGATGCCCCATATATAGTTTTAGGCCTCAAAATAAATTCATAACTGCTAGTTTTCTGTTACCCTAAATACGATTTTTATCTCTGCCTAAATATATGCATTAAAAAAGTTTTTTTTTACAAATTATTTCAAAAATAATATAGAAAATCTTATTATTGGCCTTAAGTGAAATTTATGCAAACATTATTGCATACTTTCAGGTAATAATTTTAATTCATACTGATTGAGCTAGGCTGACTTTTTGTATTGATTTCAGATTATGATATTTTTAAAACTCCCTTTGGAAGACATTTTTTATTCTTTCATTGCCTCTTATTCCTTCCCTAAATAGCTGTCTAGAAAAATAATAAACAAAAAAAAATCTCCCTGCCCCAGTGTTTGGTACTTATAACAAAACTAAAGGTGTCATAGCAAAATGTTGTTTGTTTTCACTGAAAGTTGAGAAATAAAATTGTTAAAAACAGTAAAAATATTATTTACATTGTAAAAAAAAAAAACAGCCAAAGTAAAGAAGCAAAAACTAAGATTTTTGCGAAAGAAACTAGAAAAATGTTTGAATTAATGCACACAAGTAAAATATGAAGCTAAGCTGCTAAACCAAGAAATAAAAAAATTCTTACACCAAACTCTCGTGTTAATAAACAAAACCTTAAAAATCAAATATAAATCGATAAGTTAGAAGAACTTTATTGAGTCCTTGAAATTTCTCCGTAATTAATTCCATTTATTTAAACTCATTTTTAATAAATTCAACCTAACCGAGAACAATGATCGTCGTATCGTTGTAGCGAAAAAAACCAAGGGTTCTGGTGAGAATCGAACCCACAACTCCCACGTTGAAAGGCTAGCATGCTACCAACTAGCCTACGGAGGCCCCGTAATTAATGTTAAATTTTTATTTATTTTCTACCAAATTTAGTTACCCCGTTACTCGTGCTGTAAGTGCATTAAAGAATAAACCACAAATTGTTTTCTGTAAAATGTTGGGGTAAAGCAAATAAAAAAAAAATATATATCTAGCCAACGTCAAGGTATAGTTGAAGGTTTTATGGTTTCTTGAAATAAAAACAAATCGGATGGAATAAGAAAATTTGCAAATGCAATGTACTTCTTAAAAAAAAATAACTCTGTTGACAGACTTATGCCTAGAAACATTTTTAAGTTTTGCACCCTACATTAGCTATACATTATTATAAACTTTAGTACAAGGGTGTTTACATGATACCACTGATTCGTATTACTTTCAATAATTTTTATAAAACATTTGGACTTTGTTGTAGCATAATCTTAGGCATCTCAAAAAAGGAAGATTTTTCTGTACCATAATTTTAGGCAAGAAAGAAATATATAGAGTTTTTTTGTCACTTGTAAGGCTATGTTTACACCATACCACAGAGTCGTATGATTTTTATGCACAAGCAAGATTTTTTATAGCATACTTTTAGGCATGTAAATAAATGATTCTTATTTAAAAGCGAAAAAAAAACTCTAAATATTGCTAAATTTATAAATAAATATAAAAATTTTTTTAATCCTAAGTCGATTTATTAAAAAAAAAATAATGAAAGTCATTGTTTTCGGATCATACCCAGGAAAAATTGACATTACTAGTAATGGGTTTTGTAATCCGAAACAGATGTTAATCAGTAGTTACTTATTGAATGAAACACTAATTATTTTAACAAGGGCGTGAGACAAAAATAACTAGTGAAGAGTATGGAGATAAATAAGTAGTTACTGACTCGGATTACTAATAAGGAGTAAAAACCCATTACCAATAAGAAGTAAAATAATTAGTTAATTAAAACATTTAAAATTTAACTTGTTTTTACTAAAACTTAAAAATTGCGTAATTTTTATTAAGTTTTTAAGTATTTTTTAAGTTAATTGAATTGTAAAGGTTAAAAACTGCAAGTGCAAGGAGATATTATTACTTAGAAGTGCTTTTATAACATATTACTGAAAAGTAGTTACTTTTGGGCTTAAAATAATGTTAATAGTAATGGGTACTCATTATAAATAATGTACTTGGTAATGATTACTTTTCACAACTCATTACCATGTTTTTGCTGGGTATATTTACAAAATGCCTAAGATTACGCTACAGCAAAATCTTACTTTTTTATAGAAATCGTCGAAAACAAACGACTCGGTGTTATGGTGTTAACATAGCTTTAAGCTGTGTTTACAGCATACCACTGAGTCGTTGTATTTTCGACGAGTTTTATAAAAAAATAAGATTTTGCTGTAGCATAATATAAGGCATTTTGTAAATATGTGAAAATTAAATCTAAGCAAAACAATGACATTAATGATTTTATTTTTAATAAATCGACTAAAGATTAAATAAATTAATTGAAGTTTTATTTATTTCGGTTTGAGTCCATATTAATTATTTCTGAGAAATAATTATTTTTGTTGTACAATGAGAAATTCTGAAAAAATTAAAAAAAGTAATGACCTCGACCTAGAATAAACATACTCAAATATAATTTTAAAAAATTATGTAGAAAATTTTATCGTTAAAATTGACCTTAAAGGTTTACATTAAGCTATATTTTACACCATACCATTGAGTCGTATGATTTTTTATGAAAAAGCATGGTTTTTTATAGCGTACTTTTAGGCATGTAGTAAATTCATGATTTTTATTTAAAAGCGACAAAAAACTTTGCGTTTTACTAAATTTTTGAACAAAAATAACAATTTATTTAATCTTAAGTCGATTTATTAAAACAAAATCATAAATGTCATTGCTTTGCTAAACTCCTTTGCTAAACCACCCTAAAAACTCATTTTTAGGGTGGGTTTGATTTGTATGGGGGGAAATTGACCTTTTTCAGTTTTTTACGATTTACGCCTATTTAAACAAAATTAATATAGCCCGGTGAAAAATGATACAAATATGATCATATATGCGTTCATACAGCATCATGTATGTCCATATATGGAGCATATATGGATATATATGACACCCCGGTGAAAAATGTTCATATATGAATCATATGTGGTCCAAATATGGACATGTATGTTCATATATGTAAATATATGTTACACATGCGAAAATTGGCGGCATGTGTACATATATGGCATGGGTTCATATATGTGCATATGTGTTCATATATGTTTCATATATGTCTGTCCACTTGCCGCCAATTTTCGTATATGATCATATATTAAATATATATGTTCATATATGTAATCATATGTGAAATATATATGATTCACATATGAACATTTTTCACTGGGACTGTATGAAGTCCAGTGGCGGGTACAGCTTTTGGGTTTGGGGGGGGAAAATTTTTTTACTTCCAAAAAAAAAAAATCATAAATTCACCTTTGTTGTCGAGCTAAAAAAAGGGATACGTTTTTTTTTGCAAAAAAAGGTGATGGGAAAGCTATAAAATCATCAAATTTATAAGTTTTTGCCGAAGGAGGTTTGTTTTTCATGATCATATTTCGTTTAGATAAATTTTTTTTAATTTGTTTTAAAAGAAAATTGTATATTTTTCGTATACATAAGGAGATAATTTTTTAATAGAAGAAATTATCCCTATATGGAAAACATCACATGTTGAGATATTTTTTGTGAAAAAATTATTTTTTATAGGGGAAATGTCTCAGAATATAAAATTTTTCATTAAAAAAAATGTCTTAGAACCTGAGACTATTTTCGTATAGAAAAATTTTCAGCTTTTTAAAAGAAATTTAAAAGAAAATTGTAAATTTTTCGTATACATAAGAAGAGTCTAAATCTGAGAATTTTTTAATAGAAGAATTTTTTCCTATATAGAAAATATTAGATTTTGGGACATTTTTCGTGATTTTTTTTTTTCTAGGGAAAATGCCTCAGAATATAAGACTTCTTCTTTACGAAAAATGTCTCAGAATCTGAGGCTTTGTGACCCTTTCCTAAAGAAAAATTCCCAGATTTGGAAATGTTTTTCCTATAGAAAATGCCTCAGACTTTACGACCTTTTTCCTATAGAATGGTCATAGATTCTGAGACCTGTTTCCTATAGAAAAAGTCTGAGATTATGAGACATTTTTTTGAGATTCTGAGACGTTATTCCTTTAAAAAAGTCTTAAATTCTAAGACCTTTTTTCCGTTGAAAAAGTCTCAAATTCTGCAACCTTCTACCGATTCCGTAAGTTACAACTTCTGAGGCTATTTTTCAACAATAAAAAGTCACAGACTTCGAGATCTTTTTCTTTTTAAAAAATACTCAGATTCTGAGACCTTTTTAATTAAAATAAGTCTCAAATTCAGAAATTCTGAAATGTTTTTCCAATAGAACAATTCTTCTGCGACCTTTTTCCTATAAATAAGTTTTGAGACCTTTTTCACATAATAAATAAATTCTCAGATTCTGTGAATTTGTTCTTTAGAAAAAGTTTATTCTTTAGAATAAAAAATTTTAACAACAACATTTTTAAGATTTTAATATATTTTTCCTATTGCTATGTAGAAGACAAGCAATTTTTATATAAACCAAATTAAGATCCTGTAAAATTTTTCCATACAAAAAAAGCATATTCTATGTAATTTGTTTATGCCAAAATTCATAATAAAATTGACAGATATTTTTCACAGAAAATTTTCAGATTAATTCACTTTTTCCTTCAAAAATTTAAAAATTTTCCCTATTAAAATTTTCAGATTTTTTTCTATGAAAAATTTTTGGACTTCGAGATTTTTTTAGAAAATTTCCTTCTTTTTCTTTCCTTTCCTTTTCTTTCTTTTTTTCTTCTTTTTTTTTTCTTTTTTTTCTTTTTTTTTCCTTTTTTTTTCCTTTTTTTCTTTTCGAAATTTGGTCTGGGGGGGGAAATTTCCCCTTTTTCCCCCCCCTTGTACCCGCGCATGATGAAGTCATATATGATCATATTTGCAACATATATGTCCATATACGTAAAATGAGGGTATATGAACATATATGACATATATGACATATATGCTCCATATAAGTCCACATATGTCATATATGGGCATATGCCCTCATTTTACGTATATGGACATATATGTTGCAAATATGATCATATATGACTGAATACAATTTCATATATGACCATATATGCTCATATATCCACATATGTGCATCCATATATTCACATATATGTATCCATATATGCTAATTTTTCACCGGGTAGGCATGTGTCGTATCAGATTAAAGTTATAAAAAATACCTATCTCGTGGTGCTATCAACGGACCAAAAAAGTTAATATTTTTCGACTTATTAACAAAAATGACCTAAAATTTTGGTATTTTACTCAATATGACGAAAAGTTGTGCATGTTTGGACACGTTCTTAGCACACGTAGATAGGTTTTCCAAAGAACCTTTATTTGGTATGTAACATGACTAGGTTTCATTGCATAATATAGGAGATAAACGAACAAAATTAAAAATTACCTTGTTTTCCCCCCTCCTTTTTACCGCATAAATATGAATTTGGGCCGCTAAAAAAAAATATGTGTCCCTTTATTTTTTCTGATCTACAAAATAAAACCAATTCCATAAAGATCCGCGGGTGACACTAGGGAGACTTCGCTTGTGAGTCGTATGATTTTTATGAAAAAGCATGGGTTTTTATGGCATTCTTTTAGGCATGTAGTAAATTCATGATTATTATTTTAAAGCGACAAAAAACTTTACGTATTAGTAACTTTTTAAAAAAATATTACAATTTATTTAATCTTAAGTCGATTTATTAAAAAAAAATGATAAATATCATTGTTTTGCTAGGATTTAATTTTTGGATCATTTACAAAATGACTAAAAATTATGCTACAGCAAAATCTTACTTTTTTATAAAAATCGTCGAAAATAAAACGACTCAGTTGTATGGTGTAAACATAGCTTAAGTATTTACATCATACAACTGAGCCGTTTTATTTTCTATGATTTGTATGAAAAAGTTTGATTTTTTGTAGCATAACTTTAGGCTTTTTGACAAAATATAATCCTGTTTTTTTTTTTGAAATCTACATAAGTTGAAATAATTGATTATATTTGTTTATTTTTTTTTTAAATTAACAAAATGAAGTGGTTTACTTCCTTTTTATATGACAATCATACACTCTAAAAACTCCTTGTAAAAATACTACAATCAAGTGGGTAAATTTTTATGTAAAAAGTAATTTTCAAAATTACTTTTCAAAATACATGTATTTTTTGAAAGAAGTGCTCTTTTGCTTCATTACCAGGGGTGGCAATAAGACTCTGAATACCTCTATTGAGTCTGGAATGTGAAGTAGAACCGGTTGCAGAGTAATTTGACGCGTTCTTTAACCGATTATTAGGAACAGAAAATTTTGCTGGGTAATATTTAATTAATTAAATTTATGTTTGAGATTAGAATATATCATATTTTCATATTTTTATATTTTTAATTCTCTTTTTTAATAATTTCTTTTGTGAGTTTAATATTAAATATATGTAACAAATTAACTCTTTTAGCGCCTTAAGTTCTGTGCTGTAATTATAAGATTTATCTTGTAGCATAGAAATGCCAATGAAATAAATAAATAAATAAATAAATAAATAAATAAATAAATAAATAAATAAATAAATAAATAAATAAATAAATAAATAAATAAATAAATAAATAAATAAATAAATAAATAAATAAATAAATAAATAAATAAATAAATAAATAAATAAATAAATAAATAAATAAATAAATAAATAAATAAATAAATAAATAAATAAATAAATAAATAAATAAATAAATAAATAAATAAATAAATAAATAAATAAATAAATAAATAAATAAATAAATAAATAAATAAATAAATAAATAAATAAATAAATAAATAAATAAATAAATAAATAAATAAATAAATAAATAAATAAATAAATAAATAAATAAATAAATAAATAAATAAATAAATAAATAAATAAATAAATAAATAAATAAATAAATAAATAAATAAATAAATAAATAAATAAAAATAAATAAATAAATAAATAAATAAATAACACACAACGCCTAAAATTGAGCACCAAGTGTTTAAAATTTTAGTTTACACACAAAAATTTTAATATTACGCACATTATATAGTATTTTGTGTGTTGATAAATATATTTATAAAGAAATAAACACAAGAATTTTAAAAATACACATTTAAATTTTATTGTAAACATTTTGTGTTTAATTTTTGATATTAAACATTAAATGCGTAATGTTCAATAATTTTAAATACAAATTGTCAAAATAAAATAAAAGGAAATTGAAATCAGAAAAATTTGTTATTCTCGCAATTAAATTAAAATAACGCGAAAAAACATAAAAGATAATATTGTTAAAAAAATTGAAAATATAAAGCAACGATCAATGCAACGTAAAATATCTATGAGGTGGATTAAAGATACAAAAACAGACCCGGTTGTTACAAGTTCGCAAAATTTAAGAAAAATAGTTTGTTGTTAATTTCATGTTTTTCTTTAATATTTGTATTATAAATCAGAACGGTAAGTACCACAAATGACTTGGATTTTTTGAATTATTCATTACAAAAATATCTCGATATCAGAATCTGGGAATATTTCTTATAAAAAAAGTGTCTCAGATTATGAGAATTTGTCTTTAGAAAAAATGTTTCAGATCCTAACCAGATTCTGGAAATATTTCAATAACAATTCTTAGATTATTATAGATTTTTTCTGCAGAAAAAGTGGATCAGATTCTGAGAATTTTTTTATAGATAAAATATTTCAGATTCTGAAAATTATTCTATAGATGAAATATCTTAGATTATGAGAACTTTTCTTTGGACAAAATATCTCATATTCTGAGAAGTTTTTTATAAAATATCTCAGATTATGAAATGTCTTAGATTATGAGAACTTTCCTTTAGAAAAAATATCTCAGATTCTGAGAAGTTTTTTATAAAATAAAAATATCCCAGATTATGAGAAATTGTCTATAGAAAAATATACCAGACTCTGAGAAATTGTCTATAAAAAAATATATAATTCTCTGAGAAATTTTCTATAGAAAAAAATTTATCTCATTCTGAGAATTTTTCTATAGAAAAAACACCAGATTCTTAAAATTACTATATAGAAAAAATATATCAAATTGTAAGAATTTTCTATAGAAAAAATATCTCAGACTTTGAAAATTGTTCTAAAGAACACATATCTCAGATTCTTATATTTTTTCTATAGAAAAAATATATCAGACTCTGAGAATTTTTCTATAGAAAAACTATTTCAGATTCTGAGAATATTTCTATAGAAAAAATATCTCAGATTCTAAGAATTTTGCTATAGAAAAAATATCTCAGATTCTGAGAATTTTTTTATAGAAAAAATATCTCAAATTCCGAGAATTGTTATAAAAAAAATATCTCAGATTTTGATCATTTTTCTATAGGTTATTAGAATTTTTCCATAGAAAAAATATTTCAGATTCTGAGAATTATTCCATAGAAGAAATATATCAGATTCTGAGAACTATTCTGTTGAAAAAATATCTCAGGTTCTGAGAAATTTTCTATAGAAAAATACATCAGATTCTGAAAAATTTTCTAAAGAAAAAATATATCAGATTCTAAGAATTTTTCTATAGGAAAAATATCTTCGATTCTAAAAATTATTTTATAGACAAAATATGTCAGGTTCTGAGAATTTTTCTGTAGAAAAATTATTTCAAATTCCGAGAATTTTTCTGTAGATAAACCATTTCAGATTCTGAGCATTTTTCTGTAGAAAAATTATTTCAGATTCTGAGAATTCTTTAATAGAAAAATATCCCAGATTTCGAGAAATTTTCTATAGAAAAAATATCTCACATTCTGAGAATTTTTCTATAGAAAAAATATTTCAGATTATATAGAAAAAATATATCAGATTCTTATATTTTTTTATAACTTTTCTATAGAAAAAATATCTCAGATTCTGAGAAAATTTTTTTATAGAAAATATCTTAGATTCGGAGAATTTTAGAATAGAAAAAATATTTTATATTCTGAGAATTTATCTATGGAAAAAATATCTCAGATTCTAAGAATTTTTTTATAGAAAAAATATCTCAGATTCTAAAATTTTTCTATAGAAAACATATCTCAGATTCTGAGAAAATATCCCATATCTCCAATATCTCAGATTCTGAAAATTTTTCTATAGAAAAAATATCTCAGATTCTGAGAATTTTTCTATAGAAATAATATCTCAGATTCTGACAAGTTTTCTATAGAAAAAAATCTGAGAGTTTTTCCATAAAAAAACATATTTCAGCAAAATGTCTCACATTCTGACATATTTTCTATAGAGAAAATGTCATGGATTCTGAGAAGTTTTCTATAGGAAAAACTACTCAGATTCTGAGAATTTTCTATAGAGAAATATCTCGGATTCTGTGAATTCTGATTTAGATATCAGAAATATTTTGTTAATAATTTAAAATTTTTTTATACTTGCAGTTTGGAACAACAATTACTGAAATGAAAAGTCAAGTTCCAACGAATTCTTCATTCATTGCGATTGCTCGTAAGTATTTAATTTCTTTAATAATTGCAATATTTGTTAAAACAATTAAATTTAACTTTTTTATATTTTTAGAAACAGAAGACTCGCAAAAAATATTTATATTCAAACTTCTCTAGAGAAGAAAGTACTAATGGGCGAAACGGTGGATATAATAGAACAACTGAATCAAGTGTTTCTTTTTAATTTTACATTTAATATTTTATATCCTGCTGTAATCTGACAGACGATGAATTTTTATTATTTTTTTTTTAATTAGTTCTATCTCCAAAAATTAAGATGTACAAAAAAGTATTAATAATGTTTAAAACATCTATTCTTTAATTTAAAAAATTTCACCTTTAATGTAATTATGAATATTATCAGGCCTATTCTCAGTTATGACTGGTTATGACTAATTTTATTATTTTCAAACTTCATATTCCCTGTGTTTGTTGTAAACAAAATTATAAAAAGTCTCAAAATTTAAAATTATTTGTCAATTTTGAGACGATGTGGGTAGCAGGTCTTTATTTTTTTGAAATTTTCAAACAAAATTTGAAATTTCTTATGATTGTTTACAACAACCACATGGAAAAAATTGAGTTATGATTGAGTTATGACTTTTTTTGTGAATAGGCCCCATATATTTACTACATGCCTAAAATTATGTTATAAACCATCTTGCTTTTTCGAAAAAAATCATATGAAAATCACACCGCCCAACGCTCAATTTTCGGTTTGAATTCTGATGATCAATTTTAGTAGACTTTGATCTCCTGATTTCAAATCTGTTCTCCAAATTTTCCCATCACGTCCAGATTTTTAGTTATTCACGGTTGAAAATGTGAATAATGACGATTTTAGCATTATTTGAAAGCCTGTACAGTAGCATGTCCCGAAATCAGGAAATTTTGAAATTTCTTTAGGGCATACCCCTAGAACAATGCTTATTGAAGAGCTGATTACGGGAAAAATAATTAAAAAAATTTTGTACAGCACGCTGATAGAAAAACGCTTCATATCACTAATGAATGGAATTATTAACATTGTTTCATTACAACAATGAAATATTTCATATGCTGAATGAAATTTCATATAATTGTGCAAGATTTTCATTAATTTTGATTCATTAGATTTCATAATTTCATTAAAAAATTTCATTAGGTTTTGTTTATACCTAAAAATAAATATTTTAAAAATTAAGTTTTCTGTGTTAATTTTTGTATAAACAGAAAGATATCTGTAGTGGGTTTAAAAGTCAATAAGAAAGACTTAACTTTTGCCTAAATTTTGAGCTCATCGCAGTAAAGATTGTTCATCTGGTTTTTGTTTTAGAGCCTTTTAAAAATGGTGCTTTTTCTATATTTTTTTTGACAGTGTTTTTTTTTAAATGCATGTTTGGCCAATAATATGCAACAACTTCAAACTTTTTTGATCATATTTTTGAGGTCATAGTTCAATTCTACTCTCAAACTTTATAACAGATTTTTATTCCACCCAGCGGCTTCTGTGCAGGCTTTCAAAAAAGGCAAAAATCGCGTTTTTTTTCGCATTTTCAACCGAGTATAATTAAAATTCTAGACGTGATGGAAAAATTTGGAGCACGGATTTGGAATCAGCCAGTCAAAATCTTTGAAAATTTTATATGAAACTTCAAACCGGAGCCAAAAACCTTCGATTTGTTGAGCGGTATCATTAATGATTTTTTTTAATAAACCGACTAAAAATTAAATAAATTGTTATATTTGTTTATGAATTTAGCAATATGTGAAGTTTTTTGTCGCTTTTAAATAAAAAATCATATATTTACTAAATGCCTAAAAATATGCTATAAAAAGATCTTGCTTTTACATAAAAATCATACGACTTATATGGTGTAAG
The DNA here is from genome assembly GCA_963921195.1 of Pegoplata infirma. Lineage (NCBI taxonomy): Eukaryota > Metazoa > Arthropoda > Insecta > Diptera > Anthomyiidae > Pegoplata > Pegoplata infirma. Next base: position 47,246,758 of record OY992539.1, on the reverse strand, counting down.
CATAGCTTAAGTGATGTGCTTGCAAATATTTTTCTTTTTCATAAAAATCATCGCAATTAAATTTGATATACTGACCCTACAATCTGGTTTTAAGACTAAAACTTGTTATTTAGGGTAAAAAATATTTCATAATGCTGAAAAAGTTGTTCTTCCTTGTTATCTTTTTTATTTTTAGTTAATCCCTTGAAAACTAATACTACATCAGTCGTTTTAAGCGTATTTGTTTACTTTAAAACAATTTTTTTTTTACTGATTTTTTTCAGGATTTATTTGTCTGCATTTGTGTAAATGATAACTTAGAACTTTGTTGTCGTTGTTTTTTTTATGTGATAGTAACAAATTTGCCTGAGGTGTTTTTAGTTTTCAAGTTGTTTTTTTTTTGTGTGTTATTGTTGTTCAGTTGCTAAAAGCAGCGGAAATCAAAACTCTGTGTGTTTTTTTTATAACTAGACAAACAACCGACAAATAACTGCCTTTACCCATAGCAGTCAGGCAGTCTTCTGGTATTTTATTATCTGTTTTCTTTTTGTGTTAAAATTTGCTAACACAAACAGCAGGAAGGTGACAATTTTTAAAGTTTATTCACATTTATTACTTTTTTTATTTATTATTTTGTAATTTATCTTTAGTCTTTTGTATATATAAGGAATATGGAATATGAAATATGATATGAAAGTTTAATATTACTTTATAGTTAGTTGTTGGTTTTTTTAGTTTATTTACATTTCAAATTTTGTTCACATAAAATTTGTATGACTTTGTATTTAAATTACAAAAGAACAAAAAAAATACTAAAGTTTTGCAATAGTTACAAAAATTTACAAAAAAACTAAAAAAATAAAACTAAGGCCCTAGCATGTCATTTAAAATTTATAATGATTTCTTGCATGTTGGCTGTATTATTAACCCTAAAAATTCATAAATGTTTGATGAAAGAAGACCGTTTTTTTTTCAAAATTCAAAACACACTTATAAAAAAACATGAATGTGGAAATCATATTTTAAAACTGCCATTTTGTTGTTGTACTTTTTATCGTAATATATTTATTTCAATCATAATATGTTTGTAGTGATCATATTGAGGTCCTTAAGTAAAGCCAAAAAAGAGTGCATACTTTAAGGCCCAAAACACATATAACTAAAGCTGTGTTTACACGATACCACTGATTGTGAGTCGTTTTATTTTCGACGATTTTTTAAAAAAGTAAGATTTTTCTGTAGTATAATTTTAGACATTTTGTAAATATATTATCCGAAAATTAAATCCCAGTCAATCAATTACGTATGTATATGATTTTTTTTAATAAATCGACTTAAGATTAAATAAATAGTTATATTTGTTTATAAATTTATCAAAATGTACATTTTGTTGTAGCTTTTAAATAACAATCATATATTTACTACATGCCTTAAATTATGCTATAAAAAATCTTGCGTTTTTATAAAAATCATGCGTCTCAGTGGTATGGTGTAAACATAGCTTTAATAAGATAAATATTTATTTGAAGTTCACATATTTTATGATAAATCCTAATCCAAATGATTGCCAAAGATCTAAAGAGCCCGAAGGTGATTAAGATTTAATAACTCCTTTTTTTGTCTATCCACATTCAGGATAGTTGTTCTCGATAGCCATTGAAATTCTATTAGAATTTCCGATTTTAAAACTTTTCTTTATGCCTAAAATTAAGATTTGGTAAATACAAACTTTTTATATTTTTTTTACCTTCCACTTAAGCTATGTTTACACCATACCACTGAGTCGTATGATTTTTATGAAAAAGCAATGTTTTTTATAGCATAAATTAAGGCATGTAGTAAATATATGATTGTTATTAAAAAGCGACAAAAAACTCTACATTTTGCTAAATTTATAAACAAATATAACAATTTGTTTAATCTTAAGTTTATAAATTTAACAATAAAGTTTTTTGTAACAATCCTATGTATATTACATGCCTAAAATTATGCTATAAAAAAATCTTGCTTTTTCATGAAAATCCTACGACTCAGTGGTATAGTGTACACATAGCTTTAGTGATAGAGGGTATGAGTTTCTCATTCTGTTTGTAACTCGTCGAAATATCGGTCTGGGACCCCATAAAGTATATGGGGCATTCCATATCAAATCGGACATTTTGAACATTTTTTTTTTTTAGATTTTCCCAATTTGTTTACAGTTTTTAGTACCCCTCGAAAACTCCTTCGTGGTAAATTTTCAGTTTTTTTTGATGACCCGTTCAAAAGATATCGAATTTTTAAAAATTAGTAGTTTGTTCCTCTACTCAAACTTCTTTTACTCATAACTTCTTCAATAATGGTCCAAATTTCAATTTTTTTTCAAAATTTTTGTTTTTTTAACTTCTTCAATAATGGTCCAAATTTAATTTTTTTTTTTTTTCAAAAATTTTTACGTACTTTAAAAAAAAAAATCCCAAAAAATTCTTAAAAGCGCTCTAGTATGCGATTTTTAAGTTTTAAAATTTAAATCTCATTTTTGAAAATGTTTGTACTCTTCGATTTTTTTGAAATTTTTTTTGTGTAAAACTTCTATCGATTCTATAAATATTTTGCCCAAAGGGATCGTGGGATAACGATTATATCTTTTTTTTTTTTTAAATTTTTTTAAAAAATTTTATTGTAATTTTCCAAACTTAAAATCATTTCTACTGCTCCAACGGTGCGTCATAGAGGGGTCATTTATAAGACCGACCCCCATTAATTTTAACGTCTTAAAATTTCCTTGGAACAATCTAATACCCTAACTCTAATTTCTAAGGGGGCTTCCATACAAAACGACATTTTTTTAAATTTGCTCCAACGCTCTAACTGCCCTAATAGTGCCATTAAACCAACAAAATGTATGACCGACCCACAATATTTTTTTAGTCCAAACATTTTTTCTGAGCACACCTACCCTCTGTCTCTAATTTTTAAGGCGGTCCCCATACAATTTTTTTTATTTTTTGTAAATTTGTTTTATTTAATGAGCTTATATCGGTCCAATGGTGCGTCCGAGAGGGGTCATTAGTGAGACCGACCCCCATTTATTTTTACCCTGCAACATTTTTTGAAAACATACCTACGCCCTATCTCCACTCCCTAAGTAGGCTTCCATTCAAAATTACATTTTTATAAAATTTGCTCCAACTGTTATTTGTATGGCAGCCTACTTAGGGAGTGGAGATAAGGCGTAGGTATATTTTAAAAAAATGTTGTAGGGTAAAAATAAATGGGGGTCGGTCTCACTAATGACCCCTCTCGGACGCACCATTGGACCGGTAGAAGCTGATTAAATAAAACAAATTTACAAAAAATAAAAAAATTGTATGGGAAACGCCTTAACAGTTAAAGATAGAGGGTAGGTGCTAGGGTATTCAATTAATCGAGGTTTTGGTTTAATCGGTTAATCGAGCAAATAATTAATCGGGGTTGAGATTTAATCGGTTAATAATCGGATAAATTTGAATTATTCGGTTAACCGAATAATATAAATTTAAAATTTAAATTGAATATAAAACCAAGAATTGTATGTACTTTAAAGAAATCTATATCCGCTATGGCGAAGCTTTAAATACCCTCTATAATGTTAGCCCAAATAAAGAATTTTTGTATGGCAACCTGAAAAATTACCCCAATCTAAATTGGCCCTAATTCAATGCGAAAAAATGTAAAAAAAAAATAAAGTAATTTTTGTAAAAAGCAAAAATTTACCCAAATTGCTGCCGTGCTTAGATGCACCTCTAATAGAATTTGAATTCGGTACTAAAAATATCCACAAAAAAATTGGTTGGTTTCCAAATTTGTTTTCTTTTATGTTTTAGGGTCGAAATTGCAATAATTTTATCGGTCGATATCTCCGTAATGAAAAAAGTCATCTTAAAGATTGCAAAAGTATTTTTACGAATAAGAGAAGTATTTTTAGATGTGCTGAACTAATTATACATCATAAAATAATTCGCGGTTTTATAAGGTCCCGGACATTGCGAATATCTGTGTTTATGCAGTACTGTCAATCGAAAATCTAAATATCTCAAAATGAGATAAAGCACTTCTACACTCAGAAAATTATGTAAGTTACTACATGTTAGTTGTTTGTATATTTTACAGTAGTTAGTTGTTTTCAACTACAAAGTCAGTTGTTTTTGTATGAAAAATATCAAACAACTATTTCTGTTAGTTATTTTAAATCGTTTTTTTGAACAACTAACAAAAAAGTACTGTGATGTAGTAACAGTTGTTTAAAGTAGTTAATTTTACTTTTTTTATTTCTTAAAAATTTTCAAAGTTTTTTACCAAAAAATAAAATAAATTTTCGTTTTTTTATTTTTCACAACTTAAAAAAAAAAAAAACTTGGAAAAAATTTGGTCTTCAATTTTTTTCCGAAAAATTTTTTGAAAAAAAAAAATTATATATTGATTATTTTATTTTTACTACATTTTAGTTGTTTTGACTACAAATGTAAGTAGTTTTTACTACATAAGTCAGTTGTTTTTTTGTCAGTTAAAATAACTAACATTGTTAGTTGATTTAACTGAAAAAGTAGTTGACCCCAAAACAACTTACAAAGTAGTTATTTTAACTGACATTTTCAGTTGATTTTACTAACATAATTTTTTGAGTGTAAGGCCAGATTCGTATTAATCGCATAAAAAACAATTAAAAAAATATATACTGTTGGCAATATATAAAAAATTGGCTAGGGTTACTAATTGTAATTTGTTTTTTTTTTTTTTAACCGACGTTTTAAGGCGACGTTTTTACACATTGCTAATAGACAGTTTGATAAGTTTTTTAGACCTAAACTTCTTTCAGCAGAACCGTAATTCAAATTAGAAATGAAACATCTAAACACTAAATAAAGCAAAAAAATAAGTAAAATTACTAAAAAAAAAGAGATTTCGGTTAATCGGTTAATCGACACAAATTAATCGGTTTATTTGTTATTTGAAAATTGACAATTTTAAATTATTCGAACAGTTAATCGACCAAAATTAATCGGTTAACCGATTAACGGTTAATCGATTGAATACCCTAGTAGGTGCGTTCAGAGAAAATGTTTGGACTAAAAAAATATTGTAGGTCGGTCATACATTTGATTGCTCTAAGGCAATGGTTCCCAACCTTTTTTGCGCCATGCCCCACTTTTAAGTTAAAAAATCTATATTGTCCCCACTACACCCACGAAAAATTTGTTAATTCTTTAAATTTGTTTTAAAATTCAAAATTTACTCATTGTTAAGCAAACTTTTTGTTAAAATCATCTTTTAAACAAAGTTTTTGAAAAAGTTTTCAACAATCAACTAAAAAATTTAACTAAAATAATATTTTTTTTAGTTTAATTATCAAAAAAAATCTTAAAAATTTGCTCGTTTCCCCCCTGATGCATTCAAATTGCCCCCCAGTGGGGCGAGAATCAAAGGTTGGGAACCATTGCTCTAAGGGCATTATAAGGGCAGTTAGAGCGGTTGGAGCAAATTTTAAAAGTGTCGTTTTGTGTGGAAGCCCCTAAGAAGTTGGAGATAGGGTATTAATTTGTTCCAAAGAAATGTTAAGATATAAAAATTAATGCGGGTCGGTCTTATAAATGACCCCTCTATGACGCATCATTGGAGCAGTAAAAATTATTTTTAGATTGGAAAATTACAGTAAATTTTTTTAAAAAAATTTAAAAAAATAGTAATAATCGTTATCCCACGATCCTCCTGGGCAAAAAACTTGTAGAATCGATAGATCTTTTACGCAAAAAAATTTAAAAAAATCGAAGAGTACAAACATTTTCAAAAATGAGATTTAAATTTTAAAACTTAAAAATCTCATACTAGAGCGCTTTGAGGAATTTCTTGGGATTTTTTTTTAAAAGTACTTAAAAAAACAAAAATTTTGGAAAACAAATTTGAAATTTGGACCATTATTGAAGAAGTTATGAGTAAAAGAAGTTTGAGTACCGGAACAAACTACCAATTTTTAAAAATTCGATATCTTTTGAACGGGTCATCAAAAAAATCTGAAAATTTACCACGAAGGAGTTTTCGAAGGGTACTCAAAACTGTAAACAAATTGGGAAAATCTAAAAAAAAAAAAAAATTTCAAAGTGTCCGATTTGACATGTATTATTGATCAGTGATCGATTCTAAGATATTCTAGCGATGTCCGTCTGTCTGTCCGTCTGTGGAAATGGTGATCACGGCCAAAGTAATAAACATTTATGACTGAGACCTATCAAATTTACTTTTTGTTGTCCTAAGTAGTTTGGTATTGCATTTGAGTGAAATCAGTTCAGCGGTTCAAAAGTTATGAACTAAAATGTCAGGACACCTCAAAAATTTTGGTATATTCTAAATAACCTAAAAATACAAAATGCTTTAAATTGGCTGCTGGTTGGCATATGTGAACATAATTGAACACAGAGTGGAATTTTTACAAGTACAAACCAATTTTTTTTTACAAAAAAAAAATTGCGAATTTTTTTTTCAGTAAACATTTTTTTTTGCGTATTTTTTTTCCGGAATATGATTTTTTTTCCAAAAATGTTTTCTTTTGCAAATAATCTTTTATTACATTGTGGAGAGTATCAATACATTCGGCAAAGCCGATTTTAACTTTTTTTACTTGTTTTAGTGTTGTAAAATGAAAATATAAAATGCTTGTATTTATTGAAGCATAAATTTAGGCTTAAAGAAAAACTAAAAAAATCGCACGATTGAGTAGAATTTCGATCGCTATCTACTCTAAGAATTATCCCCTAGCTAACTAAAAACCACTTCTTATAAAATTTATTTTGTAATACCATCCTACCCATTACTGGGTTAAATATAAAATATCTAGAAAATGCACAAGTATTTTTCTCACTTTTTTCACATCCCGAGTAAAAAAAAATTGTATGGTAAAACCTGTTATCTTATAAAATTATATATAATTTATTGGATCTGATTTTGCTAAATTTCATCCGAAAATTGGCCGCGCCAAAGTTATCTCATAACATCATATAATATATGAAGTTACAGTTTAATATTTGATTGTATGTGATTTCATCCGGAAATTGGCCGCGCCAAAGTTATCCCAAATTATCTATTATCATGATTTTGTATTAAATATGATATAATATGATGTAATTTCATCCGGAAATTGGCCGCGCCAAAGTTATCTTAAAATATCTAATATCATGATTTTATATTAAATTGGATATTATATAATGTAATTTCATCCGAAATTTGGCCGCGCCAAAGTTATCTTATAATATCTGATATCTTGATTTTATAAAAAAATTATTGGATACATTTTTATCCAAAAAATGTTTCTGTTTTTAGATTTATTTTTAGATATAATAATGTCAAACTGAAAATAAATAAAAAAAAAAAAAAACTTCGAACGGACGGGGATTAGAACCACAAGTCTTCCGTTTTGTAATCGCAATCTCTACCCTCTAGACCAGCGGACGTTGTTAGCAAATAACAACTTTAAAAGACTTAGTTTTAAATAAATTGATCGTATCTAATTATATCGAATTGATCTAACATATAGTAATATATGATTATATCCAATTAAATATGTTATTCACTTGTACACAATTTTCAAAAAGACTTAGAAAATTTTTGATAAAATTTGCAAAAAAAAAAAAAAAAATTGGAATGACGTACAGCGCTATTAGGGGCTTCCATGGTAAGCTTAAACAATAATTTTAATGTAGCGGTATGCCTTATTTCCAAGTCATAGGCTTCCAAAGTGAAATAAGACTTTGGCTTATAAATTTTAAATTTTTCATGGAATCAGGAAATCAGAATTAGATTTGAGATCGGGATCCAAAAATCATTGATAATTTGATAATTTAAACCACATATACCTATTATTAACTATATAAATGCAATATAAATTTTTAAAAATGATTGCAAAAATTCAAAAAGTAAAATTTTTTAAGTTCTAAAAAAACAAATGCAATAAAAAAGTGTTTTCCATTTAAAAAAAAATTAAAAAAATATATTTTTTTCTGGAATCGAACTCGGGTTCCCAAAAATGATAGATAATTTTATAATAAATTAAATATAGTTATCTATATATATAAAAGAGTAATGTGACTGACTGACTGACTGACTGACTGACTGACTGACATACTCATTCATCATCGCCCAGCCCAAACCGCTGAAGCTAGAGACTTGAAATTTGGACTGTAGGTCCACCTCCCGGAATATAGATCCACTAAGGCTGGATTTTTGCCAATGTTGATTCTAAGGGGGTAAAAAGGGTAAAAAACTGTACTTTTGGTACTTTTTATATCTCCTGAAATAATGGTCATAGAGACTTGGAATTTGGACTGTCTGTTCACCTCCCGGAATATAGATCCAGTAAGGCCGGATTTTTGCCAATGTTGATTCTAAGGGGACAAAAAGGGTAAAAAACTGTACTTTTGGTACTTTTTATATCTCCTGAAATAATGGTCACAGAGACTTGAAATTTGGACTGTATGTTCAACTCCTGGAATATAGATCCAGTGAGGCCGGATTTTTGCCAATGTTGATTCTAAGAGGGTAAAAGGGGTAAAAAAATGTACCTTTGGTACCTTTTTTATTTCCTTAAAAAATGGTCCTAGATACTTGAAATTTTGAATGTAGGTTCAGCTCCCGGAATATAAATCTACTAAGGCTGGATTTTGCCAATGTTGATTCTTAGGGGTAAAAAGGGTAAAAAACTGTACTTTTGGTACCTTTTATATTTTCTTAAATAATGGTCCTAAAAACTTAAAATTTGCAATGTAGGTTTTTGCCAATGTTGACTCTACGGGGGTAAAATTGAAAAAAGTGTACTTTTGGTACTTTTTTTAATTTACTGAAATAATGGTACCTTTATAAAAAGTACCTTTTATAAAAAGTACCTTTTATAAAAAGTACCTTTTATAAAAAGTACCTTTTATAAAAAGTACCTTTTATAAAAAGTACCTTTTATAAAAAGCACCTTTTATAAAAAGTACCTTTTATAAAAAGTACCTTTTATAAAAAGTACCTTTTATAAAAAGTACCTTTTATAAAAAGTACCTTTTATAAAAAGTACCTTTTATAAAAAGTACCTTTTATAAAAAGTACCTTTTATAAAAAGTACCTTTTATAAAAAGTACCTTTTATAAAAAGTACCTTTTATAAAAAGTACCTTTTATAAAAAGTACCTTTTATAAAAAGTACCTTTTATAAAAAGTACCTTTTATAAAAAGTACCTTTTTTAAAAAGTACCTTTTATAAAAAGTACCTTTTATAAAAAGTACCTTTTATAAAAAGTACCTTTTATAAAAAGTACCTTTTATAAAAAGTACCTTTTATAAAAAGTACCTTTTATAAAAAGTACCTTTTATAAAAAGTACCTTTTATAAAAAGTACCTTTTATAAAAAGTACATTTTATAAAAAGTATCTTTTATAAAAAGTATCTTTTATAAAAAGTACCTTTTATAAAAAGTACCTTTTATAAAAAGTACCTTTTATAAAAAGTACCTTTTATAAAAAGTACCTTTTATAAAAAGTACCTTTTATAAAAAGTACCTTTTATAAAAAGTACCTTTAATAAAAACTACCTTTTATAAAAAGTACCTTTTATAAAAACTACCTTTTATAAAAAGTACCTTTTTTAAAAAGTACCTTTTATAAAAAGTACCTTTTATAAAACGTACCATTTATAAAAAGTACCTTTTATAAAAAGTACCTTTTATAAAAATTACCTTTTATAAAAAGTACCCTTTATAAAAAGTACCTTTTATAAAAAGTACCTTTTATAAAAAGTACCTTTTATAAAAAGTACCTTTTATAAAAAGTACCTTTTATAAAAAGTACCTTTTATAAAAAGTACCTTTTATAAAAAGTACCTTTTATAAGAATTACATTTTATAAAAAGTACCTTTTATAAAAAGTACCTTTTATAAAAAGTACCTTTTATAAAAAGTACCTTTTATAAAAAGTACCTTTTATAAAAAGTACCTTTTATAAAAAGTACCTTTTATAAAAAGTACCTTTTATAAAAAGTTCCTTTTATAAAAAGTACCTTTTATAAAAAGTACCTTTTATAAAAAAGTACCTTTTATAAAAAGCACCTTTTATAAAAAGTACCTTTTATAAAAAGTACCTTTTATAAAAAGTACCTTTTATAAAAAGTACCTTTTATAAAAAGTACCTTTTATAAAAAGTACCTTTTATAAAAAGTACCTTTTATAAAAAGTACCTTTAATAAAAAGTACCTTTTATAAAAAGTACCTTTTATAAAAAGTACCTTTTATAAAAAGTACCTTTTATAAAAAGTACCTTCTATAAAAAGTACCTTTTATAAAAAGTACCTTTTATAAAAAGTACCTTTTATAAAAAGTACCTTTTATAAAAAGTACCTTTAATAAAAAGTACCTTTAATAAAAAGTAGCTTTTATAAAAAGTACCTTTTATAAAAAGTAGCTTTTACAAAAAGTACCTTTTATAAAAAGTACCTTCCATAAAAAGTGCGTTTTTTTAAATATGCCGAAAGTACACTTTTGGTACTTTTTTATTTCCTGAAATAGTAAACATAGAAACTTGAAATTGGAAAAGGTTCGCCTCTCGCAAAATAATGGGGTTAAAAGGAATAAAAAAGTGTACTTATTTATTTCCTGATATAATGGCCCCAGAATCTTAAAATTTGGAATGTAAAATCCTTCGGTGAAAAAAGAGATTGGGAAAAGTTTTTTTTTGGAAATTCCGTTTCTTAACGGGGATAAAAAGTACTTTTAATATTTGCTGAAACAATGATCCTAGATAATTGAAATATGGATTGTAGGATCCTTCGGTGAAGAAAAAACATTCTGAAAGAGGTACTTTTTTTAAATTCCGTTTCTAATGGGGGTAATAAAGTGTACTTTTGGTACTTTTTCTGTACCTATAATAATGACCTTAGAATATGGAGATGGAATTGGAAATGAAATGGAGTAGAACGGGGAACAATATGGAATAGAGCAGGGAACAATATGGAATTATATTTTTAACTCAAATTTTTGGTGTTTAGCTTTTTTTTACTCCATATTTTTTTTTATTCCAATTTCTTTTTTCACTGAAATATTTATTCACTCAAAATCCAAAATCCCGACATAAGGGCTCGAAAATTGTCATTATATTTTTCCCCCGGAACGAACATGATAACGTACCAGCAAAGTTATTAAAATTTTATTGTTTATATTATTCATTGAAATATTTTTTTATGGAAGACTTACACGTCGACAAGTAAATAAAACAAAGACTACGTAGGGGAATTTTTTGAAAATCGATAGAGTAATCCTGATCTTTCTATTATCCGGTATTCAATACAACCGGTAACGAAGTACCGGGATTGTAAGCTAGTATATAACTATATAACAGCAATATAGTTTTTTAAAAATGATTGCAAAAATTCAAAAAAAGAAAAATTTTTAGTTCTAAAAAAAAATAAATGCAATAAAAAAGTGTTTTCTATTTAAAAAAAATAAAAAAAATATATTTTTTTTCTGGAATCGAACTCGGGTTCCCAAAAATTATAGATAATTTTATAATAAATCAAATATAATTATATATAACTGTATAAAAGAAAAATAATTTTTTTAAAATGATTGCAAAAATTCCAAAAATGAAATTTTTTTAGTTCTAAAAAAATTAAACGCAATAAAAAAGTGTTTTCTATTTAAAAAAAATAAAAAAAAAAACTTTTTTTTCTCGACTGGGCCGGGAATCGAACTCGGGTTTCCAAAAATCATATGTAATCTTATATGATACAATAAAAAGTTTTGTATAACCATATATGTTGACACACAAAAATAAATTTTGAAATACTGGCATATATAATTATATATGGCTAGTTGTTTGGTCAAAAAATATTTTTTTTATACATGATTATATCAAAATATATATTCCATTACATATGCGACCATTTATAAATATATATTGAGTTTAGACGAAATTTGCGTATATATAGTAACATACAAACATAGATATGTTATCGTTTAAGACACATATAATTATATCTATTATTTTTGTTGGAAATTTTTTTAGTATGGAACCATATATAGTTATAAATGGTATTATATTAGTCATATATAATTATACATAAATTGATACTGGATTTTTTGTTTAGTAAAGTCCTATACATAATTAGATATAAAGTCACGTATAATAATGTATAAAATCGGATTAAGTTTTATGTGCAACGTATGATTACATCTACCATTTATATTAATATATTATGAACAATATAATTAGATATGATTTTATATGACATCATTTAAAAAAATTGGAAAATTTCAAAGTGAGATATAATTTTATACTTTGACTCATATAGTTGTATATGGTTTTATGAAAACATATAAAATAATATACATTTATATAAATTCCTTTTTACTCGGGATTATTATTTTTTTTTTTTCAACATAAATACATGCAATTTAACCATATATTATATGTTTACATTTCATTAGTACAAACGTATGAAATATAAATGAAATTCTTTCTTCCCGGTGAAAAATGGTACAAATATGATCATATATGCGTTCATACAGCGTCATGTATGTCCATATATGTAGCATATATGAATATATATGGCACTGTATGAAGGCATGTATGATCATGTTTGCAACATATATGTCCATATACGTAAAATGAGGGCATATGAACATATATGACATATATGCTCCATATATGTCCACATATGTCATATATGAGCATATGCCCTCATTTTACGTATATGGACATATATGTTGCAAATATGATCATATATGACTGCATACAATTTCATATATAACCATATATGATCATATATTTACATATATGCATCCATATATTTACATATATGTGTCCATATATGCTCATTTTTCACCGGGTTGTCAATATTATATGTTGCCTAGTTAAAGGCTTTGTATTCCGGTTCTTTTTTTTATAATTTTGGTCTTTATATTCACATCCGGCAAATATGTTTGTAATATTTATTATTAGTTTTTCTTTTCTTGCTTAAACTTCATTATGGATATATATTTTTTTTATATGCATTTTATACAAATATATATATTTACCTTATACGTGAGAATTATAACAATTGTTTTAGAGACCTGACTGACTTTAAAAAGTTAAAATACACTGTGCTTAAAAATTAAAAAAGATTATCATATCTCACAAATTCAGTAAACATATTGGTAATAGTGTACTTTAATTCACATGACTTGTAGCAATAGTTTTACACGTAAATCTTAGGCTAACCGATATGAAGTGATATTTGATAGAGATAGAAAAGGTTAAGGATAAAAAATTAATTAAATATCTTTGGGATGCAACTTTAGTTTTTGTAATTTAATCCTAGATAAATGGTGCATTATTTCTTATTCAACTGATGATGTTTCTGGCACATATGCTTTGATATATATTTTTCAAAAGCCCCTAAAAGTATGCCAAGAAAATTTTTGACTATTGTTAGGGCAACAGAAACCAAGCAGTTGTGAATTTATTTTGAGGCCTAAAACTATGCAACAACATATACGAAACAGTAGACAGAAATCAAACATATTTTTATTGAAATTTGATTTAAAATAATAAAGAATTATGAAGGATTGTCCTGATTTCCTCGTCTTGAAGGTTTTAGGATGTATTTTCTTTCACTTATTAAATTTTACGATACACTTAATTTGTATAGTTTAGTTTTAGGCCTCAAAATAAATTCAGTAATACTAGTTTTCTGTTGCCTTAACTATTATTATACAACAAGTTAAATTTGGATTTGAGCCTAATAAGAATGAAGTAGACATAATTAAAATAGACCTTACACTCCGATAAAAATCTTCTTCATATTGAAAAAAACTTACATCAAAATGATGAAATGTTACATAATTTTACGTCCAATGTAACGTATTATCAATATGATGAAGCGGTGTCATCAATAATTTTTTTTTTTTGAAAAATAAAAAAAAAAAAAAATGTATTCATTTTTGTTTTGTTATTAGATTTGTAATTTATTTTTATTTTCTTTCAATTTGTTTGTTGCTTTCTATTTTTTAAAATTTACATCTTTTTTTCTTATCCACCAAGATTGGAAAGCCGGACTCTTGTTTATTGGGCTTTGCCTCTAGCCACTTACCTACAGCATATCAACAAATAATCACACTAATAAAGCCGTTTTCATTATTGTGCGCTAAATATAGCACAAAAAGTTTGTATGTATTTATGCTCTGCTAAAAACTGTGAGAGTGAAAGAGAGGGATTGTGTACATTAATAAAATGTTTGAGTCTTTACAAATCCCCATTAGCAAACGTTATAAAACATGTATATAACAAAAAAATTTTGGTCTTTTCATATTGGGCATTCCATGCCAAATCGCACACTTTTAGACCCAACACCCTTCGATTTATTTTATTTTTGGATATGGTATAGAACGTATTAAATGCAACTTGGACACTAATTTTCAGCCTTTTATTCTCAGTTTTTTTTTCAAAAAAAATTAAGAAATTTTAAATTTCAATTAATTTTGACCAGTAAAAATATCGATATCTTAAAAAATGTTGGACAACATTTTGTTGGTATTTAAATGTAGTTTTAGAAAAAAAGTATGCAAAAATTGTTCGAAGTAACTGCCAATTATTTTTTGACTTTTAAAAATTAAAATCGACTTTTTGAAAAAGTTCGAAACCTTCGGTAATTATACTCAAAATTATACTCCAAATAACGCAAACATAACAATAAATTTAATTTTAAGTTGATTTATTAAAAAAAATAATGCTATTGTTTGCTGGGATTTAATTTTCGGATCATATATTTACAAAATGCCTAAAATTATGCAACAGCAAAATCGTACTTTTTTATAAAAATCGTCGAAAATAAAACTATTCAGTGGTATGGTGTAAACACAGCTTTAGAAGTATTTATTTGAAAGTAGAAATACATCTCATGAAATTTCAGGATAATCGGACATGTCTAAGGTCTGACGCATCGGCCGTGAAGTTCAACAACGAAGTACACAGGGAAAATATGTCTTTTTATTCATTTTCTAAATTTTTTCGATATTTTGAGTTAAGTTTAAATTCAAATGCACGGCGGGCAGGAAGCAACTTATTATTCCATAAAAATGGCGACAAAAACCAAAAGCGGGGATTTGTATTTGCTCCACGTTCCGTTGTTCAAAACCAAAGTGAAGAAGTTCACCAGCTTTAGCATAAACAACCGGTCTTTGTGAATTTCCTTTTCAGTCTCGAAATTAGAAAAAGTTTTTTGGTAAATAGTTTCCATTAACTTTTGTTTTTCTTGCATAAGGTGGTTATAATTCGAACAGATTTCCTTCCTTTTGGAACAGATTTCCTTCCTTGGTTTTGGCCTTTTGAATATTTAAAAAATTCTTCCTGCGCAAAAATCGAAAAAAGTGAATATCTCAAGAAAAGGAGCAGCTAGGATTTCAATTCAAACGGCTTTTGAATACATTTTTCACCACAAACAAATCCCCGCTTTTGGTTTTTGTCGCCATTTTTATGGAATAATAAGTTGCTTCCTGCCCGCCGTGAATGGTTACAGAATTATGATTTGGAGAAAAAATTCCTCTCTAATAAGGTACTGAAAACTAAAATCGGATGTAAATCAGCCAAGTTATTACAACTTCCCCAGGAATCTAACGTGTCTCTTACTAAATCATTAATGAAATCTAGTCCCATTTTTTAAATTTATTGAAATTATCTACAGTAGTAACATTTTTTATTCTTCATATTCCAGGGTAATATTTTTTGTTTTTTTTTTTTCAAATTTAAAGCAAAAAAAAATAAAAATTTAAAAATTGAGATTTCAAAACGGGTGTTGAAAAATTCAGGCATTTTTAGCATTAATTTAAAACATGTTAACAAAACACATGAAAAATACTTGTTATCTAATTACATTTAAACTTGCAGAATAAAAAAATGTTATTACAGTAGAAAATTTTAATGAATTTCAAGAATCGGTTCGTATTCCTTAATCAAGTGGTCTGCCACACGTTAGATGCCTGGGGAAGTTGTAATAACTTGTCTGATTTTCAACCGATTTTAGGTTTTAGTACCATATTAGAGAGGCATTTTACTCCAAATCATAATTCTGTAACCAATTGAATTCAAACTTAAAATGTTAAAAAAATTGAGAAAGCAGAAAAAATCGAAAAAATCTGACTTTTTTAAAAAGTCGATTTTAATTTTTAAAGGTTAAACAATAATTGATACTGACTTCGAAAAATTTTTTCATATTTTTTTCTAAAACTACATTTAAATACCAACAAAATGTTGTCCAACTTTTTTTTTGATATTGATATTTTTACTGGTCAAAATTTATTGAAAATTTCAATTTCTTTATTTTTTTTGAGAACAAATTTGTGCTTAAATTTTTTTGAGTGTAAAATTTTGTTTTTAAAAATTTTTTGGAGTAACAAAACCAGTATGTAAAATATTTTTGTGGCTTAATATGTTTTTAAAGCTATGTTTACATGTAGTCGTATGATATTTATGAAAAGGCTAAATTTTTACAGCATACTTTTAGGCATGTAGTAAATATATTACTGTTATTTAAAAGCGAAAATAAATCTTCGTATTGCTAAATTTATAAACAAATATAACAATTTATTTGATCTTAAGACAATTTATTAAAAAAAAATCATAAATGTTACTGTTTAGCTGGAATTTAATTTTCGGATTATATATTTACAAAATGCCTAAAATTATGCTACAGCAAAATCTTACTTTTTTATAAAAGTCGTCAAAAATAAAACGACTCATTGTCAGTGGTATTGTGTGAACACAGCTTTATTGATTTCACAATTATGATAAAAGTTTTTCTTTTCTGTTTTTAATTAAATAAATTTCTTAGAAACATGCTCAGCAAACGGAATACAATTTAAATCGAAGTATTTTCAATTTAAATAATAAAAACAAATATTTATACACATAACCAAACAAATTTTAAAATATTATTACTGTTTTTAAACAAGCAAGCATATTGTTTTTAAGAAAATATCTCCATCTATTGACAATTTAATTTAATACATTTAAAAGAACATTTAAAATTTCTGAGAAACAACTCCTGATAACAGTAGAACGTGGGTTAAAAAAGATATTTTATAAAAAAAAAAATTTAATGAAATTTATATTGTTCTTTCAATTAAATGCATTTTAAGAAATAACTCTGTTATTGAATTTTATAACAAAAGAAAAATAATAAGAAACCAACAAATCAAAACCTTGAAAAATGTATATGAATTTATTGATTTTGTAGCATTTTATAAACACACTTATACAAAACAAATATACACAAAATATAACATGCATAAATGATTTTGTTAAATAAAACAGGGTGATGCACTTAGATTATTGGTTTTTTGAATAATGTTGTGTTTTTAAATATTTGGACTTATTAAATACATCTTTTAATATCATCCCTAAAGGGTAAAAATAAATGGGGGTCGGTCTCACTAATGATCCCTCTCTGACGCACCATTGGACCGGTAGAAGCTGATTAAATAAAACAAATTTACAAAAAAAAATGTATAGGGACCGCCTTAACAGTTAAAGATAGAGGGTAGGTGTGTTCAGAAAAAATGTTTGGACTAAAAAAATATTGTGGGTCGGTCATACATTTTGTTGGTCTAAGGGCACTATTAGGGCAGTTAGAGCGGTTGGAGCAAATTTTAAGAAATGTCGTTTTGTGTGGGAGCCCATTAGAAATTGGAGATAGGGTATTAGTTTGTTCGAAAGAAATGTTAAGACGTAAAAATTAATGGGGGTCGGTCTTATTAATGACTCCACTATGACGCACCATTGGAGCAGTAAAAATGATTTTAAGATTGGAAAATTACAATAAAATTTTTTCAAAAATTTTTAAAAAATAGTAATAATCGTTATCCCACGATCCTTCTGGGCAAAAAATTTGTAGAATCGATAGAAGTTCTACACAAAAAAGTTTCAAAAAAATCGAAGAGTACAAACATTTTCAAAAATGAGATTTAAATTTTAAAACTTAAAAATCCCATACTAGATCGCTTTTAAGAATTTTTTGGGATTTTTTTTTTTAAAGTACGTAAAAAAAACAAAAATTTAGAAAAAAAAAATTGAAATTTGGACTATTATTGAAGAAGTTATGAGGAAAAGAAGTTTGAGTAAAGGAACAAACTACCAATTTTTAAAAATTCGATATCTTTTGAACGGGTCATCAAAAAAATTTGAAAATTTACCACGAAGGAGTTTTCGAAGGGTACTAAAAACTGTAAACAAATTGGGAAAATCTAAAAAAAAATTTTTACAAAGTGTCCGATTTGACATGGAATGTCCCATATGTAACGTAAGTTTTAAATAATATACAAATGATGACAATTTTACCCGCTGCATGATGTGATGGGATTAGTTATTCTTTGCTCCTTAACAAAAGGAGCAAAGAAGTTGAAGTTGTTAAATATTGGCCGTAACTCCCCCTAGAAATAAGCATTTGGGTGTAAAAATATGTTTTGCAAAATTATAGGGTAATCGGATGTGGGTAAGGCGTGCCGCATCGGCCCTGAAGTTTGAAAAACGAATTACAAGTGGAAAATATGACTTTTTTGTGATTTTCTCAATTTTTTTGATATTTTGAATTAAGTTTGAATTCAAATGATTACTGAATTGTGATTAAGAGCTAATTGCCAATCTAAAAAGGTATTAAAAATTAAAATGGGTTGAAAATCAGCCAAGTTATTACAACTTCCCCAGGCAACTAATGTTGGTCAGACCACTTAATCAAGTAATTCGAGCCCCATTTTTGAAATTTATTGAAATTATCTACTGTAAAAAAATTTTTTTATTCTTCAAGTCCCAATGTACTAAGAAGATACATATTTTTCATATTGCGTTTTGCTAACTTGTTTTAAATAAATGCTAAAGTGATCTGAATTGTTCAACACTATTTTCAAATCTCCAATTTTAAATTTTTATTTTTTTTTGTTAAAGAAATTTTAAAAAATCGGCTATTGGAGTTTAAGGATTTGTTAAGCACATATAAAGGAATAAAAACCCCAAAAATTGTAGAGTTTGCTGTTTTAATTTGGCTATTACAGTGATGTAATTTCGGCGGATTTCGGGAAAGTAGTGATTTTTGGCCCTTTTTTAGCTTTTATTTATTTTTTTTGTTTTTTTTTACAAACTTTATATGTTTTGGACCGAATTATATCAACACGAGATAGAATGCTTCAATTTGCAAAATTAGGGCGAAATTGAGATATAAAAAACTGCCCCTGTTAAGGGTCAAAGGTCAAATTTTAGAAAATTTTGAATTTTTAAACATTAACAGATTTGCTGGGCGGATTTTGCTGAATCAACTTGAAGTTATTTTAATTGGTCTAAACTTAATGTCAAATAATTAAAATTTAGAAATTTAACCCTTAAGTGCTGTTGGGGCCTATAATTTTTTTTAATTTAATGGAGATAATGTAAGTGTATTTTGTTCAAAGGGTCTAATAGCCCCACCATCACTAAAGGGTTAATATTCTGAATTTAAATAAAAAGACATATGTTAAGATCTTTTTAAATGACAACAAGTAATTTCATATATTTCCACTTAGAAAATCTGTTAATGTTTAAAAATTCAAAATCTTCTAAAATTTGACTTTTGACCTTTAGTTGGTGCAATTTTTAATTTCCCATTTTTGCCCTAAATTTGCGAATTGAAGTATTCTATCTCGTGTTGATATAATTCGGTCCAAAACATATGAAGTTTGTAAAAAAAAACAAAAAAAAAATAAATAAAAGCTAAAAAAGTGCTAAAAATCACTACTTTCCCGAAATCCGCCAAAATTACATCACTGTAATAGCCAAATGAAAATAGCAAAGCCTACAATTTTTGGGGTTTTTATTCCTTTATATGTGCTTAACAAATCCTTAAACTCCAATAGTCGATTTTTTAAAATTTCTTTAACAAAAAAAATAAAAATTTAAAATTGGAGATTTGAAAACCGTGCTTAAAAATTCAGACCTTTTTAGCATAAAATTAAAACAAGTTAGAAAAGAACAATATGATACATACTCATCATCTTAGGACATTGAAGCTTGAAGAATAAAAAAATTTTATTACAGTAGATAATTTCAATAAATTTCAAAAATGGGGCTCGAATTCCTTGATCAAGTGGTCTGCCACACGTTGTTGCCGGGGGAAGTTGTAATAACTCGGCTAATTTTCAAACGATTTTAATTTTTAATACCTTATTTGATAGACAATTAACTCTTAATCAAAATTCAGTCACCATTTGAATTCAAACTTTACTTAAAATCAAAAAAATTGAGAAAATTAAAAAAAAGTCATATTTTTCCCTTGTAATCCGTTTTTCAAACTTCAGGACCGATGCGGCACGCCTTACCCACATTCGATTACCCTATAATTTTGCAAAACATATTTTTACACCCAAATGCATATTTCTAGGGGGAGTTACGGCCAATATTTAACAACTTCATTTTTTGGAGCACCCTATTGCTCCTTAAGGTATGCTTTAAGAACATTACAAAATACTGCATAACATATAAACAAAAACAAGTGTTGTTGATGAGCAGGGCAAGGAAGTTCATGCACTATAAATCGCGTTTTTAGCGCTAAAAATATGTATCAAAAATTTAAAAATATGCAGTAAAAACTAAAAAAATATGCATTAAAATTGGTTTATTTCCATATTTATTCATAAAAAATCGTAAAACATAAATTCAGTGGAGCAAATTTAGCCTTTTCTCGAATTTCGAAAACGTCGTGGTGGGGAAAGTCGCCTTTTAGGATCGATATTAACACACAAAAATATTGGACCTGTCGGACAATGGATTTGGGGTCCTTTTTTGACTTGAAAACCGCAAAGTTTCAAGTCAAAAAGAAAGCCAAAACCCATGGTCCTACAGGTCCAATATTTTTGTGTTATTATCGACCCTAAAAGCAACTTTCCCGACCCCGACGATTTCGAAATTTGAAAAAAGCTAAATTTGCTCCACCCTAGTGTAAATATTTACAAATACGTATTCGGATTTTTTCTTATTTGAATGTGCTTGCCACCAAAACGATGCTCAATTAGGGCCCTTTTACGGGAAAAATAAGAAAAAAAATTACATAAATTCAGTTTTTTTATCAGTGCAGTTTAATAAAAAAAATAGAAACACTCCTTTCCGTCCTTTAGATGCAACCCTTGACCAAAATTACTCCATGAAAATTGTATTAATATTTTTCCCGGATTGTACACTATATTTCGCAACTTTTTGCTTAAATTTTTTGAAAAAAAAAATTTTTTTTGTTTCTTTTTTATCAAAATAATGCATGAACTGATTTGCAAATTTTTCATGAAAAATAGCAAATTTGACAAAAATTATAAAAAAATAAATTTTTTAAATAAATATTAAAAAATATGCAAGAAAATATGTATTTTAAGCAAAATATGCAAAAACATGCATTTTCATCAAAATATGCAAAAATATGCACTAACAAATCAATTCCATTTTTAAGCAAATTGGATGATTCGCGAAGATAAATACTTTAAGTTGTTCTAAGGCTAACGACAACAAACATGTATTTACATGAACCCCCTTACCCTGTTGATGAGTAAAACCACATTTTTTATGAAAACTCCTCATCCAAGTGATTTCAAAACACAGCTAAAGTTTCATTATATCAAAATAGATTTAAATATAATATGGTCAAAATTTAATTTTAATAGATTTTTTAACTGTATTCTTTAGTTAAATTAAACAGATCACCACAAATTCAAAATTGGTGATCGTGACCGGCGGAAATTACGATTTTGTCTAGGAGAAATAAGTATAAATGACAACTTATCTAAAACAATTTAAGGATTTGTACATCTACGACTCTTCCTGTTGTTATGTAAATTTGTTGTAGCGCATTTAAAAAATCCTAAAGCATACTTTAAAGGGCAAGCAATAACTTACAGGTCATCATACAGTGAATTAATGGCGCATATTATGCATTTTATTTAAAACTTTTGTTTTTTATATTTCGTAACATTTTTAAAGCACACTTTTGGTAGCAACACTTAAAAATATTTTAAATGCTATATCTCATTTAAAAAAAAAATCTCCTTTTAATGAAACACCCTTTTAAGCCATTGTTTTGGTATTTTTATATTCATAAGTCTAGAATTTGATAAAGAAATTCAATATAACACACTTTTACATATTTTGTTTTAAAAGAACACATGTTTGTTTAAGGCATTAAATATGCGTTCATGTCTGAATATGTGTCTGTTTTCCACACAAAGAACTAATGAAGGCAAAGTATGAGTTAACCATACGCAATCTGAGAAAAAAAAACAAAAAAAAATATTGAAGAAAATCGTTAAGGCAATAAATGCTTACACCTTAAGGGGCATTTTGAGGGAAACTGTTATAAAGACTTTTAGAAGAGTGTGGTGCAAATTGAATGTATTGAAATTCGTTTTATTATGAAAATAACAGAACGCATTTGAATGAGTTCATTATAAGCATACAGGTGTGGAATTATTTTGTATTATGGCTACAGGTGATTTGTATTTTTTTTATTTTTTTTTTTTTTGGGAAAAAATTATAATATTTATCGAAAATGGTAGTTTAAGAGAGAGAATATATATAAAACAAGTAGAAAAGTTAAATTCGACTTGGCCGAATCTATGAATACCCTCCACAATGCCCTTTTTTATAAGTGATAATAAATTTTCTAACGTGAAAAAAATTAAATTTTTGATTAGAAATATTTTATTTTGCGTAAAAAAACGTTTACACAAAATAAATAATTTCCTAAATTTTTTTTTGAGTGTAAATTTTTGTTTTGAGTGTAAAATTTTTTGAGTTTTTTTTTTGTGTAAAAATATTTTTGAGATATTTTTGTAATTTACCAAGGTTTTCAAAACATGTTTAACGGGTTTTTAACACGTGATTTAAGGTGAAACTAATCTGAAATCCACGGTTTTGCTAATAACTTTTAAACCACTTGAACGATTTTGCTGAAACTCAATACGAACCAAGCCAGGGGATGGACAAATACATATGCTAAGCTTCAGTATCTTTAGAATTGTCTTTCGAAAGTAAGCGTGTTTTTTATCTCATAAATTCACGAAAAACCCTTGCCGAAATTCAGTATTTTGGTCATAACTTTTGAACCACTGGACCGCTTTCACTGGATTGCAATACCAACCTGACCAGGTAAATACATAACATATATGCCAAACTTCAGGAGCCTCCGTAAAGTCTTTCAAAAGTTAGCGTGTTTTTAACAGAGGGACAGACTGACGGATAGACGGACGGACGAACGGACGGATATCGCGAGATCGTCTTAAAATCGATCGAGGATCATGAATATATACTTTATGGGGTCCTAGACCAATATTTCAAAGTGTTACTAATAAGGGAGCAAAGTCGGATAAAATGGTTTACTTTGGTATAATTTTTTATTTATTACTCCTGAAATGATTGTCATAGTAATTTCTTACCCTTTAACAAAAAAAATTAACATCCTGTATAAAAATGGATTAGTTCTAATCAGATCTGAGTATATCTATTCATATATGATCGTATCTCATTTCATGTAATTATATCTAAAATGATCAAAATCGAGATATAATCATATTTTGGTTTTGGTCAACATTAGCGCAAGTTTGACATAAAATTATATCAGAGCAGATACAACTATATACAATCAGATGCAATCACATATTTTCAGATCATAGCAGATCAGATAAGATCAAATCGATTTTTACACGGGGTTCTAGCAAAATATTTTACCTTAATGCATTTTTTTCATTTTAAAGGCAATTTTATACATTTTGAGACGTTTTTCATAAAGAAAAAGACATCTTTCCTATAGAAATATACTCAGATTCTGAGACATTATTCCTATAGAAAAACTATATTACGCTGAGACATTTTTCATTTAAAAATGACTGCGAATTTTGTACTCTTGCCCAAAACATTAAATCATGATAATGTTTTGCAGAAGATTTGGGTGTACTTGCCAAAGCAAAGTTTTTTTTAGAAAAAATAATGTTATATTATTTTGCTATTCCATGCACAACAAATTGAAATATCAGTCGAGGACCCCATAAAAAAGCCAAAAGAGCTGTACATTTCGTAAGTGAGTGCAGAAATAAGTGCAAAAAAGTGTTTTTACATTTTGGAGAGTATAAAAGATTCGGCACCAAAGAATATAACACTCTCTCTTGTTTTATGTACATTTGATAAACAAATGGAAGATTTTTATCCGAAAAGCTTAGACTTGGTGAAAAAGTAGTTTTGTTAAAAAAAAAATGATTTTTTTTTCACGAAAAACAAAATTATGTTCAACAAAAATTTAATGAACCCAAAATTTTTGGTGAAAAAAAATTTTGATGAAAAAAAGTTTTTTTTGTTAATGAAAAGAAAAATTTTTGATGTAAAAAAAATTGATGAAAAAAAAATATGAAAAAAAAATTTTTGGTAAAAAAAAAATTGATAAAAAAATGATAAAAAAAAATTTGATAAAAAAAAATGAAAAAAACAAAATTGATGAAAAAAAAAGTTTGATGAAAACAAAAAAATTGTTGAAAAAAAAAAAATTGATGGAGAAAACAATTGATGCAAAAAAAAAAAAGTTTGATGAAAAAAAAAATTTTATGAAAAAAAAAATTGATAAAAAAATAAAAATTTGTTGAAAAATAATTATGTTACTTTTTATTCACCAGCTGGTGAAAAACGGTTTTATTCACCACGAGGTGAATTATTATCCAAGTTACAAACCCAAGTTATTAAAATTTTGGTTTTAAGAAAATGACAATAGTAATTCTTGTTTTCTTTTTCGTTAATTGTTAGCTTATATAGTCAAACTGAGGTGGCGTCCTGCAACTTTTTTAAAATTAGACACCAGCCTAAAAACGTTATCATGTTAAAAAATTTTTCTGATCCTGAGTAATGTTTTCTATAATTTTTTTTTTTTTAATTTTTCGTAAAGAATATTTTTAAATTTATCCTACAAAATAATTTTCAGATTTTTTCTATAGAAATATTCACTGATTTTTTCTATGCAGAATGTATCTTTAAACATTTTTCATATTCTTGGTAGTTATTTTCTTAAGACAAAGTCTCAGATTCTAAAACATTTTTTAAAACAAAAAATTCTCAGTTTTTTTCCTGAAGAAAATTCTAAAATTTTTCATATAGAAAAATTCTTATATATTTTCCATAGACAGACTTTTCCTTCAGAAAAATTCTCAGACTTTTCCTATAAAAGGATTCTTTGAGGATTCTATGAACAAATTTCATAAAACCAAATTTATAGAATATATGAAACAATTCATTGGATGAATGAATAATCATTAGTATTGTGAAATATTTCATAGAAATTTGTTTATAGATTTTGTGAGATTCATAGAAAAAATGTCTTACCCAAAACATTAAATCATGATAATGTTTTGCGGAAGATTTGGGTGTACTTGCCAAATCAAAATATTTTTTTAGAAAATATAATGTTATATTACTTTGCTATTCCATGCAAGCGAATATCAGTCGAGGACCACATTAAGTTTATATATTATTGATCCATTTCTAAGACACTCTATCTTTATACATCCGTCCATCTGCCTGTGCGAAGCAAGATGCAGTCCAAACCAAAAGAGCTGTACATTTGGTAAATGAGTGCAAAAATAAGTGCAAAAAAGTGTTTTTACATTTTGGAGAGTATAAAAGATTCGGCACCGAAGAAGTTAACACTCTCTCTTATTTTATGTACATTTGATAAACAAATGGAACATTTTTATGTAAAAAGTTTGTTGAAAAAGTAGTTTTGGTAAAAAAAGGTAAAATATGAATTTTGGTGAAAAAATATGTTTGATGGATGAAAAAAAGTTTTTGATGACGATCAATTTTTTTATAAAAAAAAAAAAAATTGATGAAAACGAATTTAAAAAAAAAATGATGAAAAAAAATTAATAAAAACAAAAAAATTATGGAAAAAAATTTTCTTGAAAAAAACAAAAAAAAAGTTTGAGGAAAAAAAAAATTTATAAAAAAAAAATTTGATGACAAAAATTTGATAAAAAAAAATATATGAAAATAGAAAAAAATTTGATGAAAAAAAAAATTGATGAAAAAAAAATTATGAAAAAAAATTGATGAAAAAAAATTTGACGGAAAAAAAATTTGATAAAAAAAAATTTGATAAAAAAAAAAAATTGATTAAAAAAAAAAAATTAATGAAAAAAAAAATTTGATGAAAAAAAAAAAAAAATTCATGGAAAAAAAAAATTGATAAAAAAAATGATGAAAAAAAAAATTTTTATGAAAAAAAAAAAATTTGATGAAAAAAAGTTTGAAGGAAAAAAAAAAAATTGGTAGAAAAAAAAATTTTGATGGAAAAAGAAATTTTTTTTTGTTGAAAAATAATTATGTTACTTTTTATTCACCAGCTGGTGAAAAACGGTTTTATTCACCACGAGGTGAATTATTATCCAAGTTACAAATGAATAATTGATGATTATCCAAGTTACAAATGAAAAAAAGAAATCATATTAATAAAAAAAAAAATAATAAAAAAAAAAATTGAGTGGCTGACTTCTAATGTTTTTTTTCAACGTACGTTTTCATTAAAAAAATGTATGGTTCTTAGGCATTTTAGGTGTTTGCTAAAGCTAATTTTTTTTTAGAAAAAATAATGTTAGTTGCTATTCCATTCAAAACGAATTGAAATATCTGTCGAGGATCCCATTAAGTTTATATACTATTGATCTATTTCTAAGACAATCTAGCTATATACGTTCGTCCATCTGTCTGTGCAAAGCAAGACGCAGTCTAAACCAAAAAAGCTGTAAATTTGGTTAATGAGTGCATTACTTAAGTGCAAAATTTTTTTTTTACATTTTGGCGAGTATAAATGATTCAGCACAGACGAATTTAACAATCTCACTTGTTTTTCGTTCATTTGTTAAACAAATAGAACATATTTATATCAGAATTTTAAAAATGGTGAAAAAAAAAAATTGTTGATGAAAAACAAAATTTTGATGAACTTTCATGAAAATTTTTTTTTTTTTATAAAAACAAGTTTTTGATGAAAAAAAAATAATTGATGAAAGAAAAAATATTAATGAAAAAAATTATGAAAAAAAAAAAAAAAAAATTTTGTATGAACAAACTTTTGATAAAAAAAATTTTTGATGAAAAAATTATTTTTTTTATAAAAAAAAATTGATGAAAAAAAAAATTTTTTTTTTGATGAAAACAATCGAAGTAGCAAACCTTTTTCGTTTTAAGAAAATGAAAAGAGTAATTCTTATTTTCTTTTTTTATATAGTGAAACACAAAGGGCCTTTGAATTTTTCACTACAAGGCGACGACGGTCATTCTTACCATTTCGTTTAGGTTGAATTTATTAAAAATATATTGTAATTAAAAATGTAAAAAATTTAAATAAAAATACTTGATCATAGGATCAAAATTATTATTATTATACATAGTCAAACTAAGGTTGCGTCCTGCATCATTTTTAAAATTTGATACCAGCCTTAAGACATTATCATGTTAAAATTCTCAGATTATTTCCTGTTTCGGAATTTGTCAGATTCTATTGTCAAGATTATTTAGCAAATATAAAAATTTTGGTCTAATAATTCTCAATGGATGAAGAGTCGAATATTTATTAATATTTTAGTTTGAACATTGGCGATTTGTCATTTAAATTCCCTTTGCTACATGTAGTAAAGAGTTTTCATATTTGCCAAATGGTCTTGACAATGGAATCTGACAAATTCCGAAACACATGCTGACTAAGTCTTGCAAAAAATTACCAACATAAATAAATTTAAAACAGAAAAATAACTTTCTTGAATTTTTTTTTTTAAATATCATAGTTTAAATGAGTACAGGAAATAAATACCTCGAGCTAGAATAGACTTACTCAAAATATAATATTTTAAAGGTCAATATTATTTATTTTTTAATAAAAATTAATCAGAATTTAAAATTATTTTCATTAGTAACCCAGGCAGAAACTGCCAACCGTTCCAAAGAAAAAGACTCGGCAAAGCACTTTATTTTTTGTGTAGAAGGTAGTATGAATTCGAAAAAGTGCTTTGCAAGCGCTTTGCCAATGTTTTTCAATTTTAGTCCGTTAAAAGTATAAATTTTTTATTAAAATTTATTAACTTTCGTAACAATTGGAATATTTTTTATTTCCCTGCAGGATAAGTGGCCGGTCCTTGATAGTTCTTGTGATATGTCACTTAGACATGACCTGCATATTACAAACTTGACACCTTTTATACAAAAACGCCTGTTTCTTTCGTGAGGAAGTGTCTTAGACTCCGGATACATCAAATGTGAAATGTCACTGGGCCTATCCCTTTGGAACACTACCCGATTCGGTTCAATACATTACTTTTTTTCGGGACTTTTCCAAAAATTTTCCTAGAAGCATTTTTGATAAATTTTTTATTCCAAAACGCAAAGAAAACTGCAAACTAATTTTTTCCAGGACATAGAAAATATTTCAAAGTTTGTCCAATTGTTTTTATCCTAATAAATTAGTCAATAAATTTTTTATCCTAATTTAATAAATTTCTTTATTCAAATAAACACCAAAAAAACTTGTGTCTCATGTAAGTATACAATTTTGATACGTCCCTTTTTTTTGTTCTAAAAGTGCTATACTAGTATCATATTTTTTGTTTTTAAAGCGCTTTCAAAGCGCTTTAAAATAGCAACGCCATACCGTTTACCGTGGTTATCATTTTGGACGCTGGGGGAGTACTAAACTGTGATGCTTTCCCAGCATACAAGCGACCATAAAAGGTACTTTGCCAACGCTTTCCCCTTCGTATTTTTCTGCCTGGGAATTTAAAAATATAATATTTTCACCAAATTTTTATTTCACCAAATTTTTTTTCCAACAAAATTCCAAAGAATTTTTTTTTAAAAAAGTTTTTTGCCAATTATCCTAAACATCCCATTTTTTAAATTCTCTCATATTCAATATTGTTATAAACATATCACACATTAGCGTTCATACCGTATTTCGTCATTTTGATTTTATACGTTATAAATTATTAACCACATTTTAGTGTTTTTTTCCCTGCCTTGTTTTTATTATATTAAACTTTATTGTCCCTTATTGTATAATAACTGCAGCATAATAACAATATAAATTTTAAATCATAAAGATAACTGCCGGTATAGTTTTTTAATGTTATTATTGTACCCGTATTGTGCATTTTTTCACGTTTTTTTTTCAAACGTATTTTTATATATAATTTTTTTATTACTTTACACTTATGATGCTCTTTGTTTTTTTAAAATTTATTACAAAGTTTTTTTTTTTATACAATAAAAAAAATAACAAGAAGACCATGTTTAAACATTAATTTTATGTATTGTTTTTTCATTTTTTCAAGTTCATAAAATAATAATAAAAAAAAACTACAATCGTTAAAAAGAATACCAAATGAAAAGAATATTTTAAAATACATACCTAAAGGTATTCAATAATGTAGTGTATAACAAAAGTGTACAACAAAGACTACGCCTAAAAGTAGACAATGTTTATTTTTTGCTTCAAGTTATCTTTGTTATTGTTTGAGGAGGCATTTTTAAAGGAATTTGTAGTAGGGCTTTAAGTTGTTTTATATATTCTTTAAATTTTTATTTGTAGAGTTATTTCATTTTATCCAGTTGTCAAAAAATTCTTTAAAATTTTTGTTTTTAAAACTTATTGACCTTAATATTTACATATCACAAAATCCACCAGAAAACACATAAAAAATGCTATTTTCTGACCTTAGGTCTTTCGATTTTCTTTATATTAACGGTATGCATTCTCAATAAAGCTAATAAAACATATCCATTTTCAGTTTTTTTAATTTTAAAAAAATCGCGATTTTTTCGCGAATTTAATTTTCTTCAAAAATTGAAAAAATCAAGAAAGTATGTTAATTTGAAGAGCCATATCTGCTAAAGTATCTATCGGATTTCTACGATTCAAAAAGCATTTGATTCAAACGTTCGTCTTTTTTTATACCAATGCAATAAAAAAAAAGTTTTTCCAAAAAAAGTGCATTTTTGATGCAAATGCAATTTTTTTATGCATTTTTCAAAACTTTCTCCCCCTTCAATTTTTTTGAAACCTGCGTAATTCGAAAATATGGCATTTTTTACACAAAATTGAGTACCGTTTTTTTTGTGACGGCGTTTCAAAAAATTTTCGTGATTTTTTTAAAACTACTTATTTGATTTTTTCCATACAAAAAATCAATTTAATATTTATTTTGCAATTTTATCAAAAAAGTATGTAACTTTAAAAAGCCAGTTCTTCGAAAGTATCTATCGGATTTCTACGCCTCAAAAAGCATTCGATTCATCTGATTATCCGTTTTTATGCCAATGCACTAACAAAAAATATTTTTTTAAATAAATGCATTTTTGATGCAAATGCAATTTTTGGATGCACTTTTTAAAACTTTCTCCCCCTTCAATTTGTTTGAAACCTGCATAAATCGAAAATATAACATTTTTTACATAAAATTGGGTACATTTTTTTTTTGTGACGGAGTTTCACAAAATTTTCGTGATTTTTTTAAAAAATGCTTATGTAGTTTTTCCTTAGACTAAAATTTTTTTTTGTTATTTTATGAATTTTATGAAAAAATTGTATGGAAAAACCAATAAGGTATTTTTAAAAAAATTACAAAATTTTTACGAAACTTCGTCACAAAAAAAGCAGTACGCCATTTTGTGTAAAAAATGCTATATTTTCGATTTATGTAGGTTTAAAAAAAATTGAAGGGGGAGAAAGTTTTAAAAAATGCATCCAAAAAATGCATTTGCATCAAAAATGCACTTTTTTTAAAAATATTTTGTTTTATTACATTAATATAAAGTAAGACTATCGTCTGAATCGAATGCTTTTTGAATTGAAGAAATTCGATAGATACTTCCGAAGATATGGCAATTCAAAGTAGCATACTTTTTTGATTTTTTCAATTTTTGAAGAAAATTAAATTCGCGAAAAAATCGCGATTTTTTTTAAATATAAAAAACTGAAAATGGATATGTTTAATTGGCTCTATAGAGCACATGTGTACAAAAAATTAGATAAATTTGAAGACCCTCGGTCAGATTTTATAAAATCTTTGCTGGATTTCATGATATATTAAATTTTCCATAAATATTTTATTTATAACTCATGGATCTGAACTTGCTGTTAAACTGTCTTTAAAATTTCAATTTCTGTTGTAACTTATTTTCTTTCTATTTCATTTAACTTTACATGTTGGTATCTTCTACTTGTCAATAACAATAAATATTAACATTAAATATGTTAAGAAAATTACTGGTATAAAAAATGAGTTGATGTTTGTTTTTCTTATGTATATTTTCCAAAAATACAAATAGAAAAACGAAAACCTCAAAGATGAAACACAAATCACTTTTGGTTATTTGAAACATTAATCTAAATTAAATGAATGTCAAAGTATCAAGAAACTTACGGGGAAGGTATGCCAATTCTCTATGAAGAGCAATTGTAGAAAAAAAGCGCAGGAGAATTTCAGCATTATTTTTTTTTTAGTTCCAGGATTTAAAAATTGTTTATTTTTAACCTTTAATTATTATACCCTACACCACACTGTGGTACAGGGTATAATGAGTTTGTGCTGATGTTTGTAACTACCCGAAATATTGGTCCTAGACCCACTTTTAAGTATACCGATCGACTTAGAATCACTTTTTGAGTCGATTTAGCGATGTCCGTCTGTCCGTCTGTCCGTCCTTCCGTCTGTCCATGTAAACGGTGTAAACACGATACAGGTCGCAATTTTTAATCAATTAACTTGAAATTTGAAACTTAAGCCTCTTTTGGCCCAAGGACGAAGCCTATTGAAATTGGAAAAAATCGGTCCATATTTAGACCTAGCCCCTATACAAAGGTCCTCTTTAGTTTTGGCTCAAATGACTGTAATAGCCGCATTTTAATAGGTAGCTTTTAGGAATTTGGCAAGCAATCATGTTTTATCCACACAAATCACCATTCCGAATTTTAAAAAAATCGGACTAGTTCTTCTTGTAGCCCCCATACAAACCACCTTCCCGGTTTTCACATAAATCTCTCAAATTTCATGAAAATAGAAAATATTTAATTAAAATTCTGTTTGTGTATGTTAAACGCGTACTTTAATAACCTTATCAAATCTGATTATCATCGGACCATTTTTGGACTTAGGTCCCATGTGAAAATTTCGCCCGATATTTAGTTGAAGCGGTTTATTGTAAACAAAAAGAAGCCTATTCCACTCAAATTTGATATGTGAGTGCTTTTTACACTTATTAAAGATTTGACAAAATATAGATCTAATCAGTCCATGTTTGAACTTGGGACCCATTTTCCGGGAAACTCTGGTGTAGGGTATTATATAGTCGGTCTTGACCGACTATAATTTTCTTACTTGGGTTTTAATTGGTTTTTTCAATTACTAGAATTTGGATTCCTACCACAAAATGTTATCAAATCTTAATCACTTTAAGATTTAATACATCTACGACTCACTCTGCTTTTTTTGCATTATTTTTAAATCATACCTTTAGGTGTGAATATTATTAACCCCATCAAAGCATACAACATGCAGTTCCATTGTTAGTGCTTTAACCCCTAGAAAACAAAACTTTAGACAAATATCCGCCATTCTCATTTATTTTAAGAGATATATATGAATATCGGGAGGGTGGTTTCTGGGGGGACTAGAAGAAAAAACGGTCTGATTAATTTATCAATTTTTACATAATGATTTGTATACTCAAAACGCATTTACAGTAAAACTCGGTTATAGCGAACTTCGCGGGATCAGAAGAAACAGTTTGCTGTAAACGAAGTTCGCTTCAAACGGGGTATGATTTATATCAAAAATATTCCAATAATTATAATTATTTATATGAATTTAATATTGTTCATTTTCTTAAAACCAAAAATTTGAATAACTTGGGTTTGTAACTTGGATAATAATTCACCTCGTGGTGAATAAATCCGTTTTTCATTAGCTGGTGTATAAAAAGTAACATAATTATTTTTCAACAAAAATTTTATTTTTTTCATCAATATTTTTTTCCATCAGTTTTTTTTTCATCAAATTTTTTTTTCCATCAAATTTTTTTTTCCATCAAATTTTTTTTTCCATCAAATTTTTTTTTTCATCAATTTTTTTTTTTCATCAAACTATTTTTTTCATGAATTTTTTTTTTTCATAAATTTTTTTTAACATAATTTTTTTTATCAAATTTTGTTTTTCATCAAAATTTTTTTTTTCCATAAAATTTTCTTTTTTCATAAAATTTTTTTTTTTTCATAAATTTTTTTTTTCATCAAACTTTTTTTTTTCATCAAATTTTTTTTTCATCAAATTTTTTATTTTCATCAATTTTTTTTCCATAAAATTTTCCTCGAACTTTTTTTTCATCATAGACCAAGGGGGTTAGAAAATTCGATTTTTTCAGGCAGCCCCACATTGGGGGCGTGGTTACAGAAATTAATTAAAAATAACGATAAAAATGTATTATTTATGCGTAAATATCATAAAAAAATAATTTGTAAACATATATAGCGGGGGTAAAGGTGTCCCCCACCAACTTCGCCGACCCCCCACCAAAAAAAAACGCCCCTGCAATTTTTTTTTTTTAACTTTAAACGTGTTGGAGGGTATAAAAGAATCGGTACAGCCGAATATAACACTCTTACTTGTTTTTTTTAAATCTTTGCAAGTACACCCAAATCTTCCGCAAAATATTATCATGATTTAATGTTTTGGGCAAGAGTACAAAATTCGCAGGCAATTGTTGTAGGGAACCTCAGGTCGGATTTGAATCATTTGTTAGGGTTTTTTTAGTGTTTTCCTCTTGTTTCTTTAATATTTTTTCTATAGAAACATTTCCAATTTTAAAAAAGTTAATTTTAAAAAAGGTTTTTCAATTTAAGAAAGGTTTTATAATTTAAAAAAATGTTTGTTGTTTAAAAAAAAAATTTGCACAAAAACTTCTTTTTTTGACTTTTCCTATTTAAAGTCTAAGATTCTGAGACATATTTCAAAAATAAATAATCTAGCCCATTGTCTCAGAACCTGAGACATTTGTCCTAAAGAAAAAGTCTTAGATTCTGAGATATTTTTAAATAAAAAAATCTGATTTCAAAACATTTTTCCTATACTAAAAGTCCCAGATTCTGTGTAATTTTGCCTATAGAAAAGCTCTTAGATTCTAATACATTTTCTTTGTAGAAAAATTCTCAAATTTTCTCATAAGAAAATTTTCCAAATTTTCGTATAAAAAATTTAAGAATATCGTTTTTTTTCCTATAAAGAAATTTCAATATTCAAAAACAGGTTTCCTATAGAAAATTTTAAAATTCTTGGGCATTTTTTATAGAAAAAAATTTTCACATAATTTCATTTTCTTTTTATCGTTCCTTTTTACCCATCCTCTCAGATTTTTTCGAAAGACGAATTGTAAGATTTTCCATACAGAAAATTCTCATTTTTTCTTAAAGAAAAATTCTCAGATTTTTACAATAAAAATTTTCTCTGATATTCTCCTATAGAAAAAATTTAAGATTTTTCCTTTAACAAATTCTCAAATTTGTCCTATAGAAAAATTCTCAAATTTTTCCCATAAAAAAATTCTAAGAAAAATTCTTAAATTTTTCCTATAGAAAAGTCGTCTAGAAAAATTACAAAATTTTTCGTATAAAAAAAAGTCTAAAGAAAATTTTAAATATTCCAAGATTTTTTTCATATAGAGAAATTCTAACATACCGAAACATTTCTTCTATAGAAAAAATCTCACATTTTTCCTATAGAAAAATTTGCAAATTATTCATATAGGAAAATTCTCAATATTTTCCTAAAGAAAAATTCTCTAATTTTTCCTGTAAAAAAAATCTCTAATTTTTCCTGTTAAAAAAATTCTCAAATTTTTTTGATACAGAAAAATTAAACACTCAAGACATTTTACCTTTTGAAGAATTGTCAGATTCATAAGAAATTTTTCATTGCAAAAATTTTCAGATTATTCTCTTTTTAACTTTCTTTCTTTATATCTGAGAATTTTTTAATTATATATTTCGATGCGTTACACACGGAATGACAAAGTTACACTCAACATAATAACTCTGTCAAATACTCTGTAAAATACAGTAATTTTCTCAATTCAACCGACATTTGACAGAGTTTTCTGTCAAAATACAGATTTAAAGAAAATTTTTTGTATTTTGTTGTAACAAAAAGCAAAGTTTTGCCTGTTATTACTTTTAACTTCGTAATCTTTATTTTAAAGATAATTAACAGTGTTTACGTGAGACAAGTGTAGTTATACGCTTCATTGTGTTTGTGCTTGTCTTTGGTAGAGTTCCCCGGTCAGCAACAGGTCTGGCAGCACTGTTGGCTAGTTGGTGTGGTGAGTTTGATATCAACACTGCTGATGAGATTTTGTATATTTTTTTGTTCTTGTCTACACACACACACATATACTAACCAACAGTCTGCCAAATCAAACGGTAAAATTCCAAAAGAAGTTTATTAAAAGAAAAAGAAGTTTCTTGTATTAATAAGTTTTTTGTTTCTTGCTGCACACACATGGTGCAAATTTAAAGTTAAGAAAAAAAATACAATTTGTTAAATAAAATAAGCCACAGTGAATTAAATAAAAACCGAATTGTATTATTAATATAAACAACACAAAAGGTGGTGGTTTTACTTAAATATCAATTCAAATTGGAACACTGCATATAAACACACTGGGCCACGGGAAACAAAATACCCAACAACGTATACATTGATTAAGCCACGGAATCTTATCAACTCATCTTCGAAGGTTACATTAAATCAGCCCGTCAAGGTAACATTTGGTCCTTCTACCGTAAACAATTTTTCCGAGCCAGTCGAGCGTAAATTTGAAGAGGAAGTTGGATTTTTTTTGTTGCTCAGTCATCACCCTTTGGAGTTTGGACAACAGTTAACACAGAGTAAGCGAAAACACAGTTCGGAGGAAAACAGGTGCGTAATTTGAAATTAAATTATTCAAAAGTGCTGCGAAATAAAAGGAGACAGTAAATATTAAAAAAATAAATTTGTGTCTCAAACCCAATTTGTGTCTCGCTTAATTTTGAGGTTATATCGAGTTACGTAACGAAAGTGTGATTTTCGACAAGTGCCATTTTTTTATTCGCTTTACCGTTAACTCTGTTAATTATTGTTGTACTTTTTTTTTGCGTTTCCCTTTTCTTAATTTTTTTCGGTCGCTCTTTTTTTGTGCCTACGTGACTTAGTGCAGGAAGAATTTTTTTTTTTGTTGTCGATTGGTTCTCTTAAATAAATTTGGTTTAGAGAAGTTTGCGCCTTTTTTTATTTTTATTGTTTATGCTTAAAAAAAGAAAGAGAAAAAAAATAAAAATGTCAGCCTATGAAAAGTATATTAAGGCGGCAGATGAAGTAGCTGAACAGGAAAACTTACTGTCGGCTGCAGATATGTCCGAATATAGTGTAGAAGCTTTAGAGTTCGAAAAAACTGAATTAGATAAGGTTTGGACAAAGTATAAAACACTTTATGAAGAGTGTGGGGACACTTTAGAAAAGAAAAAAGAAGCAGTTGTAGTTCAAGCAAGACACCCGGAAGTTCGTCAGGCTTACATTAAATGTTTAAATATTTTGTCTAAGGCAACAAAAAATTTGCCGGTTGAAAAATCTGAAACTGCTAAGGCAGTGGTTCCCAATCAGGTGTCCTCGTTCCCTGTACCACCATGTGATACTGCAGTATTTCATGGTGATTATAAATCGTGGCCCACATTCCGCGACATGTTTACCGCAATTTACATAAACAATACTAGGTTAAGCCCAGTGGAAAGATTATTTCACCTATTTCAGAAAACTGATGGTGAAGCGAGGGAAATTAACCGAAACGTTGCCTTAACGGCTGAAAATTTTGAAATTGCGTGGAACAATTTAAAGGCCCAATATGAGAACGAACGTGTCTTATTGACTAGCCAATTAATAGGTCTTTTCACGATGAACCCATGCCAAAATGATACCGCTCAAGAAGTCAAAAGGCTTCAAAGAGATGTCGTAAATTACATGTCTGTCCTAAAATTAAATAAGATCGATATTGAGACTTGGGATCCGGTGTTCGTCATACATTGTGCTTCAAGATTAAGGGGCCAATCTATGATTTTGTGGGAACAGTCGGTTAAAAATAAAACAAAAATGCCTAAGTGGGAAGAATTAAACGATTTTTTGACTGATAGGTATCATGCTATGGAAAGCATGGCGGAGCTCATGACCATTGGTAGTCAGTGGCCCAGCAGTTCCCAAGCGGTTTCTCAAGAGACCCAACAGAGTGTTTCAAAACCAAAACAATTAAAGGCTCATCACACTAAGGCTGATTTAAAACAGTGTAAAGTTTGTAGTGGGGGTCACCCAATTAGCTCGTGTCACAAATTCTTAAATATGGACCACAAGAAGCGCGTTGAAAACCTTAAAAAGAATAAATGCTGTTTTAATTGCCTTAATGCTGGTCACATGTATAGTGAATGTCCGAGTCAAAACGGGTGCTCTAAATGTAAAAAGAAACATCATACGTTGATGCATCGTGACTTTACAAAAAAGGCTACGCAAACAAACCAATCGAACCAAGCAAGTTTAACTAATCCAGTGAACAATGGGGCACAGGGTGCTATTCCGAAAAGTTCATCTAGTAATTTACAGTCCACTAGTCTTCCTGGTCCATCTGAAGTTGTCCAATCACATCATATTTCTGTAGCGAAAAAAGTGATGTTAGCTACGGCGTGGGTCAATATTGCTTATTGTGGTTCCAGCTACAAAGTACGAGCATTAATAGATCCGTGCTCCGATGAAAGTTTTGTTTCGGAGAGAATCCAAAAATTATTAAAGTTGCCCACTGTGCCCGTTTCAGCTGAAGTTACGGGTTTAGGCGGTGAAGTTGTTAGTAAAGTTAACAAAATGGCGGCTTTTGTAATTGTGTCTCTACAAAATCCAAATTTTTCGATAAATGTTGAAGCTTTGGTTGTATCTCAGGTGACAGGGAATATTCCTACGCATTCCTTTACGCCCTCGAAAGGCGTTGAGTTGCCGAAACTAGATTTTGCAGATCCTGATTTTTTTAAAAGCGGTCAGGTTGACATTCTGTTAGGAGGGGATCTGTATCCACTGATTTTACGAGGTGGGGTTCAGCATGGTGTTTTTGAATCACTTGTGGCTCAAGAAACAATTTTTGGCTGGATCGTGACGGGTCCTACGGCCAGTAAAAATGCATCTCGATCTGTACGAATGTCATTTATGACAAAGGTCTCAATTGACGAACAGTTGTCTAAATTTTGGGAATTGGAAGAAGTCTCCCATAAGCCATTATTATCTGAGGATGATAGGAGATGTGAAGAGATTTTTTGTTCCAGCACTGTGAGGAACTCTGAGGGGAGATATATTGTAAGTCTGCCCTTCAAAAATAAATGTCCGTCACTTGGCCCAAATAGACATATTGCTTTGCGTCAGTTTTTAAGAAATGAAAGTTCATTGATGCGTAGGCCCGAGTTAAAGATTCAATATGATGAGGTCATAAAGGAATACTTAGCTTTAGGACACATGGAGGAGACTAAAATGTCGTCAGGTGGCCCTAGTTATTATTTACCTCATCACGGGGTTTTTAAACCGGAGAGTACCACTACCAAATTAAGGGTGGTGTTCAATGCTTCGAGTGCGTCGTCCAGTGGTCACAGTCTTAACGATTTGTTATATGTAGGCCCTGTTCTTCAAAAGGACTTAGTCTCTTTAATTTTAAAATGGCGATTTTTTCAATACGTTTTCAACGCAGACATTTCTAAAATGTATAGGCAAATCCTGATTAAACCTGAACATGCTACGTTTCAGAGAATCGTTTTTCGTTGTTCGCAAAATGATGAAATTCGTGATTTTAAGCTAAAGACAGTGACTTTTGGGGTAAACTGCGCACCGTACCTGGCCCTTAGGACACTTTTGCAATTAGCTAATGATGAAGGGCAACGTTTTCCGCTAGGCGCTGAAATTCTTCGTGACTCAATGTACGTTGATGATGCCCTTGTAGGAGCTCATTCGATTTCGAATGCTTTGGTGGTCCGTGATCAGTTAGTAAACATTTTAAAATCTGCAGGGTTTGAATTACGCAAATGGACTTCAAATTCGATGGAAATTTTAAAAGATCTGGCGCCTGACCATTTGTTAGACTCGTCCTTTTTATGTCTCGATGATAAAAGTACAGAAAAGACTTTAGGAGTGCGATGGAATGCTGCAGGTGACTTTTTTTACTTTGCTAGTGAGAAAATCGCGCTTAAATCATCTTATACCAAAAGGGAAGTGCTTTCGGTCATTGCTAGGCTGTTCGATCCAGCAGGATGGCTAGCTCCAGTGGTTGTTACCGCGAAAATTTTGATGCAGCAAATGTGGCTCGACAAAATTGAATGGGATGACGCAATAAAACCAGTAGCTTTAATAAAATGGCAGGCCTTTGTTTCAAAGTATAATGATGTTGACATGATCACTATTCCGCGATGGGTCCAGTATTCTCCGGGGTGTAAGATTGAAATTCATGGCTTTTGTGACTCGTCGGAGCTGGCGTATGCGGCGGCGTTATATGTCAGGGTTCAGATCGAAGGGCAGGTAGTTTCAAATCTTTTGGTTGCGAAGACAAAAGTGGCTCCGGTCAAAAAATCTTCGTTGCCTCGATTGGAATTATGTGGAGCGGTTCTGTTGGCGAATTTAATAGACAGTATAATGCCTAGTCTTAATATAAAGGGCTATACTATTTATTTGTGGTCTGATTCCACCATAGTTCTCGCATGGCTGAAAAAGCCGCCCTGCAGCTGGAAAACCTTTGTGGCAAACCGAGTGGCCACTATACTGGAAAAGGTTGGAAATAAAAATTGGTTTCACGTGGCTTCGCAATACAACCCTGCCGATCTAGCAACCCGGGGGCTGACCCCTTCGGATCTTAAAAATAACGACCTTTGGTGGCACGGCCCTGATTGGCTCAAATTAGAGAGAGCAATGTGGCCCACAAGTTCGAGTGAATTTGAAACTTCAGTTGAAATTAAAAGGGCCATGGCTCATGTAGCTAGATCGTCCTCAACGGAGGATATATTGGATCGTTTCTCCTGTTTTGCTAGAGCGATTCATGTAATTGCATATATGTATCGATTTATTAATCGAACTAGAAAAATTTATCATGGCGATGTTTCATACAGGTCGCTCAGAGTTTCCGCTCAGGAGTTAGTGTTTGTAAGAAAACGGCTGTTTTATGTGTCCCAAATAATTCACTTTCCAGACGAAATAGGTTGCTTGTCAAAAAACAAAAAGTTAGATTCTCGTAGCCCTTTAGTGACTCTTACACCGTATGTGGATAAAGACGGAATCATTCGTGCTAACGGTCGGCTAGGCTCTACGACAAGTTTGTCTTATAATGAACGGCACCCCATAATTTTAGCTTATAAAAGCAGGCTAGCTCGTTTATATATCGAATTTGTTCACAAGTTAGTCCAGCATGGTGGCCCTCGTTTAGTCCTTAACACTATTCGTCAAGAATGTTGGATTTTGAAAGCACAAAATCTTATTAAAACTTGCATTCACAACTGCAAAATTTGTGTTCTACATCGGAAAAAACTTCAAGGTCAAATTATGGCAGCCCTTCCCGATGAAAGAACCACCATTACTCGTCCATTCGCGAACACAGGTGTCGATTTTGCGGGCCCCTTTGAAATCAAAAGCTTCACAGGTCGTTACTGTAGGATCACGAAAGGCTACGTTTGCTTGTTTGTCTGTTTCTCAACAAAGGCAATTCATTTGGAACCTGTCAGTGACCTGTCGACCCCTGCCTTTATGGCCGCTTTGGCTCGATTCGTGGCTCGTCGTGGTTGTCCTAGTAAAATCTTTTCCGATAATGGTAGAAACTTCGTCGGTGCGGCACGCGAGATCGATTCAAACTTTAAAAAACATATCGCTGAACTCAGCGATCTTGCCGTCTCTAAATATGGTCACCAGCGATTGTCGTGGCACTTTATACCTGCTGCGGCCCCACATATGGGTGGTCTGTGGGAGGCGGGGGTTAAGAGCTTCAAAACCCATTTCCGAAAAATGTCTGGGCAGCTCAAGTATACATTCGAAGAGTTTTCAACCCTACTAGCAACTATAGAAGCGTGTCTCAACTCTCGGCCATTGAGCCCACTTTCGGAAAATGTTGAAGATCAGTCGGCCCTTACACCGGGCCATTTTGTTATTGGTTCCACCATTTTGTCTCCTGCGGAACCAGAGGAAACGCAACCGGCAGTTAGCATCTTAAACCGCTGGCGAAAAGTAAAGGCTACGCAGCAGGAGTTCTGTAGGCGCTGGAAGGAGGAGTATCTGAAAGAGCTGCACAAGCGTAACAAATGGCGGTCTCCTCAAATAGATCTCCAAGAAAATGATATGGTGGTTCTTAAAAATGAGCCAACTTGTCCTACTGACTGGCGTTTAGGTCGCGTCGTAAAAATATATCGTGGTTCGGACGACAGAGTACGCGTCGTGGATCTTAAAACGCAAAATGGTTTGATTACTCGACCAATCCATAAACTGGTACTTTTACCACGCAGCAACTAATTGATTCCGTATCCCATCCTTACTTATATATATGTATTTTTTCCTTCGCAAATAATATAAATTAATTTTTTATTGCAGTACTCCATCATGTTTAAAGATCACGGCCTCTTTAATTCAAACTATGCTTGCCCACTCTGTAATCGGCTGCACGCTATACGGCAATGCACCCGGTTTATGGTAATGGACCTGGAGCGAAAATTGAGAGCTGTGGCCTTCCATAAACTTTGCTCCAATTGTTTAGCGCAAACGCACCGTACCTCAAGTTGCAAAAGTATTGATCGATGCCGTCGCTGTAAGCTGGACCATAACAGCTGGTTGCATCCCTTACCTAAAGGTAAAATCTGGTTCCAGATGACCGCCGAAGTTCGCATCACCACAACGCCAGGCGGCCGCAGTCATGAAACACGCGTGCTAATCGATCCTAATGCTGCAAGATCATCAATTACGGCTGACGAGGCCGAGCGTTTGAACTGTGACGTTTATCGTGGCCGTACTAGCGTCACGATTTACCACCGTCGGCTAGACAAACGCCGGATTGAAGTACATTGTGCAGTGGAACAAATCTCCTACGGATTCAGCCCTACTGATCGCATTGAGCGTGACTGGAACCGCACGCAAGCTCAAATGGCTGATATCCCCGATGCAGACAATTGGTGGTCCGATAAACGTCGATATTTTATGGTGTTAGGTGCTGATGTCACCAAACAAATTTTCATCGGCACAGCTAACGGTCGTCCAGGACAAATTTATTCCCAAGAAACAGTATTGGGTACTGTGTATTTCGGCGAAGGAAAAGTGGTCCCCCATGACCCAAGATTAGAAGGATGAAGCTGCGTGGCCCTCCATCACCAACAACTTTAAGTACAAATTTTTTATTATTTTTTTTTAAATGCTTTACAAAACTCTCTAAGAGACTGAATTTAAATAATCGTTTATTATAATTAATGAATTTTTTGTTGGCTAATTATAGCTTTTAATTTTTTTTTTTTTTTGTAACTATTTTATTCATATAACCTGACGGAAATCCTCCTTATTTTCCATGAATTCTACCTTATGGAAAAGGCCTTTGAATTGTGGCCCTTTAATTTCCTTATTTGAATTTGCATTTAGAATAATCAACTTGATTAAATTTCCGTCACGTCATATGAAGTCTTGCATATTATTTAATGAATTTTTGCTAAATTACTTTAAATACTACAAGCGTGATAATTATCATATATTTTTTGCTTCTTTTTATTAATATTTTTTTTTTTTGTTCTTTATAGTTCTTTTGGTAGTTTGTTGCACCGTTGCTGCAAGGCCGGCGGTATGTTTACGTGAGACAAGTGTAGTTATACGCTTCATTGTGTTTGTGCTTGTCTTTGGTAGAGTTCCCCGGTCAGCAACAGGTCTGGCAGCACTGTTGGCTAGTTGGTGTGGTGAGTTTGATATCAACACTGCTGATGAGATTTTGTATATTTTTTTGTTCTTGTCTACACACACACATATACTAACCAACAGTCTGCCAAATCAAACGGTAAAATTCCAAAAGAAGTTTATTAAAAGAAAAAGAAGTTTCTTGTATTAATAAGTTTTTTGTTTCTTGCTGCACACACATGGTGCAAATTTAAAGTTAAGAAAAAAAATACAATTTGTTAAATAAAATAAGCCACAGTGAATTAAATAAAAACCGAATTGTATTATTAATATAAACAACACAAAAGGTGGTGGTTTTACTTAAATATCAATTCAAATTGGAACACTGCATATAAACACACTGGGCCACGGGAAACAAAATACCCAACAACGTATACATTGATTAAGCCACGGAATCTTATCAACTCATCTTCGAAGGTTACATTAAATCAGCCCGTCAAGGTAACAAACAGAGTTTTCTGGTAAAATACAGATTTAAGCAAAATACTTTGTAGTTTTTGTAACCAAAAAACTAAGTTTTATCTCTATTTTTACTTATTACTATTTTATCTTAATTTCATAGTTAAAAACTGAGTTTAATGTAAAAATCCTGTTAATACTGTAGCACTAAAATTGTATCTGTATTCTTTTTTAGAAAAAAATTTTAAAGTACCAAAAAAGTTATCAAAAAAAAATTTTTTTTCAGAAATCTTATGAAAATTTTGCAAAAATACCTGCTTTTAACAAAACTCTATAAATTTACAGAGTTTTTTCCGTAAAATTTTGGTTGCATCAAATGCGTTTTACAAATATATGTAAATTCACAGAGTTTTCTTTGTTAAATGGTGCTTTATTTAAACAATATTTTACTAGAAACTCTGTAAATTAACAGTTTTTTTTAAAACCATTTTACAGAGTTTTTTAGCAAAATTACAAAGAAATGTTGCTAGCTGGAAAAGTATAGTGTACTCTGTTAAATTAGCAGAGTTTTTCTCTAATTTAACAGAGTTATTATTTTGAGTGTAGTATACCCCTTTACTGTGGTTGAGGGGCATACAAAAAAGAATCTCGGATTCCATTTTTCTATGTATATCACTTAGGATACTTTCTTCATATAGCAAAACTCTATAGAACACAAAACACACGCATACAATTACAAAGATACACATAAAGAAAATTATTATTGACGGTCATTTCATAGACATTAATCTTATAAATGAGCAATAAACTCGAGCATTTATGATGTGATATACACTTTAACTTCACAATGTGTGTGTGTGTGTATGATTAAGTAAATATATGTGTGTGTGCGTGTATCTATACGTCAGAAACTATTAGTTTCAATATTATATACGATATGCGTGTGTATTAGTATATATTTTCATGTTTTGCATTTAAGTTTTTAGGAAAATTTATTTGTTGAAATATTTTCTCTTTTTTTGTTTAGCACAAAATCTAAAAGGATATGCGAATATTTTTCTTAGTTACTCTTTTGATGCGTTTACGTCTCATTACATTTGGGAATATATTAATCAAATTAATCTGTAGTTTTATGTAGTGGAAAACATTTTGTAGCTGTTGAAATGAAATAAAGGGCAGCAGTTAAAAATAAAGAACAAAATTCATAGAAATCATGAAAAATACTTGAGATAAATCTAAAGCAGCTGGTTTTTTGTTGGTCTAGTAACAATGCTAATGACGATAAAAATTACTAAATCTCTTAAGGATTTTTGAAATTAAGCCTAAGAGTATACTATTGTTTGATATTTTGAAGTAACAAAATTGGTAAATAACGTGTAAATGCGATAAACATGTATAAATGTTTAATTTGGCATTACCAAATCCATGGAAACAGAGTAATAGAAAAAAGTTTAATATAAATATGTTAAAAAAAGTTGAAGAAAAATTAAAGATAATTTT
Organism: Pegoplata infirma; assembly: GCA_963921195.1. Classification (NCBI taxonomy): domain Eukaryota; kingdom Metazoa; phylum Arthropoda; class Insecta; order Diptera; family Anthomyiidae; genus Pegoplata; species Pegoplata infirma. The sequence goes on along the minus strand of OY992539.1, from coordinate 47,201,830 downwards.
TCCATATGAAAACAGTGCCATAATTTAATAACTTTTCTTAACAAAAATCAAAACAATTTTTTATTCGACAAATGTCTCAGTTATTTTCAAACAAAAGAAGTCTCATCTGAGAATTTTTCTATAAGAAAAAATATCTCACAATCAGTTTCTGACAATTTTTCTGATGAAAAATTTTGCGGTATCTGAGAACTTTTCCAGAATCTGAGAATTTTCTATATGTAAACTTTCTGTACAAAAAATGACTCAGACCTGAAAATATTTCTATACAAAAAATATTTCAGATTCTGAGAAATTTGCCATATGAAAAATGTTTCAAAATCTGAGATTCTGTCTCAGAATTTTCTTAAATGAAAAATTTTTAATAATCTAAAAATTTTTCTAAATCAAAAATGTTTTAGAATATATGGGTTTCTAAGAATTTTTTCTATATGAAAAACATCTCAGAGTTTCTGATTTTTTCTCAATGAAAAATGACTCAGAATGTGAGAATTTTTCTATACGAGAATCTGAAAATTTTTCTTTATGAATAATGCCTCCAGAACCTGAGAATTTTTTAGTTGTTGTTTATGATAGAAATTAATTTCCATTTCATTTAATGTATGATGCTAAACTTTTGTATATTTAAAAAAAAAAAACTGATTAAAAAAAAAAATCATAGTCTGCTTTTAGGTGTAGAATTCGTTTTTGCTTAAATTCAAGTCCATTCAATCATCAATTCAAATAAATTTTACATTTTGGATTTTACACAAATTATTTTTTGTTTGTTTTCTTTGTTGGTCCTATACTGTCCATTGAGATTAAGTTTTTTAATTAATTATCTCTAGTAGTCAAACACCTCATGTTTTCTGGAATTTTTTTGTTTTTAATTTTTTTTTTCTAATGCTAAATTATGTTGAGTGCATGCCAGTAATTCCCATTCATCATCTGTTTTTTGTTTTATGCTGCTCCTCCTTATATTCGTATAAAAGTTTTTTAATTTAAAATATTTTGGTATTGCAGCATATATGCCTTTTACTGTTACAAACTGAACAAAGATAAAACAGATAAACAAGAAATGTTTTTAGAAAATTACTAGAATACACTTTTGGGAATGCAAAATGTAACCATGAATTGAAAAAGACAAAAAACGTGTGTTTAAAAAAATTTTAAGTTTTGCAATAATAAAGAGAATTTTATTTTTTTACTTTGGTTCTTTCTTTGTTAATTTTGATTAAATCTGTTACATAACGCTTTAAAAAAAAAACGGCCAACTGGGTTTTCCAGATTTGAATTCCTATAAACAATTTAATTTGTTTTTATTCTTCTGATTTCAATTCGGGGGACTAATTCTCGAAGTCGATGGCAATCGAAATTTTACTCGAAAGTGTGATTTTTCAATTTGGCTTTATGCTTAAAAATATGCTTTACAAAAATTCAAGCCTTTTATATTTTTATCATGTTTTTATGTTTTAGAAAGAAAAATATAAAAAGCTTGTATTTACTGATGCATAAATTGAGGCATAAAGAAAAATTTTAAATCGCACGTTCAAGTTGAATTTCAATTGCAATCAACTTTGAGAATCAGCCATCAGTTATCCAAATATCCAAATCTTCCCAACTTAAAAAAAATCGCGTTTTTTTTCTAAAATTCTAAAAACGTTCATAATATCCATAATTAATAACCCATCAATTTTATAAATTACTTATATATTTTTTTGATATGAAATAAAGTTTAATAATCATAAAGCTACCTTGACCTTTTACCGTAAAAAACAAAAATAAAATATATCGAATAATATCAAGGGTATACAACGATGTTTAACATTATAATATGAGCGCACAAACCCCTATGCTGATATTTCTGAATCCCATGCAACTACACATTAATGTATACATGTGTATTATGGATTTAAAAAGGATTTGTCTGAACGTTATGTTTCTAAATGTAACATTTTTTTTTAAATACAAAATAATTAACCCAATAATGTACAAAATAAAATATTCATTTATAGGGCAACATAAAACTAGCAGTTATGAATTTATTTAGAGGCCTAAAACTATGCTTTGCAAAATAAGTAAATCATAAATTCAAATAAATGAAAGAAAATGTTTTTAGTTCAAGTAACACATCCAAAAACCTTTAAGAGGGGGAAGTTAGGACAATCATTTATAATTCTTTATTGGTTTAAATCAAATATGTGTCAAATATGTAGTTGCATAGTTTTAGGAATTAAAATAAATTCATAACTGCTAGTTTTCTGTTGCCTTATTCATATACTATTTAAAACAAATCCGTTGCTTACTGTTAGGGATATATAAAATTGTGTTGATAAAGAAACAAGTAAAAAAGTTAAATTCGGCCTTGCCGAATGTAGTGATACCCTCCACAATTTCAAAAAGATTATTGCAAACAACTTTATTTAAAAGGAAATTTCTTTTGAAAAAAAAAAAAAAAAAATTGAAAAAAAAATTTCCGTGAAAAAAATTTTGGTAAAAAAAAATCCGCGATTTTTTTCTTTTTTTGTCAAAAAATATGTTCGTACTTGTTAAAATACCATTTGGTGTTCAATTATGTTCACATATGTCAACCAGAAGCCGAATTAAAGCATTTTGTATTTTTAGGTTATGTTGAATGTACTAAAATTTTTGAGGTGTGCTTACATTTTCGTTCATAACTTTTGAACCGCTGAACCGATATCGCTAAAATGCAATACCAAACTTCTCGGGAGAACTTCCAATGTTAAGTTTCAGTCATCTCTGTGCAATACTTTGTCCGCGAGAGCATTTTCCACAGACAGACAGACAGACAGACAGACAGACAGACAGACAGACAGACAGACAGACAGACAGACAGACAGACAGACAGACAGACAGACGGACAGACGGACAGACGGACAGACGGACAGACGGACGGACGGACAGACGGACAGACGGACAGACGGACATCGCAAGAATGTCTTAAAATCGATCGGGCATCATGAATATATATACTTTATGGGGTCCCAGACCGATATTTCGATGAGTTACAAACGGAATGACAAACTTATATATACCCTCTATTACTAAGTGGAGGGTATAAAAATGTTTTAAGAAGATTTTATAAACTAAAACATACAAACTGTCTGATATAATGTAATTTTAAGAAACCGAAATTATAGTAGTCTTAAAAAATCGAGGTTTCGATTACGATATTAAAAGTAAAAGAATCTCTACATTTCATGCATGATATAAATAATGTTATTTATAATAGGCACCGTATGCTGAAGTAATGATCTTCAAATGATATATCATGCCATTAACTTTTTGTTAGTCAATCTAATTTCCAGTCACGCTGCCATTCCGTGTGTATTACAACAAAATAATGACGTTTTTATACCGTTGAACCACATTATGGGGGTATAGTCAATTTGTCATTTCGCTTATAAAACATCGGAATACTGCTCGGGGACCCAAAATGTATATGCGGCATTCCGTGCCAAATGGCATACTTTCGGACACGACTCCCTTCGATTTATTTTTGGATATGTTTTAGTACGTATTAATTGAACTTACACACCAATTTTGGTGTTACGTAATCATTTTTTCAAAATGGCGATTTTTTCAAAAAAATAAGAAATTATAATTTTAAATTTATTTAACCCAGTAAAAAATATCGATATCTTAAAAAAGTTGGACAACATTTTGTTGGTATTTGAATGTAGTTTTAAAAAAAAGGCTTGTAAATCCTCAAGAAAATTTGCTGATTTTGAACCCACAATTTTTTTGGTAAAGTTAGAAAAATGCCTGCGAATTTTGTACTCTTGCCTAAAACATTAAATCATGATAATGTTTTGCTGAAGATTTACCCAAATCTTGCCAAAGCAAAGTTTTTTTAAAAAAAAATAATGTAATATTACTTTGCTATTCCATGCAAAATGAATTGAAATATCAGTGAGGACCCCATTAAAAAACCAAAAGAACTGTACATTTCGTAAGTGAGTGCAAAAATAAGTGCAAAAAAGTGTTTTTACATTTTGGAGAGTATAAAAGATTCGGCACCAAAGAATATAACACTCTCACTTGTTTTATGTACATTTGATAAACAAATGGAAAATTTCTATGCGAAAAGCTTAGACTTGGTGAAAAAGTAGTTTTGGTAAACAAAATGATTTTTTTTCACGAAAAATAAAATTATGTTAAAAAAAATTTAATGAACCCAAAATTTTTGGTGAAAAAAGATTTTTATGAAAAAAAGTTTTTGATGAATTTTTTTGATGCAAAGAAAAATTTTTTGATGAAAAAAAATTTGATGAAAAAAATATGATAAAAAAAAAAATTATAAAAAAAAAATTTTGAAGAAAAAAAAAATGTTAAAAAAAAAAAATTGATGAAAAAAAAAATTGATGAAAAAACAAAAAATTGATGAAAAATTTTGATGCAAAAAAAGATAAAAAAAAATTTGATTAAAAAAAATTGATAAAAAAAAAATGATGAAAATAAAGTTTGATGAAATAAAAAAAAAAATTTATGAAGAAAAAAAATTTGATGAAAAAAAAGTTTGATGAAAAAAAAAATTTGACGAAAAAAAAAATTGATGAAAAAAAAAAAAATTGATGAAAAAAAAAAAATTGACGAAAAAAAAAATTTTGATGAAAAAAAAAATTTGATGAAAAATTTTTTTTTTTTTTTGTCAAAAAATAATTATGTTACTTTTCATTCAGCTGGTGAAAAACGGTTTTATTCACCACGAGGTGAATTATTATCCAAGTTACGAACCCAAGTTATTAAAATTTTTGGTTTTAAGAAAATGAAAATAGTAATTCTTGTTTTCTTTTTCGTAAATTGTTAGCTTATATAGTCAAACTGAGGTGGCGTATTGCAACTTTTTTAAAATTAGACACCAGCCTAAAAACATTATCATGTTAAAATGTTTTGCCAAATATTAGTTGACTGAAATTTTATTTTTTTTTTTTTATTTCAACTTATTGTTAGTTCATACACATTTGAGGACTCCGTTGGGTTCAGACCCGATAGGTCCAGACACCGATGGGACTAGACCTAGTTGGGTTCCTTATAAATCGTCATAGTTTTTGACCCAAAATTTGTGTCCGTTTCGCTCTACCTTGCTTAATTTTTGAGATACGTGATTTAAGGGGACCACTGGGGTTTTGAGAATTAAAAAACTAGATAACTTAAAAAATATTATTCGCAGACCTTTTAGTTATTTTTCGGTCTTGTTTTACGTGTTAAGAGCTACAAAAAAGCGTTAGGACTTTTTGTTGTGTCGGCAATATTTTCCGAGATATAAGCATTTTAAAATTTTAGGGAATGTAAAGAAGACCGGCGATACTATGTGGAGCCTGAGAACCAAAAATGGCCTCCATTTTGCTCCATCTGGCTTAGTATTTGAGATAGCGCCATTTTAAGTTTTCTGAAAATAAAAAAAAAAATTTCCCTCGATCAAAATTTTAGAGTTTTTGCCAAAAATTTTCTAAAACACTTAAATTTTGATCGAAGGGCGCCACGGTTTAAAATGATCGGATTTGGCTCAAATTAGTTTTAAATGAAAGTTCAAGTTGTTTAAAAGTGACAAGAAAAAATTTTAAGATATCTCTTGGCGATTTTTTGAAAATTTCATAAAGCGATATCTCGAAAATCGTTTGACCCATTTAATGTATACCACAAAATTCAGTTTATTTCATGTAGTGGTAATTTTTTTTTTGTTTTCATTTTATTACGATATAAGGATTTGAGGGTTTTCATGACAGGTTTTCATCGGAAGAATGTAATTTCGGACTTATAGCAGTTTTTAAAATGAACAATTTTAATGAAGAAATTAGGCGGATATATAGTAAAATAAAACAAAGATTCCGAAAGGGAGATTTTCAGAATTTTCAAAAGAGCATTGTGGTAGAATACATTTTCAAATCCGTTGTTACAACAATCTATTCCAAAAAAATCTTTGTTATTGATACAATAACTCCAAATAATTCAAATATCTGTTCATTTGAGTGTTAAACTAACACTCACACACATACCCACAATAGTATGTGTGAACAAACACATGCATACATTGTAAACACTCATTTGTGTATATTCTCTACCTTACCTATACTACCACAAACATTTCATTCAAAAAAAAATTCCAATTCATATTGACATCTGAGAGATAAATAAGCTTTACAATAACATTCTGTACTAAACCACATACTAATACAGCATACGATTTCTGTTTCCTTTTTTTTTGGTAAAACAGAAAAAAAAAATTCCATGTGTGTGTTTTTTGCCACAAAATCCCAAATGTATATTAGCTTAACAAAAAAAAAATAAAAAAAATATTCTCTTTTCCAACAATGTTTAGAGATGCATACGAAATGATTTAGAAGCAAACATTTGTAAGTTTTATCTTTTTTTGTTGTTTTTTTTTACCAGCAAATATTTGTGGGTGTATTTAAATGACACCCAAATATCAATAGCATGTTATTTTTTTTTTGCTGCTGCTGCCATTGTTGTGTGTTAGTTAGTTATGGAAATGTGTAAGGTAGAATTTTTTTATTTAAACATTATTTAGAGTACACCAAGGATATTATTGACGGCCTTTTTTGAGACTCACAATAATTTCAGAACAAAAAGTTAATATATTTGGCTGCGAAAATCGACAGTTATTAAATTTTAAACATAATTAAAATCGTTTTAAAATAATTTTTTTTCTTATTTATCAAATGAATAATACCCTGACGTCTAATAGGTGTTAGGTGTTTTGACATATGAGACATTTATTTTTTTTTTGTTATTATAAAATATCATTTGGTTAGTGGTGTGGGATGTTAGGGTAAAAGAGGTTGTGGTGTTTAAATCAAACATGTTCGTTCAGATATATTTTATGTCTGTGTGCATGTCGGTATATCGCATAACTATGGCAATGTAATCAAATCAAAATTTATCGTTGTGTTGTAATATTCGTGTAAAATGTAAATTCCCATTAGCTTTTTTTGCAATATTTTTTTTTTTTGCTTTGCAAACATTGTCGATTTATATGATAATTGGATTTTTACAAAAAAAAAAACAAAATTTAAAAAAAAAAATGAAAACAAATTGATGATTAATTTTATTTTTCATTTAAATAAATTACTTTTTATACATATTTTTGGGGACATACATCAAATAAATATTTTGAAATTAAAAAGAATTCGTTACAGTTTAATTACAAAAAAAACACATTTTTTGTGTTATTATAAAAGTTTAATTGAACGAATAATTTTATAATGGGTTAAATTATTCAACAATATATAATAGCTGTGTTTTTAATCACTTCCATTTAGTGTTTATAAAAAAACCGACATTTTGGAAAACCGGTTGCTCGGTTTACCGAAAATCAGCTTTTTCGGTTAACCGGGTTTCTCGGTTAAACCGGAATAAAAAACCGGTTAACCGGTTTTTTTTCTTTAACTGAAAAAACCAACAAATACTTGAAAATACCGGTTTTTTATAAAAAAAAATTAAAGCGAATATAGCTAAAGTTAACATATTTGTTTCTTTCAGCAAGGTTTGCAACTATTACGCTATAAAAAAGCGATATTTAAATAATGTACTTTAATTGCCCATATTCCCTACACTCTAAATAATTACTCTGTTGAATACTCTGTAAAGTGACTGTAATCTCAATTCGACGGATATTTGACAAAGTTATCTGCTAAAATACAGGTTTTAGGAAAATACTTTGTATTTTCTTGTGAGCGAAAAACAAAATTTTATCTGTAGTTTAACTTTTTAATTTGTAATCTTTATTTTGCAGACAATAAACTGAGTTTTTTGTTAAAATATAGATTTTAGAAAAATACTTAGTTTTTTCTGGTAACCAAAATACTTATTTTACTTATTGCTTTGTAATTCAGTTTTCAAATAAAAATCTCTTCAAAAAACTTCCAAATATTGAAATCCCTCTTTAAAAAGCGTCTTAAATTACAAAAAAAGCTGGTAAATTTTACGACGATGTCGTGTAAAATTGGAGGTACTCGTAGATTAGTGATGCATTTAAGCGGTAGATCTTAAATGCATCACTAAATATGTGAGTTTTAATAATTTAAAATATACGTAATACGCAAAGAATAATTTTGATGGCTTGTCAGACTGTTAATGTTTTTGAAGCAGAGACGTTCTGGAGTTCATGCACTCAAAGTTAAACAAAATTAAAAATGCCGTTGAAATGACAACTTTAAGAAGTTTTTTTACTATAAATATGTATGTTGTTATTTTTGATCCCAATTATTTCATGTTTTAAGTTTGAAATCAAATAAATTTGACAAAAAAATAGTAAGTTTTCAGAAGTTTTGTAAAAAACTTCTGGTTTCATATCAACATTTTACAGATTATTCTGTAAATTTACAGTTTTTTAATCGAAATAGTTTTACAGAGTTTTTACAAATATATGTAAATTTACTGAGTATTTCTCTGTAAAATTGTGATCTCATTTAACTAATATTTTACAAGAAACTGTAATTTTACAGTTTTTTAACTGTCCAAACCAATTTACAGAGTTTTCTTCGTAAAATAACAAAAATGATTGCTGGTTGGAAATCTATGGTATTTTCTGCTGGCTCAGCAGAGTATCTCTGTAATTTAACAGAGTGATTATTTTGAGTGTAGAACTTCAATTTAATTTGTATTGGTTTTATTTAGAAAAATACATTTAGTAAGTAAATTGCAGTTCCGAATTTTATTTTTATTTTCTTTTATTGACATTTTCGCCACTAACAGGGATTTTAGTATCTGGTTAACCGTCACTTATTAAGCTTTTCATGAAATGTTCAAAAAAACGCTGACAACGGTGAGTATTTCAAATTTTTATCAGTTTCGGAAAAAAATTCCTATTTAGAAAATAATTTCTTGAAGACAAAAAATATTTTAGACGTTCTTTCTCGCGGATTTTTAATTTGTTTTCAACGAAATTTTGAAAATATCATAAAAAAATAAGTGTAAACCCCTAATATTTGCTAAAATATTCCGTTTTGAATGTATTAAAAAAACCGGTTAACCGACAGAAAAAAACCGGTTTTCGGTGCACCGGAAATCTTCAATTCCGGTTAACCGGTTTGCAAAAAAACCGAAAATTTAGAAAAAAACCGGTTTTTCGGTTAACCGGTTAATAAACACTACTTCCATTTCAATGTATTTAGCAAATAAGTAAATTTTTTTTTTAACATGATAATATTTTTAGGCTGGTGTCTAATTTTAAAAAAGTTGCAGGACGCCACCACAGTTTGACTATACACTTAAAAAAATAAACTGGTAAAACACCTGGTAAAATGTCTTGTAATCCCGTTCTACCAATATTTTACAATTTTCCTTGTTTTTTAACAAAAAATCTTGTACTTTGCTCAAACGAGAACTACAGTTTTATTGGTAATTTTACAAATTTATTTTCGTAATTGTATTCTACCATTTTGAAAGGTTATTTTACAAAAACACAAAATGTAATTTTTCAACAAAGTTTTTATTACGAGCATTCTAGTTGATTTACAAAAAAAAAAATGTTATATTACAAAAATTATGTTATACGAAGATTTATGTTGTTTAACAAAAAAAAAAATATTTTTTTTGTAATTTTTTTTTTCCCAGACAATTTTTTTTTTTATTGAAAAATATTTAAAATAAAGTTGACAAAATTTTGAAAAATTTATTACGATGATTCTAGTTAATTTACAAAAAAAAAAACAGTTATTTTACAAAAATTATTTTATTACAAGGATTTATTTTGTTTAACAAAAAATTTTTTATTTTTTTTTGTAAATTTACCATTTTGGTTTGTAAATTTACCATTTTTTTTAAACATATTTACCATTTTTTCTTGTAAGTTTACCATTTTTTTTCCTGTTTTTACACAATATTTTTACCAATAAAATTGGTTATTTTACCAATTTTTATCGCATTCAAAATTACGAGGAAATCCTCATAATTTTACGAGAATAGCCTCGTAAAATCCCGAGATTTTTTGGTAACTTTACAAGGTTTTTTTTTTTGAGTGTACTTATAAGCAAACAATTAACGAAAAAGAAAACAAAAATTACTATTTTTATTTTCTTAAAACCAAAAATTTTAATAACTTGGGTTTGTATCTTGGATAATAATTCACCTCGTGGTGAATAAAACCGTTTTTCGCCAGCTGGTGAATAAAAAGTAACACAATTATTTTTCAACAAAAAAAAAATTTTTTCATAAAATTTTTTGTTTTTCATCAATTTTTTTTTTTTTTTCATCAATTTTTTCTCCATCAAATTTTTTTTTCATCAATTTTTTTTTTTTTCATCAAACTTTTTTTTTATTCATCAAACTTTTTTTTTCATCAAATTTATTTTTTTTTCATCAATTTTTTTATATTTGAGTGTTTTTATCCGCGCCTACCATTTCTGTTATTTAAGGGTTTGTGACTGTTTATTAAGGGTTTGTGATCGAAGAAGAAAACATTGTATTTCTAAAGAAATTTTTTTTTTTGCATAAAGCTTTTTTTTCATCTTTTTTTTTTTTATCAAATTTTTTTTTTTCATCAAATTTATTTTTTTATCAAATTTTTTTTTTCATCAAATTTTTTTTTTTCATTAATTTTTTTTTTCATCAAATTTTTTTTTCATCAAAATTTTTTTTTTCATAATTTTTTTTTTTTTTCATCATTTTTTTTTTTTCATCAATTTTTTTTTCATTAAATTTCATCAAAATTTTTTTTATAAATTTTTTTTCATCATATGTTTTTTTATCCATTTTTTTCCATCAAATTTTTTTATCAAATTTTTTATTATCAATTTTTTTCTCACCAAAAATTTTTTTTTTCATATTTTTTTTTTCATCAATTTTTTTCACATCAAAACATTTTTCTTTTCATCAAAAAAATTCATCAAAAACTTTTTTTAACATAATTTTGTTTATTGTGAAAAAAAAATCATTTTTTTTACCAAAACTACTTTTTTACCAAGTCTAAGCTTTTCGCATAAAAATTTTCCATTTGTTTATCAAATGAAGGGCTTATTGCAAAAACTTGATAAGCAACATTTTATTTGTTGGTGTTTTCCGCCTTCCACTGATGTTCCATTGACAGATTTTTGGCAGAAGTTTTGGTTAAACCCTTCGTACAAGTATCTTGAGTATGAAAGTTCTTCAAAAGATATATTTTTATCATTATTTCAAAAGTTTTATGGCAAAAACCGCAATAAAATGAAATGTTGCTTATCGAGTTTTAACAATAAGCCCTTCAAATGTACATAAAAGAAATGAGAGTGTTATATTCTTTGGTGCCGAATCTTTTATACTCTCCAAAATGTGAAAACACTTTTTTGCACTTATTTTTGCACTCACTTACGAAATGTACAGCTTTTTTGGGTTTTTAATGGGGTCCTCGACTGATATTTCAGTTCGTTTTGCATGGAATAGCAAAGTAATATAACATTATTTTTTCTAAAAAAAGCTTTGCTTTGTTTAATGATTTACTATCATGATACCGAGTAGACCAGAGTGGGATGAAGGTGGTCCATATGTGGATACTAGAAGCCTAAACTGGTATACTGACGGATCCAAAATGTCCTCTGGAGTTGGCGCTGGTGTCTACGGTCCAAACACGCGGATCTCCGAACCAATGGGTAGGTGGCCTACAGTTTTTCAGGCTGAAATTCAGGCTATTACAATATGCGCTAGAGTTAATATTGCAAAGGGTATGAAGGGTACTCATATTTCAATCTTCTCTGATAGCCAGGCAGCACTTCAAGCGCTGTCTTCTTGGGAATTTAAATCCAAGATGACACTGGAATGTTTTGATACCCTTCAGCAGCTAGCCGGGAGAAACAAAATTATTCTATTTTGGATCCCTGGTCATAGAGGTTTTGAGGATAATGAGTTAGCTGATGAGCTTGCTAGAAATGCCGCCGCTACTCCTATGACCGGACTAGAACCCTATTGTGGGGTAAACTGGTCCACCTTCTCGAACATGATTAGGGGTTTGGAAAGAACCGACTTCTTAAACTTGTGGGAAAATTCAGGAGGTCTACGACAATCCAAAGCACTAATCGCTCCATTATCATATGGAAGTATACTTAATCACACCAAAAGTGACATTAGGTTACTGACAGGTTTTCTCACCGAGCATTATAAGGTAAATTATCACTTGCATAATTTAAACCTTTGTGCATCGTCTTTGTGTCGACTTTGTCTTGAGGAAGTGGAGACAACGCAACACATATTATGTGAATGCATCGCAATATGTAGGATCAGAAGACGGTTCTTAGACAAGGAATTGCTTAATTCTGAGGATATAAGGCTAGCTTCTCCATCCTCTGTTATAATGTTCATTAGGAACATTGAACAGAGTTTGAATTAGATTAATGGATCTTGGCACAAAAGACCCATAAGGGTCGCAGTGCCGGCCGTTAGGGCTAGATCACCCCTTGAATAATAATAATGATTTACTATCTTTAACTTATGGAGTGGAGATAGGGCGTAGGTATATTTTAAAAAAATGTTGTAGGGTAAAAATAAATGGTTGGTCTAGGAAATGACCCCTCTATGACGCACCATTGGATAGAAAAGATTTTAAGATTGGAAAAGTACAATAAAATTTTTTCAAAAAATTTTAAAAATAGTAATAATCGTTATCCCATGATCCTACTAGGCAAAAAATTTGTAGAATCGATAGAAGTTATACACAAAAAAATTTCAAAAAAATCCAAGAGTACAAATATTTTCAAAAATGAGATTTAAATTTTAAAACTTAAAAATTGCATACTAGAGCGATTTTAAGAATATTTTGGTATTTTTTTTTTTAAAAGTACGTAAAAAAATAAAAATTTGGACCATTTGGAAATTTGGACCATTACACTGTGCTACACCAAAAATATGCAGGGGTTCTCATATAAAAATTCGGATTGGTTGGAGTCCATAGAGTACTGATATACTCATAGTTTTTCTGGATCACTTCGTTAAGTACGTTTTTTATTGGCAAATGTGTTGGAAAACGGAAATTCTTAAATTACAATTTTAAAAAATTATTACTTTGTTAGTTTGCAACTGATTTTCGATTTTATGGATTTGTTTTAAAGGTATTGGTTTTACCTTTCAAACAAAACAAAAATATTAAAAATCGATCAAGAATTGGCTGAGCTACGATCGCTTAAGTAAAAGAAAACCGAATTTTTTGAAAAATTTGTCATATTCTTTGCACTCTAAGTTGAAAGTGAATCATTAAACAATTTTTTTGAATTTTTTGTAAAAAGGCTTTCCAAAACACCAAAAAACATAACAATCGGTTAAAAAATGAATGAGTTATGCTTAGTTTTGTGATAGGACATTTTTAATTTTTTTCAGAATCGCTTGTAATTCAAGCATTATTCGTAAATCTTGTTACTAGTAGTAATTTTATGCGCATATGCATATAAACTAGAGATGGGAACGTAATTAGATTTGTGCGTGATTCACAAATGATCAGAAGTGAGCGTGATTGAAAATTAATTTTACTCACGTGGTTATTAGTGAGTGTCAGTGTGAGTGGAATAAAAAAATGGGCGTGTCAGTTACTTCCAAATCCTATTTATAATTTTTTGGGTTTGTTTAAAAAATATCAGTGTTACTTCTTAAAGAAAAAAATATTGAGAATAGGTTAAAAACAGGCTAAGCTGCGCTTGTTTAAGTAAAAAACCTTTTTTGAAGAGTTATACCTGCAACATTTTTATGACAGAAAAAGCTGTGCGCTTGCAAACATGTTTTTTTAAAACGAAATTGCTAAAATTGTGGGATCATTTGATGGAAATTTTACCTGTTTATAAATATACATGTGAGGCATTCCACACCAAATGTTCAGTGAGAAAAAAATTGTGTACCAAAATTTTTCAATGGGTCCCGGATAAAAAAGTTTTTTATATAACTAGGGTGAGATTTCCATGCAAATGCATGGTTTTTGTCGAAAGCCTAAAAACGATATCGACCATTTATCTTTCCGAATCAAGAGATTTGCATTAAATGGCATCGATTTGTTTTCGCATATTTTGCATATTTTGGTGAAAATACATATTTTTGCATATTTTGATTTTAAATGCATATATTGTGCATATTTCGAACTTTTAAGTGCATATTATTGCATATTTTGGCATAAATTAGCAAAAACACAAATTGAAATTAATTTTTTTCAAAAACTATTTTAAATTTTTAAAATTTATTTTGAAAATCAGAAAAATTACTTTTTTTCTTCTTAATTTTTTTTTATAGATTTTCTTAATTTTTAAAAAAATCTTGCTAGACAAACATCTAATCTTTAAAAAAAAAAATTACAAAAAAAAACAAAAGTGGCCGGATTTTTTATAAATTGACTTTTTTAAAAAATGGAAAATTTCAGAACGGTTTCTGAAAATTTTCCAAAAAAATTTTAATCGATAGCCGATACAAAACTATACAAGAATGTAAATTTTTGAGATTTTGGTGCATTTCGTTTTTATTTGATATATATTTAAACAAGGCAACTTGACACAAATATTTGACCATTTTTCCAATATTTGACCACGCCTCCTAAGCCCAGTTTTGAAAAATTGAACAACCAAAAACGTAATTTTCTTAGCTCCATATATGAGGCATTCCAAACCAAATGTTCAGCAAAAAAAAAAAGTTGTGTCGTGTCAATATGAAATCATTTTCAAAGTATTCGCTCTTAGGGTACTATTAAATAACAAAAATAAAATTTAAGTTTTTTCAAAAAGTGGGCCTTGTAGGCGTGGTTAAAAATTGAAAATATCTAACTTTTTTGCCTGAGCATCTTTACTTCAATATTTATGCAAATTAAATGAAACACAGCAAAGTCTTAAAGACAAAAGCTGTTTATAGATTTTTGAATGGGCTATCAATTAAATGGGCTATCAATAAAAGCTGAATGGGCTATCAATAAAAGCTAAGAAAATGAATATTGGAACATTTTCAAAAGAAGTTCTGAATTTTTCAAATTTAAACTTAAACTTTATTTATCAAAAAACATGCCGCAATTTTATTTGTTTTTTATTTTTTTAAAAAAAGTTAAAGGAATTTTCTATCTGATCTGAAATTTTTAGAGATGTGTTTTGCCTTGTTTTCGAAAAATCAAAATTCAAAAATTGCAACACGCTTATTTTATACAATAATGGTATTTAAAACGTGTGCGTATGAGTAATATCAATACTTAAAAAATATTTTAAGAGGCGATGGTAGCGTGAGTGAGTTTTTAATAACGATTACGCACGCTTATGAAAGAAAAAATTTAGTCACGCACGATATTTTATTTTGCTCACGCTCATTCACGCACACGTGAGTAGAAAAAAATAAGTTACGGTCACGATGTTCACGTGAGCGTGAGTAAAATAAAATATCGTGCTTGAATATTTTTTTTCTTTCATTAGCGTGCGTGATCGTGAATAAATACTCAAGCAAAAAAGTTTGATATTTTTAATATTTGACCACGCCTACAAGGCCCACTTTTTGAAAAAAACTTAAATTTTATTTTTGTTATTTATTAGTAAGAGCGAATACTTTGCAAATGATATCCCATTGAAACCACTATGGTTTTTCTGTACACTCAAAAAAAAAACTGTAAAGTTAGCAAAAAAAGCTTGTAAACCTACTAAGTAGAAAGTTTGCTGATTTTGAACCCATAATTTTTTTGGTAAAGTTAGCAAAAACGTTTTGCTAAAAATTAGTTAACTGAAATTTTTTTTATTTCAACTTAGTTCATACACATTTGAGGACCCCATTGGGTTCGGATCCGATAGGTCCAGACCCCGATGGGCCTAGACCTACTTGGGTTCCTTAAAAATCGTCATAGTTTTTGATCCAAAATTAGAGTCCGTTTCGCTCTACCTTGCTTAGTTTTTGAGATACGTGATTATAGGGGACCACTGGGGTCTTGAGAATTAAAAAACTCGATAACTTCAAAAATATTACTCGAGAGCTTTTGATTATTTTGCGGTCTTGTTCTACGTGCTGAGAGCTACAAAAATGCTTTTGGACTTTTTGTTGAGCATTTTAAAATTTTCGGGAATGCAAACTTTTTTGGATCCAAAGTTAGGACCCATTAGGGTCCACACATGTCAAGAGGACCGGCGATACTATGGAGAGCCCGAGAACCAAAAATGGCCTCCATTTTGCTCTATCTGGCTTAGTTTCCGAGATAGCGCCATTTTAAGTTTTCTGAAAATAAAAAAAATTTACCATTTATTTTTGCTAATATTAGCAAAAAATCTTGTAAAAATGTTGTCAACTCAATTTCAAATTTAGCAAAAGAAATTAGTTCAAAGTTTGTTTAAAATTGCTAATGTGCTAAATGAAGTTTACAAGAATTTTTTGCTAACATGCTAATCTCAACTAAAAATTTGCTAAAAGTTAGCTAACTAGCGTTAGCAAAAAAAAAATTAGTAAATCTACTAACGCATTTTTTTGAGTGTAGTGGAACAGTTGGTGTGGAATGCCTCACATGGCTATCCGAACAACCCATTTAACAATTTACGGTTCACATGTTTTTTTTTCGCTAAACAATTGGTGTGGAATGCCTCATACGTATATTTATAAACAGGTAAAATTTTCATCAAATGATCCCACAATTTTACCAATTTCGTTTCAAAAATGTCAAATGTTTTTTGTCATAAAAATGTTGCAGGTATAACTCTTCAAAAAAGGTTTTTTACTTAAACAAGCGCACCTTAGCCAGTTTTCAACCGATTCACAATATTTTTTTGTTTAAGAAGTAACACTGATATTTTTTAAACAAACCCAAAAAATTATAAATAGGATTTGGAAGTAACTGACACGCCCATTTTTTATTCCACTCACACTGACACTCACTAACAACCACGTGAGTAAAATTAATTTTCAATCACGCTCACTTCTGATCATGTGTGAATCACGCACAAATCTAATTACGTTCCCATCTCTAGTTTATATGCATATGCGCATAAAATTACTACTAGTAACAAGATTTATGAATAATTCTTGAATTACAAGCGTTTCTGAAAAAAATTAAAAATGCCCTATCACAAAACTTAGCATAACTGATTCATTTTTCAACCGACTGTTATGTTTTTTGGTGTTTTGGAAAGCTACTTTACTATCCTTTTTTACAAAAAATTCAAAAAAACTGTTTAATGATGCACTTTCAACTTAGAGTGTAAAGAATATGACAAATTTTTCAAAAATTACGTTTTTTTTTTACTTAAGCAATCGTAGCTCAGCCAATTCTTGATCGATTTTTAATATTTTTGTTTTGTTTGAAAGGTAAGACCTATACCTTTAAAACAAATCCATAAAATCGAAAATCGGTTGCAAACTAACAAAGTAATAATTTTTTAAAATTGTAATTTAAGAATTTCCGTTTTTCAACACATTTGCCATTAAAAAACGTACTTAACGAAGTGATCCAGAAAAACTATGAGTATATCAGTACTCTATGGACTCCAACCAACCCGAATTATCATATGAGAACCCCTGCATAAATTATTTTTGGTCTTTTGTAGCACAGTGTTATTGAAGAAGTTATGAGTAAAAGAAGTTTGAGTAAAGGAACAAACTACCAATTTTTAAAAATTCGATATCTTTTGAACGGGTCATCAAAAAAATTTGAAAATTTACCACGAAGGAGTTTTCGAAGGGTACTAAAAACTGTAAACAAATTGGGAAAATCTTAAAAAAAAATGTTTTCAAAGTGTCCGATTTGATATGGAATGCCCCATATATTCATGATGCCCGATCGATTTTAAGACATTCTAGCGATGTCCGTCTGTCTGTCTGTAGAAAATGCTGTCACGGACAAAATATTGCACAGAGATGACTGAAACTTAACATATTTATTGGAAGTTCTCCCGAGAAGTTTGGTATTGCATTTGAGTGATATCGGTTTAGCGGTTCAAAAGTTATGAACGAAAATGTAAGCATACCTCAAAAATTTCAGTACATTCAACTTAACTTAAAACAAAAAATGCTTTAATTCGGCTTCTGGTTGACATATGTGAACATTATTGAACACCAAATGGTATTTAAACAAGTACGAACATATTTTTTGACAAAAAAAAGAAAAAAATCGTGAATTTTTTTTTAGCAAAATTTTTTTCGCAGAAATTTTTTTTTTAAGAAATTTTTTTTTGTCAAAAGTAATTTCCTTTTAGATAAAGTTTTTTGCAAAAATCTTTTAGAAATTGTGGAGGGTATCACCACATTCGACAAGGCCGAATTTAACTTTTTCACTTGTTTTCCATAAAAATTTTTTTTTATCAATTTTTTTTTTTTCATCAAAATTTTTTCTGTAATTTTTTTTCTCAATTTTTTTCTCAAATTTTTTTTCATAAATTTTTTTCCATGAATTTATTTTTTCATCAATTTTTTTTCCATTAATTTTTTTTCTATCAATTTTTTTTTCATCAAATTTTATTTTTCATAAATTTTTTTTATCAAATTTTTTTTTCATCAAATTTTTTTTCATCAATTTATTTTACATCAAAAACTTTTTTTCATCCAAAATTTTTTCGTGAAAAAAAATAATTTTTTTAATTTTTTTTTTACCAAAACTACTTTTTTACCAAGTCTTAGCTTTTCACATAAACATTTTCCAGTTGTTTATCAAATGTACATAAAACAAGTGAGAGTGTTATATTCTTCGGTGCCGAATCTTTAATACTCTCCAAAATGTAGAAACACTTTTTTGGACTTATTTTTGCACTCACTTACGAAATGTACAGCTCTTTTGGTTTTTTAATGGGGTCCTCGACTGATATTTCAATTCGTTTTGCATGGAATAGCAAAGTAATATAACATTATTTTTTCAAAAAAAAACTTTGCTTTGGCAAGTACACCCAAATCTTTCGCAAAACATTATTATGATTTAATGTTTTAGGCAATAGTACAAAATTCGCAGGCATTTTTAAATATAAAAAAGTTTTCCAAAAAAATGTTTTTTCAAACTTTACTTAATATATTTATATATTAAAGACATAGGAAAATTTCATAAAGATGATTTTAAACTTTCATATACATACACAAAAAACTATAAACTAAATGTGAATTCAAAACACCAAGAGAATTAAAAAAAAAATATTAAATTTGTATTAAATTATTTACTCAATTTTTTTTTTAGTTTTTGAGTAAATTTTTTAATTGCGTCAATTAAAAAATTACTCAATTTTTTTTATACCCTCCACTCTAGTGATAGAGGGTATATATAAGTTTGTCATTCCGTTTGTAACTCATCGAAATATCGGTCTGGGACCCCATAAAGTATATATATTCATGATCCCCGATCGATTTTAAGACATTCTAGCTATGTCTGTCTGTCCGTCTGTCTGTGGAAATGGTGATCATGGCCAAAGTATTTTACGGAGATGACTGAAACTTAACGTATTTATTGGAAGTTCTCCTGAGAAGTTTGGTATTGCATTTTAGCAATATCGGTTCAGCGGTTCAAAAGTTATGAACGAAAATGTAAGGACACCTCAAAAATTTTAGTATATTCAACATAACCTAAAAATACAAAATGCTTTAATTTGGCTTCTCGTTGACATATGTGAATATAGTTGAACACAAAATGGTATTTAAACATATGCAAACATATTTTTTGACAAAAAAAGAAAAAAAATCGTGGATTTTTTTTATAATTTTTTTTTTTGCGGAATTTTTTTTTCAAAATTTTTATTTTTTTTTTTTCAAAAGTAATTTCTTTTTAAATAAAGTTTTTGCAATAATCTTTAAGAAATTGTGGAGGGTATCAATACATTCGGCAAGGCCGAATTTAACTTTTTTTACTTGTTTTTAAATGTAAACAAGCGATTACTCAAATTGTTTTTCTCTATATTATTTTCTGTGTATTCTAAAATAAATACACAGAAAAAAATAAAAACAAGTAGAAAAGTTAAATTCGACTTTGCCGAATCTATAAATACCCTCCACAATGCATTTTTTAAAGGGTAGTACATTTTTTAACGTGAAAAAATTAACATATTTTGATTAGAAATATTTTATTTTGAGTAAAAAACTCTTTTTTGTCATTTTTTAAAAAAAAAAAAGAAAAATTACTATTTTTTTTTTAGTGTAAAATTTTTTCGAGTGTAATGTTTTTTTTACTGTAAAAATATTTCTGAGTGAATGCACATACGTATGTACACAAAATATTGTAATTTTTGTAAAAAAAAAATAATTTTTTTTTTTGTGTACATTTTTTTTGAGTGTAAAATTTTTTTTTGAGTGTAAAATTTTTTTTGAGTGTAAAATTTTTTTCGAGTGTGGTTTTTAAGTTACCAATGCTTTTAAAACTAAACAATTTTAAAAAGCATTGCTTAAAATTTAAACAAGTTTGAAAAGCATTGTTTAGTTACCACCAATGCTTTTAAAACTTGTTAAAACACGTGGCATTTTAGATGAAACTAATTTGAAATTCAGGGTTTTGCTTATAACTTTTGAACCACTGGACCGATTGAGCTGAAATTTTAAACCAAACAGACCCGGGGGACGGCAAACATACATGCAAAGCTTCAGTAGTCTCATTATTGTCTTTCGAAAGTTATCGTGTTTTTTATCTCGTAAATTCGCGAAACACCCTTGCCGAAATTTACTCTTTTGCTCATAACTTTTGAACCACTGGACCGATTTGGCTGGATTGCAATACCAACCTGACCAGGTAAATGACAAACATATATGCCAAACTTCAGTGGCCTCTGTAAAGTCTTTCAAAAGTTAGCGTGTTTTCTACGGACGGACAGACAGACATACGGACGGACGGACGGACGGACATCGCTAGATCGACTTAAAATCGATCGAGGATCATAAATATATATACTTTATGGGGTCCTAGACCAATATTTCGAGGTGTTACAAACGGAATGACAAATTTATATATACCCTCTATCACTAGAGTGGAGGGTATAAAAATATTTGAGTAAATTTTTAATACTATTGAGTAAAAAATTACTCAATTTTGCACCAGTAAACGATTTAATAGTATTGAGTAAATTTTTAATAAAAATTTATTAAATGTTTGAAAAAAAATTTGAGTAAATTTTTAATAAAAATTTATTAAATGGTTGGAAAAAAATTTGAGTAAATTTTTAATTGACACAATTAAAAATTTACTCAAAATTTATCTATTTATTTTTTTAAAAGTTTAAAAAAGTTTTAAATTTTTTTACAAAAAAAAAAAACAAAAAACTTGTTTTTTCAAACTTTACCAAATATATTTATGTCTCAAAAACATAGGAAAATTTTATAAAGACGATTTCAAACTTTCACATACATACACAAAAAACTATAACCTAAACGAGAATTCAAAAAACTATAAGAGTTTAAAAAAAATTTATAAAACTATTAAATTTTTATTAAATTATTTACTTAAATTGTTTTTAAAATTTTTAAGTAAATTTTTAATTGCGTCAATTAAAAAATTACTCAATTTTTGTTTTTAAATTTAAACAAGTGATTACTCAAATTTGTTTCCTCCATATTTTTTTCTGTGTAAGTCTCGCGAAGAGGAGAAATATTCTTGATGTTCATAAAGTAAATAAATTTAATAGTTTATTTTTCACTTATCGCTATAAAACATTTTATCATTGTAAGTTCCATTTATGTTTGCTACAAAATCTTACCTTAAACTTTATTCTATTAGTTTTGCTAAGTGAGTTAGCATTCACGTTCTTGCATATGAGGAATTGTTTTTTAAATGTCCATCTATATAACAACGGGGAAAAACCAGCGCTTAAAAGGAATGTATCGAAGGGGAATATTCAAAACTTGCTATCTACATAATTCCAATTTTTTAGGACATCAAAAAGAACTGCTGTTTTTAGGTAATTCTAATAGTTATTATTAAACTTTTTTCTTCGTTATAATTAAAAACAATTGTTTTTGAAATAATATATTAGTTAAAAATTATTTGATACATGACAACTAATTAAGTGAACACTTTTTTATGAAAAACTCCCTTTGGAAAATATTGCAGATAGCAAGTTTTGAATATTCTCCCTCGATTTGTTGTCCAAGTTAAGAAAGTAAATTATATTACATACATTTTTGTATTTAGGTACATAACTGTACCACAGGTGTCACACTGGTCCCTTTACACATATATTTTCTTAAAGTTTGGAAATTCGAAAAATATATGTCATATTTATCGTTTACAACATTAAATAAATCAAAAAAACATAAAAGGAACTAAACTATTATGTTGTTGTAGAAAAACAATGCATTTTTTCTGTTAAAATTCTGAGAGAAAAAATAACTTAAATAGAGTTTGTTGCCTAAGAAACGTCAATGTTGCATCATCGCAATTTGTACAAGTCCTTAGACACAATACAATTGTACATGTAGAAAACTACACAAGTGAATGTAATAAATGAAATCATTTTTCAACATTGTCGAGGACTGTTGTCATTGTAGTTGTGTATTAGTTTATGCTTCTTTCCATACTTTTTTTTTTATCCCAGCAGAAGTTTACTTAAGTGGGACACTTTAAACGATGTCAATTTCCGTGTTTGTTCAAGAGTACATGAATATTTTAACATAAGATTTCTTTTCATTTTCAAATACGTTTTATTTAATTTTTTTTTTTGTTAACGTTAAAATACAATTTTTTTTATATATTCTATTTTTGTAGAATGGAAAATATTTTTAAAAAGTTTGGAATTATTTTTTAACAAATTTTTAAATAAAAAAAAAAAATTGTTGCACTGTGTTTGTAATGCTTTTTCTCAGTAATGCGTAAACCAATTTTGTTTCTAAAAATTTCCCGTTAAAGGTGAGATCTTTGTATATGCATTGGTTCAGGAGTTAAATCAATTTTAGTGCAAAACCTATATTATGGGTGTTCTCTATGTTGAGCGAACTGATTTTTTTTTCTGAATATTACCCATTAAAGTTGACGTCACAACCAAGGTTTGTATTCATGTACGGTCTTTGTATGTGAATTGGTGCATGATTTAAATTAGAGATAAGCGCGTGAGTGAATTTTGACTCACGCTCACGACACGAATTTTCGAATCACGCACACTCACGCGGGAGCATATTTTTTCTACTCACACTCACGTTGACTCACACTTACGAAACTTTTATTAATATAAACATGTAAAAAGTTAAATTCGGCCTTGCCGAATGTAGTGATACCCTCCACAATTTCAAAAAGATTATTGCAAAAAACTTTATTTAAAAGAAAATTACTTAAAAAAAAAAACAAAATTTGAAAAAAAATTTCCGCAAAAAAAAAATTTTGGTAAAAAAAAAAATCTGCGATTTTTACCTTTTTTTTAAAAAACATGTTCGTACTTGTTTAAATACCATTTGGTGATCAATTATGTTCACATATGAGGCATTCCACACCAACTGTTCCACTACAGAAAAACCATAGTGGTTTCAATAGGATATCATTTGCAAAGTATTCGCTCTTTTTCAAAAATTGGGCCTTGTAGGCGTGGTCAAATATTGAAAATATCAAACTTTTTTGCCTGAGTAGCTTAACTTCAATATTTATGCAAATTAAATGAAACACAGTAAAGTCTTTAAGACAAATGTTTTTTATAGATTTTTGTATGGGATATCGATTAAAAAAAAAAATTGGAAAATTTTCAGAAGAAGTTCTGAATTTTTCAAATTTAAACTTAAACTTTATTTATCAAAAAACATGCCGCAATTTTATTTTTTTTTTTTTAATTTTTTAAAAAAAAAGTTAAAGTGCTTTTCTATCTGTTCTGAAATTTTCAGAGATGTATTTGCCTTGTTTTCGAGAAATCAAATGTCAAAGATTGCAATATGCTTATTTTATACAATAATGGTGTATAAAACGTATCCGTATGAGAAATATCAATACTTAAAACATATTTTAAGAGGCGATGGGAGCGTGAGTGAGTTTTTTTTTACGATCACGCACGCTAATGAAAGAAAAAAAATATTCAAGCACGATATTTTACTTTACTCACGCTCACGTGAACATCGTGACCGTGACTTATTTTTTGCTACTCACGTGTGCGTGAATGAGCGTGAGCAAAATAAAATATCGTGCGTGACTAAATTTTTTCTTTCATTAGCGTGCGTGATCATTAGAGGTGTCCTTAAAAACGAAAATCACCTTTTTACACCTGGTAGGGTCCTATATTATTCTTTAGTATCTAAAAATGAGTGAGCCAAAATTTGGGGACAATCGGATAAAAATAACTCGTGCCGAAAATGGATTGAAGTTTTGGGACATTCTTATAAGAACGAAAAACTCGTTTTTTCTAGTTTTTGGAAAAACATTGGTATTTGATATTTTTTGTTAAATTTTTTGTGAAATAATATGAAAATGGTACTAAATTACCTTTTCAAAACGACTAATAAAATTAAAATCGGATGAAAAATAAGCATTTTACGCATACATGCCCCAGACCATTGTATGGTTTTTAGAGCCAGAATTTCAAAATTTTCAAAATTTTTAGGCAAAAAAATAGTAAAAATTTAATTTTACTTTATGATCAAATTGAAAACATGTTTAAGATTAAAAATAGCAGATATGGTAGTCAAGTTTTTTTTTTTATTTGGCGCGGGT
Organism: Pegoplata infirma; assembly: GCA_963921195.1. Taxonomy (NCBI): domain Eukaryota; kingdom Metazoa; phylum Arthropoda; class Insecta; order Diptera; family Anthomyiidae; genus Pegoplata; species Pegoplata infirma. Next base: position 47,177,334 of record OY992539.1, on the reverse strand, counting down.
AGTGATAAAATTTCCGCGGATTCCAAATAAAATGCGTTTTTCTACAATAACTAAGCAAATTTTTGAAAATTTGTGCTCTATTGTGCGGATCGAAGTGTAAAACGTAAATTCTGTAACTTTTGAGAAATCGGATATATGCAGATATTTTGTATTTTAGAAATGTATAACGTCTCAAATTTGTCATTTCACCTCGACGAAAAGGGGTTAAAGATGCCCGAATTCTCAAAAAATTTACAGAATTTATGTATTTCACTTCTTATAATACAATACAGAAAATTGTTTCCCATATTTGCTAAATTATTTTAGAAAAACTCATTTTCTTTGGAATCCGCGGAAATTATATCACTACCCACGCCAAATGAAAAAAAAGTTAGACTACCATATCTGTTAGTTTTTATCTATAACATGTATTTAATATAATTATAAAGTAAAATTTAATTTTTTTTATTTTTTTACCTAAAAATTTTGAAAATTTGAAAATTTTGGCTTTAAAAACCATGCAATGGTCTGGGGCACGTATGCGTAGAATGCTTATTTTTCATCCGATTTGAATTTCTTTAAGCTTTTTGGAAAGGTAATTTATTACCATTTTCATATTACTTAACAAAAAAATTAACAAAAAATAGCATATACCAATATTTTTCAAAAAACTAGAAAAAACGTGTTTTTTCATCAGATAAGAGTGTCCCAAAACTTCAATCCATTTTCGGCACGAGTTATTTTTATCCGATTTTCTCCAAATTTTGGCTCACTCATTTTTAGATACAAAACTACAATTTAGGACCCTACCACGTATTAAAAAGTGATTTTGAAAAATTACCTTAGTCGTTAGGACACCTTTAGTGATCATAAATAAAAACTCATTCACGCTCCTATCGCCTCTTAAAATATTTTTTAAGTATTGATATTACTCATACGCACACGTTTTATACACCATTATTGTATAAAATTAGCGTATTGCAATCTTTGACATTTGATTTTTCGAAAACAAGGCAAAACAGATCTCTGAAAATTTCAGAACAGATAGAAAAGTCCTTTAACTTTTTTTTTTTAAATTAAAAAAAACATAAAATTGCGGCATGTTTTTTGATAAATAAAGTTTTAGTTTAAATTTAAAAAATTCAGAACTTCTTCTGAAAATTTTCCAATTTTTATTTTTTTAATCGATAGCCCATACAAAAATCTATAAAAAACTTTTGCCTTTAAGACTTTGCTATGTTTCATTTAATTTGCATAAATATTGAAGTAAAGATGCTCAGGCAAAAAAGTTAGATATTTCCAATTTTTGACCACGCCTACAAGGCCCACTTTTTGAAAAAACTTAAATATAATTTTTGTTATTTAATAGTACCCTAAGAGCGAATACTTTGCAAATGATTTCATATTGACACGACACAACTTTTTTTTTTTACTAAAATTTGTGAGGTGTCCTTACATTTACGTTCATAACTTCTAAAATGCTGAACCGATATCGCTCAAATGCAATACCAAACTTCTCGGGAGAACTTCCAATAAATATGTTAAATGTGTCATCTCCGTGTAATATTTTGGTCGTGATCACCATTTCCACAGACAGACAGACGGACATCGCTAGAATGTCTTAAAATCGATCGGGGATCATGAATATATATACTTTACGGGGTCCCAGACCGATATTTCGATGAGTTACAAACGGAATGAATAACTTATATATACCCTCTATCACTAAGTGGAGGGTATAAAAAAATTTAAAAATTCAAATTTCGAAAATCTATCAAAGTTTTAAGCAAAACTAAAAGTTTAGACAAATTTTACAATTTTCTTTTGCATTTTTTGGTACGAAGTGAAACATGAAGAAAAAAATAGATCAAGCAAACAAATCGACTAACGCACACTCACTCACGCAAAAATCTTGCTCACGCACACTCACTCACTCAATTTTTTTCCGCACCCACACGCACTCACAATAACGTGAGTAAAATAAAGTTCAATCACACTCACGCGTAATCACGCGTGAATCACGCACTAATCTGCTCATGTTCCCATCTCTAATATATATTCATGATTCTCGATCGATTTTAAGACGGTCTAGTAAAGACTTTACGGAGGCTCCTGAAGTTTGGACCCCAAAAAGTATATATATTCATGATCCTCGATCGATTTTAAGACGATGTAGCGATGTCTCTCCGTTTGTCAGTCTGCCTGTCTGGTGAAACCACGGTAACTTTTGAAAAACTTTACGGAGGCTCCTGAAGTTTGGCATATATGTTGGGCATTTACCTGGTCACGTTGGTATTGCAATCCAGAGAAATCGGTCCTGTGGTTCAAAAGTTACACTGAAAAAAATATGGAGGAAACAAATTTGAGTAATCACTTGTTTAAATTTAAAAACAAAAATTGAGTAATTTTTTAACTAACGCAAATAAAAATTTACTTAAAAATTTTAAAAATAATTTAATAAAAATTTAAAATTTTTTTTATTTTTTTTTTTAACTCTCATAGTTTTTTGAATTCTCGTTTAGTTTATTGTTTTTTGTGTATGTATATGAAAGTTTGAAATCGTCTTTATGAAATTTTCCTATGTCTTTGAGACATAAATATGTTTGGTAAAGTTTGAAAAAACAAGTTTTTTGTTTTTTTTTTTTTTTTTTTTTTTTGTAAAAAGATTTAAAACTTTTTTAAACTTTTAAAAAAATAAATAGATAAATTTTGAGTAAATTTTTAATTGTGTCAATTAAAAATTTACTCAAATTTTTTTTCAAACATTTAATAAATTTTTATTAAAAATTTACTCAATACTATTAAATCGTTTACTGGTGCAAAATTGAGTATTTTTTTACTCAATAGTATTAAAAATTTACTCAAATATTTGTTTTATTTTTTTCTGTGTATGAGCCAAAGACTGAATTTCGGCAAGGGTTTTTCGTGAATTTACGAGATAAAATCCACGCTAACTTTCGAAAGACAATTCTGAGGATGCTGAAGCTTAACACATATATTTCTGGTTCCTCTGGCCTGGTTCGTATTGAATTTAAGCTGAATCGGTCTAGTGGTTTAAAAGTTATTAGCAAAACCGTGAATTTCAGATTAGTTTCACATTAAATTCACGTGTTAAAAACCCGTTAAATATGTTTTAAAAACATTGATAAGTCACAAAAATATTTTACAACGTATTTTTGTCACTCAAAAATATATTTACACTAAAAAAAAAATATACTCGAAAAAAATTTTACATTCGCAAAAATTTTACACTCAAAAAAAAATTTAGTAAATTATTTTTTTTTTCAAAAATTACTTTCAAGTTAGAAAATTTACTATCACTTAAAAAAGGCATTGTGGAGGGTATTCATAGATTCGTCCAAGTCGAATTTAACTTTTCTACTTGTTCGTATTATTTCAGCCAAAGCGTTTCAGGGTTTAAAAGTTATTAGAATCCCGTGAATTTCAGATTGGTTTCCCCTTAAATTCACATTTTGAAAAAACTGACCTTTAAACACATTGGTAAGCCACAATATTACTTTAAATAGTATTTTTGGCACTCAAAACTATGTTTACACTAAAAAAATAATACACTCAAAAATTTTTTTTGGTCCAAATCTGTGGACCAATCGCTAATCAGAATTTTTGGACCAAAATCGCGTTTTATACTTTTTTAATTTCTGTTTTAATTTTTAAATTAGTAAAAATTATTTATTATTCGACCATGAAAATTCTATTTTGAATAAGATTATTCTAGCTCAAGGTCATATTTCTTTTACTAATCACGATGATATTGTTAAAGTAACAATTTTCAAGAAACTAATAAGAATTCATGTACTAAATACACAACATAAAACAGCTCTAAATTTCAAACGAAATGTCTAACCAAACCATCTCCAGTAAATTCAAACATACCTTCGTATATAAAAAAATTAGATTTCGCGGGACGTTCTAATGCATAAAATACTTAACTCATTTCTTACCAGCATGTGTTTGAACACACGCTTATAATTTCTTAAAAAAATACAAAACCTAAAAAAATATTAATAAATAATTAAATTTTTTGGAACTTTTTATTATGGTTTGGTCTATTAGTGAAGAAAGAAGATATTTTTGGAAAAATTTCACAATCCCGCCCTTCTCAGGGGGAGGGGGAGCTGTTCATAATAACAAATTTTATCAACTTTAAACGTTTAAATGTGTATTTATTATTCATTAGTGGACGAAAAGGAGTCATTTCTGAAAGTTTTGTCAAAAAATTCCAACGTTTAAATTTCTGGTAAGAAATGGATTAATGCTTTCATGTTGGTCTCCTTAACAACGAAACATAATTTGTTTTTGCACTCGTATATTCATCAACTATTCATTTAACTCTTTGTCCAACAAAAATATTCAATTTTTATTCATACTTTTGAAAAAAAAAAACCTGGATTTGGAGAAAAGTTTTTCGAACATGTTTTCATTAAATATACAGCACATAGGCAAGAAATTATGAATAATAGTAACGAGTAAAAATGTCGATAGGATCCAGCGATGCCTGACCATCTGATGATCTGTTGAAAACACTCACAAAAAAAAAACTTTGTCAAATTACTAGAAAAAGTCTAGTAAGCACATTTTACCAATATTAGACAGTTTTCTTTGTCATTTAACAAAAAAATTTGGATCGAAATTTATATGTTTTTTTTTGTAATTTTACATTATTTTTGTAATTTTACAAATCTCCAAGATAATTTTACAAAAAAATCTAGTAAATTCACGAGAATTCCTTGTTAGTTTTATTGCATCAAGAAAGTTGTAAATTAACAATTTGTAACAATTTGTAGAAAGTTGTAAATTAAAAAAAAACTCGTAATTTTCACTAGGAATTCTAGTAAAATAGGAGGTAGCAAAAAATCTAGTAAGGTTACGTAACCTAGTTGTAAATTTTATCGTGTCAAAAAAATTGTAAAAAAAATTTACAATTTTTTTTACAATTTGGGGGCTAATGAAACTTGGCATAGTTTTTGTTTGTTTTTATCCTTGACAGGCTGTTTTGAGTTTCAGCAAAATCTGTCCAGAAGTTAAAAAAAAACAATGAATTTTCAAGGAATTCATCTCTTATTCAGGTGTTGAAAGCATGTGTTGAAAAGCATTTTGGGGCACAGTATGCCCCAAAATATTTAACACAATGTTAAATATTTTGGGGCATACAAACAAGTTTGAACTCATATTTACAAAAAATTGAAAATGTTTTTTAAAAACTCAAAAAAAAATTTTTTCCAAAAAAAAAAAAATTTGTCTTACTTAAATTCCTAATTTTTTAACAAGTACTGTAGTAAACTTTTAGCATTTCAACAGTACATATAAACTTAATATGTTGGATTTACAAACGTAATTTGTATTTTATGTACAAAGTATTTGTTTTATTGTTTTTTTTTTTTGTGTTTTTGCTACATCAAATGTAATGTTTTCAAGATTAGGGTTGATTTAAAAGTAAAATGATGTGATTTAGTTTAAATGTAAAAAAAAAAACAATTTAAACTCTGGAATGTGAATACATATGTAAACACATTTCTATTATGATCTAGGATAACGAAAATTTTCTAGAATAAAATGTAAAATCAAATATAGTTTTGTTTAGAAATATGCAGTAAAATATAGAAAATTTTAATTGAAATTATAATTTAGATACATTTTATAACAGCAAATACAAGAAAAGTAAGTCAAACGAATAAAAATTTTTCAATTGCATACAAAGTAGCTACATGGGGTGATTTCCGGTTAAGGAAGGAATTATTGTTTAACAACTTTATAAAATGTTTGTAAAATATTTTATTTTTTTGTATTTTTGGTATTTTTTTGGTAAAAGCGAAGAAAAAATTTTAGTTCTACACAATTTTACAAAATATACATACCGGTAGTCCCGGGAATACCGTCAGAACCGGAACCGGGAATACCGGGAATAATTCAAGAACCGGGAAACCGGTACCATTTCCCGGGAATACCGAGAACCGGGAATACCGGTATTCCCGGTACTACGGTACTGACCGTAGGCACTAATTTATAGGGTATACAAAATACCGAATGTGCCTCCTACCCTACATTGTAAAACAATTTTATTCATTTGTATTTAATTACAAATACAGTTTTAAATATTCAATTTATTTTGTGAAAATCACAAAATTTTAAAAACTTCATCAGTATTTGTTTAAACATAAAAAAGTTTTTAAACTATATGAAAACTTCAAAAATGTGGTTTTATATGTAGTTATTATATTATGTTTGCAAACTTTTTGTTTTTCATAATTAATAACAAATATAAAATTTTCCATTCTAGAAAAATGTAACTAATTGAATGAAATATTTCTGGTAAAAATAAAACACTTGAGCATTGTGGTATAAAAACCACACATAAAAATAATAGTATGTATTACAATTTAAGTTGAAAAATCAAGTGGGAGGAAAAAAAAAAATGGATTTTTAAATTTAAGATATTTTAAAATATTTAGAAGGAAAACTAACAAAGAGGTGGAGTTTTCAACCATCATTTAAACAAACCTGAATTACGAGAACTAATTTTGTATACATTATAATAATGTCTGTTAAGTTAACATGAAATTTAATATATTAAAGTAAATAAAAAATATTACATAAAGAAATTATTTTTTATGAATATATATTTAACAACATTTTCTTCAAATATCAATAAATTAATATTTAGTTCTTATAAAAGCATTACAATTTTTTCAAAGCATATTTTTAGGCAAAACATTTTAGTAAACTTAAAACACATTTTAAGGTAAAAAAGTAATAGTTTTCTTGTTATTTTATATTGGAATACCATTTCAAATGCTAAAAATAGTTTTTTTGTTATATATTTACCAAAAAAAATTCTGAAAATAATTTTTTTAGTAATCTCTATTTTCACTATTTAAAAAAACCCCTAAAAAATAGGCAATTTTATAATTTTAACAAAATTTAAATTAACCTGAAAATTTTATTTTTAATTATATCAAAAAAATTTTTTACCATTAAATGTCCTTAAATTCATTTTAAATTATTATAAAAGCATTAAAAAATTTGCAAAGCATATTTTTAGGCCAACAATTATAGTATATATAAAGCATATTTATAGGTAAACAAGATATATTATTTTTTTTTTTTTGTTGTTTCATCTTGGAAAACGTATTTACTTTAGAATGCCTAAAATAGTTTTACAAGTCAAGGTTTCTTTTTATAGAAACAAAAAATCCTACAATTATTTTTTTTTTTTGTAGATATTCGTATTTTTAAGATATTCTTCTTCTTTTTAGATTTTTAATATTTTTTATGGTATATTTTTTATGTTATATTTTTTATGTTTTATATTTTTACTACTTTAGTTTCAGTTTTTAACCTTGACTAAAGCCGTACATATTTCTGCAGCAAAAGACTTATAGTCTTGCATATATTTTTTTTTTCTCTGTAAATCCACCACAAATATTTTTATTGTATAGATACTATGTCAAAAAAGTATAGGCTTTTTTGTAAATTAGAAAAAATGATAAGTAAGAAATCTATTTAATAAATCTTACTGAAGATATTTCAGATATAAAAAAGATTTCTATGAGTTCACGATGACTCGTATTTTTCTTATCATCTATATATCCAGAAATGTAATGAGTTCGACAGATTTTTCTCATATAAAATTCTGGTCAAAACTATTTAAAACCTTTCACTTTTGTTCTGTATTTAACTTATTTTCCTTTGTTAGTAAAATTTGAGTGCCACTTAAAAATATTTAAAAAAAAATCCAAATTCTTTTAGATAATAGTGTTTACTGACGTTAAGTATAAGTTACATATTTTTTGCTCTTAACTTAGAAAAAAAATTGCATTGAAAGTAGAAGCATTTTAAGTATTTTTTTCGTAATAAAAATTCCTAAAAAAAAATTAAGTTGTATTGCATTTCAGGACTATTAAAATACTATGTAGAAGATTTTTCTTAAAATGCAGCTCTAAATCAAAAATACAAAAAAAAAATAAATATCGCTACTTTAAATGCAAAATGACATAAATTTCCCTTTTTAAGAAGAAAATAAAACAAGAAGAAATGTTAAATTCGACTTTGCCGAATCTATGAATACCCTCCACATTGCCTTTTTTAAAGGATAACACATTTTTTAACATGAAAAAAATTACCAATTTTTTTTTTTTTTGTCATTTTGTCATACTTTTTTTTTTTAGTGTAAAACTTTTTTCGAGTGTAATGTTTTTTTACTGTAAAACTATTTCTGAGTGAATGCACGTTCGTATGTACACAAAATATTGTCATTTTTGTAAAAAAAAATAATTTTTTTTTGAGTGTAAAATTTTTTTGAGTGTACAATTTTTTTTGAGTGTACAATTTTTTCGAGTGTAATTTTTAAGTTACCAATGCTAAACTGGTTTAAAAAGCATTGCTTTAAAACTAAACAAGTTTGAAAAGCATTGCTAAGTTACCACCAATGTTTTTCAAACTTGTTTAACACGTGGCATTTAAGATGAAACCGATGTGAAATTCAGGGTTTTGCTTATAACTTTCGAACCACTGGACCGACTGAGCTGAAATTCAACACCAAACATACCTGGGGAACGCCAAAGATACATGCCAAGCTTAAGCAGTCCCATTATTGTCTTTCGAAAGTTGTCGTGTTTTTTATCTCGTAAATTCGCGAAAAGCCCTTGCCGAAATTTACTCTTTTGCTCATAACTTTTGAACCAGTAGACCGATTTGGCTGGATTGCAGTACCAACCTGACCAGATAAATGACCAACATATATGCCAAATATCTAGCCTCTGTAAAGTCTTTCAAAAGTTAGCGTGTTTTCTACGGACAGACAGACGGACGGACGGACGGACATCGCTAGATCGACTTAAAATCGATCGAGTATCATGAATATATATACTTTATGGGATCCTAGACCAATATTTCGATGTGTTACAAATGGAATGACAAACTTATATATACCCTCTATCACTAGAGTGGAGGGTATAAAAATATCAAATATTGTTTTACAAAATATTTTGGATATCTTGTTCAGAATAAAAAAAACAAAATTTTTTTCGCGCCCTAATCTTACTTGTAAAGGGGCTGGCTATATGGTAAAAAATTGAGGCTAATCGGAATAAACAAATCAGTGGCTCCGGGCGATCAAATCAAACATTTTTTGAAATTGGTCGAAGGGTTTTCGAGAAATTTTGAAATTTGCTAAAATTGCGGTTTTTAATTCATTCAAATTTAAAAAATTAAAAAAAAAAATTTGCGATACAATATTTTTGTACCCTCCAACCACAGTATGAGGGTATACTCACATAGAAATATCGGGTCGTGGACCCCATAATGTATATATATTATTGACCCTTGATACAATCGAAGACATTCTAGCGAAGTCTGTCCGTCCGTCTGTAGAAACCACGATGCAGTCCAAACCAAAAATTCTACCCCCATGAAGTTTGGCAAGAATATCTCTTATCTTACTGGTAAAGTTAAGTTCGAAGATGGGCAGAACTGGACCAGGGGGAAAAAAGTTCCCCCTTAAAGAACTAACACAACACCTGAAAAAACACGATTTTTTTTTAATTTTTATTCAACAAATGTAACATTTTTATGCCATATTATGTTCATAGACCCGCACATGGGCCACGGGAATTAGGAAACTCGATTTTTATCAGTCCGCCCTCTTTTGGGGGCGTGGTTATAGAAAATATTTAAAAATAACAATAAAAATTTATATATGGTTTTGAATTGAGAAAAGTGTGAAAGAAAAATTTTAATTTTTCTAAAAATTTAGACACCCTGGTTTGTTTCTTACTAGTTTCATATTATCCAGTTATAATAATCTTCAGAAAAACTTTTAATGTCAAATTTATTTAGTTAATAGTCAATAAAACTCTATATGAGAAAATTATTTACAGATCGCAGCCGACAAGAATTGAACTCATCATCATCTGTAATACTTTGCTATTAACTGCTTGTAACGTACAATCACTCTAGACCGATACGCCAAGTAGGCTGTTAAGCAAGTATCAACTAAATCTGATTTTTTCAATTCGAGTGTAGTTGTTGCTGTTGTTTTTTCTCGCAGAAGACTTGTTATTGTAATGTGTAAACAAATTTTTATTTTTAGTAATCATTATTCTTCTTCCTCTCCTTCATCAATTCTGATCTAAGTACTTATTTTTGCAAACATTGCCAGACATGGTCTATATTTTAGACACAAATGTTAGGTGTTGCCATTTTTCCAAAGATACTGATTGCCACTTAGGGCGACTTATAGTCGTTATTTTTAAATTATTGTTTTCTGTAAAGACAATAATTTAAAAATAACGACTATAAACATATACTATAAACATATACTTTGTAAACATTTACGACTCTGCCGACCCCCCCCCCCCCCCCCCGTGCGCCGTGGATCAAAATGATTGGTTTGGTTTCAAAATAATTTTAAATGGATGGTTGTCTTAAACTCTATGAAAAGTTCAAGGAACAAATTTTAATTTTTCGAACTTATTGTATGTCTGAGACTTTTCTTCTTTTAAGGCGAAATTTTATAAAATTTTTGCAAAATAAAGTCTCAAATTCTGATACATTTTTCGTATAGATTTTTCGTATACATTTTTTCGTATACATTTTTCGTGTAGAAAAAGTCGCATATTCTAAAACGTTTATTTAATACAAGAAGACTCAGGTTCTGAGACATTCTTCGTTAAGAAAAAGTCTCAGATTCTGAGGCATTTTTCGTATACAAAAAGTCTCAGATTTTAAGACATTTTTCGTGTAGAAAAAGTTTAAAATGCTGAACATTTTTTGTATGGAAAGATCTCAGATTCTGAGACAAACTTCGTATAGAAAAAGTCTAAGATTCTGAGACACTTTTCGTTTAGAAAAAGTTTCAGGTTTTCAGACGCTTCTCGTGTATAAAAATTCTTACATTATGAGATGCTTTTCATAGAAAAAGGCTCAGATTCTGAAATTTTTTCGTACAGAAAAAGTCTCAGATTCAAGAAAACGTCTCAGACTCTGAGAAATTTTTCGTTTATAAAATATTTCAGATTCAGAAACATTTTCCGTATAAAAAAGTCTCAAATTGTGAGATATTTTTGGAATAGAAAAAGTCCCAGATTCTGGGATATTTTTCGTATAGAAAAAGTTCAGATTCTGAGATATTTTTTGTATTAAAAAAGTCTCTGATTCTAAAACCTTTTTATATAGAGAAGGTATTAAATTCGGAGACATTTTTCGTTTAGAAAAACTCACATATTTTGGAATAGTTTTTGTATAGAAAAAGTCCCATTTTCTGTACATTTTTGGTATAAAAAATGTCTTAGATTCTGCGACATTTTTCGATAGAAAATATCTTCGATTCTAAAACATTTTCCGTAAAGAAAAAGTTTTAAATTCTAAAACATTTTTCGAATAGTAAAAGTCTCAGCTTCTGCGATATTTTTTGTATGAAAAAAGTCTCAGAATCTAAGACAATTTTTGTATCGAAAAAGTCTCAGATTCAGAGATATTTTTCGTATGAAAAAGTCTCAGATTCTGAGATATTTTTCGTATTGAAAAAGTTGCAAATTCTGAAACGCTTAGGAAAATGATTTTTTCATAATGTCCATAATTGTTTCATTAAATTTATGACAAATTTTATTTTATTTATGAAAATAAGCATTTATTTTTTGGTCTTTAATATAATGATATACAAATTTTTCCCTCATTGCAATGAAATTTTTCATCAATTTTTTTTAAACAATTGCGAAAAAAAAGTCATTGGATCTAGTTTAATGAACTTTTCATAAATTATAAAAACAATTTCATAATTATATTGAATGAAAAGATGTATATTTTTTTACATTTTCAAACTGTGACACAGAGAGGGCTTTTTTGTAAATCGAGAATGAAAACGAAAATATTGAGCTGCGGCACTTATTTTCGTCAACTTGGTTATTAAAGATTAATTTCATTTCACTTTCATTTAGTAAAAAAAATTCTCCGATTCTGAGTTTTTTTTGAGAAAAATTCAGGGATTAAGCATTTTTTATACACACAAGTTTTAGAAAAATTCTCATATTCTATTACATCTTTTGTAAAGAAAAATTTAAATTTTCTTAAGTCTTTTTCCAAGAGAAAAATTCTCAGACAGTTTTTCGTAGATTCTGCGATATTTTTTGTGTTAAACAAATTCTCAGATTAGTGCGGTTTTGCCATGTTTACATTCCTTTTGCTTATAAATACTATATAATTAGTCTAGACGTATTGCGCTCTATTTCCTTGTTATTTCTGCTATATTATCAAAGAAAGTATACCCTACCACTTTAAATAACGATTGTATTTATATGGTTGAGGTATATAAAGGCTGGCGTTTGTCTAAATATAACTTAAGTATAATAAAAAATATTTTAAATTAATAAACTGCAGAAAATGTAAAACAATTCATAATATGTATTACACCGTCCGACAGCCAATATTAAACATGAACCGGATGATATAAGACCGAATGAAGAGATCAAATAGAGAAAAACTGCATTTACAGTTTTTAATTTCGGAAACCTGTTTCCTTTTAAAAGGAGTTTAAAGTTATGAATAATTAAATTTTTGTAAATTTATATCAAATTGATATCTACTCAGGCGTATGAGTGTTATTATTGGTTCTAATGTTAATCATACGCTGTGGATAACCAGTTCAGTTATAACACCGTCCGACAAAATGAAAATTAATCAATAAACACGATTTGGATGATATTATAACAAAATATAACAAAAATTTAATCATCTATAACTTTGAAGTCCTTTTAAAAAGAAACAGGATCACGAAATAAAAAAAAAACTGTAAATGCAGTTTTACAACGTTTAGTCTCTAGTTTTAAACGTATATTATCCAGTTCGTGTTTAAGAACTTTTTTCGTCTTTTGTCGGACGGTGTTATAATTTTACTGGCTATACACAGCGTATGATAAACATTATAAATAATAATAACACTCATACGCCTAAGTAGATATTAGTATGATTTAAAGGTAGAATTTATATGAAAGTTTTATAATTATAAAAATGTTGTAGTTAAAGATGAATTCAATTTTTGATGTTAATTAAAATACAGAAAAAATATTTAAATAAAACTGACAAAAATTGCAAAAATAACAAAAAAGTATTTAAAATACATTAAAGGTGTTCATGTAAAAAAAAACTGGCACGTTGGAAATGCAATAAAATCCAAACTAATTTCGTAAATGCTTGTTATCATATCTTTGGTATTTTGCACTTTGCAAGTTTGAACAACTCTGACTTGAATACCATCATTATTTTTCATCTACTTACAAAAAAAAACGTTGCAACTCAATTACTGCGCTTTATAACAGTCTTATTGTATCTTAAATATAATTTGTTTTGTTACTATTACTACGTCGTACTTCTTACTACGTCTTTTATATATTTTGAAGCAACATATAATGCAATCTAAGAATCCGTTAAAGTAACGTAACAAAATGAAAGAAAAAAAAGTTTTTATTTATTATAGAAAAAAAAAAATATTTTTAAACAACAAAACTCTATTAATATTATGGACGTTGGCTGGAACTAAACTAAAAAGTAAACTGTAGCTTGTTCTTTTATTTGTTTGTTTGAGCTGATTTAGATTCATCGTTAAGCAAAACATGTACCAAGTTTTGTTTTTCCAACTTAATTTTCGTAGTAGTATTTTTTTGGGGGATTTTTAAAACAACAATGTAATTATCAACTTAATTTTTAGTGTTTTTTTTTTTGTTGTTTGTTTTACTGTGTATTTTAGTTTTTTGTTTTTCTATAAAGTAAACTAGTAATTAACAATCAAGAATACTAATTAGGCTAAGGAAGAAAAATAAGACAGCAATAACAACAATTTTTAAGACAATAAGAAAAAAATCATGTAAAAATTGAGGGTTTGAGACCCAGAAATTTTATAATTTCTTCTTAAATTTTCTACAAAAAGGGGCATCTATTATAATGGTTTGTTATATTTTTAGTGTTTAAAATACTTAATTTATATTTTAAAATTTATTTTCAATAAACAGGGTTATTTGCAAAAATTAAATGTTTATGGTAATCCAGAAGCTTTATCAATAACATGCGTACCACCTCCAAAAGTAACGGTAAGTTGAAAATTATTTATATGATTTTTTTTAATTTTATTTTTATATGAACACTCGCAAAAAAAATTTCAAAATCAAAAAATTTTTCAAAATTTTACGAAAAATGTCTCAAAATCTGAAAATTTTTCTTTACGAAAATGTTTTAGAATCTGAGAATTTTCCTATATGAACAATTTCTCAGAATCTGAGAATTTTTCTAAACGAAAAATATCTTAGAATCTAAAAATTTTTTCTAGGCGAAAAATGACTCAGAATTTTAGAATTTTTCTATACGAAAAATATCTGAGAACTTAAGAATTTTTCAATGCAAAAAATGGCTCCTCAGAATCTGAAAGTTTTTGTCTAAAAACAATTTTTCGGAATCTGAGACTTTTCCTGTATTAAAAATGTACTAGAATCTTGGACTTTTCTATAGGAAAAAATTATCAGAATCTGAGACTTTTTCTATAGAAAAAATAACTCAGAATCTAAGATATTTTTCTTATCGAAATGCAGAAAATGTCTCAGAATCTAAGAATTTTTCTACACTAAAGATGCCTCAGAATCTGAAATTTTCTATACAATAAATATTTCAGAATCTCAGTACTTTTCTATAGGAAAAATGTCTCAGAATGTGATACTTTTTCTATACGAAAAATGAATCTGAGAACTTTCTTATACGAACAATTTCTCAGAATCTGAGAATTTTTCTATACGAAAAACGCCTTAGAATCTAAAAATTTTTTCTAGGCGAAAAATATCTCAGAATTTAAGAACTTAAAATTTTTTCTATGCAAATAATGTCTCTGAATCTGAAAGTTTTTGTGTAGGAAAAATTTTTTCGGAATCTGAGACTTTTCCTGTATTAAAAATGTATTAGAATCTGAAACTTTTCTATAGGAAAAATGTCTCAGAATCTGAGACTTTTTCAATAGGAAAAATATCTCAGAATCTGAGACTTTTTCGATAAGAAAAATGTCTCAGAATGCAAAAAATGTCTCAGAATCTAAGAATTTTTCCACACAAAAGATGCCTTAGAATCTGAAAATTTTCTATAAAAAATATCTCAGAATCTGAGTACTTTTCTATAGGAAAAATATCTCAGAATGTGATACTTTTTCTATACGAAAAATGTCTCAGAATCTGAAAAAAAATTTTTACGGAAAATGTTTCAGAACCTGAAAATTTTTCTAGACGAATGATTCAACATCTAAAAATTATTCTATACGAAAAAATGTCTTAGAATAAACAAAAGTTTTCTATACGATAAATGCTTCAGAATCTGAAAATTTTGCTACACCAAAAATGTGTCAGAATTAAAGAATTATCCTGTTCAAAAAATATATGAAAAATTTTCTATACGAAAAATTTTGCAGAATCGAAAATTTTTTACACGAAAAATGTTTCAGAATCTGAGAATTTTTCTATACTAAATATGTCTCAGAATCAGAGAAGTTTTTACACGAAAAATGTTTTAGAAACTTTTTATGTAGGAAAAATATCTCAGAATCTGAGACTTTTTCTATAGGAAAAATGTTTCAGAATCTGAGCCTTTTTTTAAGAAAAATGTCTCAGAATCTGAGATTTTTTCTATACAAAAAATGTCTCAGAATCTGAGATTTTTTCTATACCAAAAATGTCTCAGAATCTGATACTTTTTCATAGGAAAAATGTCTCAGAGTCTGAGACTCAGAATCCGACACAATTTCTATAGGAAATATGTCTCAAAATCTAAGACTTTTTCTTTAGGAAAAAGGTTTCAGAATCTGAGACTTTTTCTTTAGGAAAAAGGTTCCAGAATCTGAGACTTTTTCTTTAGGAAAAATGTCTAATAATCTGACGCTTTTTCTACTTTTTCTACAGGAAAAATGTTTCAGAATCTGAGACTTTTTCTATAGGAAAAATGTCTCAGAATCTGAGACTTTTTCTATAGGAAAAATGTCTCAGAATCTGAGACTTTTTCTATAGGAAAAATGTCTCAGAATCTGAGACTTTTTCTATAGGAAAAATGTCTCAGAATCTGAGACTTTTTCTATAGGAAAAATGTCTCAGAATCTGAGACTTTTTCTATAGGAAAAATGTCTCAGAATCTGAGACTTTTTCTATAGGAAAAATGTCTCAGAATCTGAGACTTTTTCTATAGGAAAAATGTCTCAGAATCTGAGACTTTTTCTATAGGAAAAATGTCTCAGAATCTGAGACTTTTTCTATAGGAGAAATGTCTCAGAATCTGAGACTTTTTATAAAGGAAAAATGTTTCAGAATCTGAGACTTTTTCTATAGGAAAAATGTCTCAGAATCTGAGACTTTTTCTATAGGAAAAATGTCTCAGAATCTGAGACTTTTTCTATAGGAAAAATGTCTCAGAATCTTAGACTTTTTCTATAGGAAAAATGTCTCAGAATCTGAGACTTTTTCTTTAGGAAAAATGTCTCAGAATCTGAGACTTTTTCTTTAGGAAAAATGTCTCAGAATCTGAGACTTTTTCTTTAGGAAAAATGTCTCAGAATCTGAGACTTTTTCTATAGAAAAAATGTCTCAGAATCTGAGACTTTTTCTATTGGAAAATGTCTCAGAATCTGAGACTTTTTCTATAGGAAAAATTTCTTAGAATCTGAGACTTTTTCTATAGGAAAAATGTCTCAGAATCTTAAACTTTTTCTGTAGGAAAAATGTCTCAGAATCTGAGACTTTTTCTATAGGAAAAATGTCTCAGAATTTTCTATAAGAAAAATTTTTCAAAATCTGAGACTTTTCCTATAGGAAAAATGTTTCAGAATCTGAGACTTTTTCTATATGAAAAATGTCTCAGAATCCGATACTTTTTTATAGGAAAATAACACACAAATTTTGCGTTAAAAAATCAAATTCTTAGACACACGTATAGAAAAATTCTTAGATTTGGCGACATTTTTGTATAGAAAAATTTTCACATTCTAAGACATTTTTCGTTTAGAAAAATTTTTCTATTCTAATACATTTATAGAAAAAGTCTTACATCGTATAGAAAAACTGTTCGATTCTGTTACAGAATTTCAGATTCTGAAACATTTTTCGAAAAGACAAATTCGCAGATTCTAAGAAAGATTTCGTATAAAAAATTTCTAAGATTCTGAAATATTTTTCGTATAGAAACATTTTTAGATTCTGAGACATTTTTCGTATAAAATTATATCTTTTTCATATAAATAAATATCAGAATAAGCGACGTTTTACGTGTAGAAACTTTTTAAGATTCTGAGTCATTTTTTGTAAAGAAAAAACATTTTTGTATTCTGGGAAATTTTTTCGTATAGAAAAATATCTCAGAGTCTCCGACATTTTTGGTCAAGAAAAAGTTTTAGAATCTAAGGCAATTTTTTGTCTAAAAATTTTTAAATTTGAAATCTGAAACATTTTTCGTAGATAAAAATATCCACAAATTTTAAGACATTCTTTTTATAGAAAAATTCTCAGTTTAAGAGACATTTTTCGTAATGAAAAATTCTCAGATTCTGAATTTCTTATACGAAAAGTGTCTCAGAGACTGAAAATTTTTCTATACAAAAAATTATTCAGAATCTGAAAATCTTTCTATACGTGTTTTATCGTATAGAAAAATATCTCAGAGTCTGATAAAATATCTCAGATTCTGAGACATTTTTAGTAGGGATGTCGCGAATAGTGTATTCGGCATTTTGCCGAATATTTAGTATTCGGTTTGAACTAGGGATGCCAAACGGGATTGACATTTACAAATCCCGGGATTCGGGATTTTAAAATTGTAATCCCGGGATCCCGGGATTTTTCGAGATTTTTCGGGATTTTTCGGGATCCCGGGATTTTTCGGGATTTCGGAATTTTTCGGGATTTCGGGATTTATTAAAATTAAGGTTTTTTACATAAAATTTTTAATATTTTTTTTTATAATTAAATATTCAATTAATTCATAACCATTGAATATTTTTCGTAAAGTTTCACATATTTAGCACAGAAAAACCGAAAATTTAGGAACAGCTATGACCGATTTGAATAGACTCGAACGGTGTGCGTCTGTGAAAGACGCGATACAGTCGAATTCACAAGATTAGAAAATACTTTTTTTCGGACGGCCTCTATTGTAGACGTGGATATAAAATATTTGTTTAAATAATGATAAAATTGTTTTAATAAATTTGTTACAATTCCTCACGAGGGGAAGGTGTCCCCAACGTCCTCTGCCAATACAAAATTTGTATTAATTGTCTTATTGGTAGGCGAATCGCATTTTATCGGTTTTCTTCCCTTTTGCGATAAATGTTTACAAATGCATTTATTACGCCTAAGTAACAGAATTTTATCATTATGTATATTATTTTTTATATTCACGCCCACGAAAAGGGGCGGGACGAAAAAAAAATAATTTTTTGGCTAGGTGAAACTTAAAAATGTGTCATTTGCTTAACAAAAGTACAAATTGGTAAACAAATTTGGGTTTTCAGAGGCTGTTTTGGTGCTTCAAGGGGGAAATTTCCCCTCATCCGATTTAACTCATTTACGAACTAAAACTGTTAAAAATAAACTTTACAGATGGATTATTTAATGATACCTTATAAATTAAAATCTCGGCAAAATTTAACTGTTTCTTAAAAATGTTGGCATTTGCATAAATCGGCAGCTAACTGCATATTAGGATGACGCAATTTTTTTCGAATTTTAAAATCGTCGGGGTCAGTTTCCTTTTAGGGTCAGTATTTATACAAAAAAATATTGGACCTGTAGGGCTCCTTTTTAGACAAGAAAATGTAAAAGTTTCAAACAAAGTAAAAAAATGTTTCACTTTGTTCGGAATTTTCCTATTTTGAAGTAAAAAAGGAACCTAAAGACATTTCCCTGCAGTAACAGTATTGACCCTAAATGGCATCAATTCTGACTCCGACAATTTTTAAATTCGGAAAAAGAAAGATATACTTCACCCTTCTGTATATTAAGTTAAACGACCTGAAAATTAAATTGTACTCCAAAAGAGTAAGAGAATTTAAGCTCAACATGCCTCATTTGAAAGATATTTCAAACACCTTTCAAACGATATCCATTTTGTTACTATCGGACAACAAACACCGAAGAAATAGTAAATTTTGATTACAATATTTGACAAAAAAATCCCGAAATCCCGGGATTTTTCGGGATTTCCCGGGATTGAAAAAAATAAATCCCCGGATTCGGGATTTGTCAATCCCGAAAAATCCCGGGATTTCGGGATTCGGGATTTCCCGTTTGGCATCCCTAGTTTGAACCGAATACGAATATTTGCCGAATAATTTAATTATTCATACGCCTGTATTTTACCTATATAAAATATTAAAAAAAGTACCAGAATAAAAGACAACAACGCTGTTGTTGACACTATTTTTCTGGTACCTTAACAATTCGAACTTTAATCAAGTGCTCAAGTTTTTTGTATAAAAACCAAACTGAAATGACTACAAAAAAAAGTCAAACGTTCATAAAAAGTGTTTTTTTAACTAATGTAAATTTTGCCGAATATTCGGCAAACTGTTAACGAATATTTATTTAACCGAATATTTAAAAAACATGCCGAATATGCCGAATAGTGACGAATATTCGCGACATCCCTAATTTTTAGTCATGAAAATTTTTCTGAACAGAAGTATTTTTCGTCTAAAAAATTTTTAGAATCTGAAATAATAGTAGTCAAAAAATTCACATATTCTAAGGCATTCTCTGTATAGAAAAATTCTCAGATTCTGATAAATTTTTCGTAGTGAAAAATTCTCAGATTCTGAATTTTTCTATATGAAAAGTATTTTAGATTCTGAGAATTATTCTATACAAAAAATGTCTCAGAATCTGTGAAATTTTTATATACGAAAAATGTCTCAGAAAAATTTTCCAGAAGAAAAATATTTTCCTAGATCCTGACATAATTTTCTATACGAAAAATGCCTCAGAATCTTAAAATTCTTCTTTACGAAAAATGTCTTAGAATCTGAAAATTTTTCAATACTTTTCGTATATATTCTGAGGTATATGTCTATACGACAATGCCACAAAATCTTAAAAATTTTTTATACGATAAATGTATCAGATTCTGAAACATTTTTTGTATAGAAAAATTCTATACCAAATAAAAATTTTTCTATTCGAAAAATGTTTTAGAATCCTAAAATTTTTCTATACGAAAAATGACTCATCAAATTTTTCTATTCGAAAAATGTTTCAGAATCCTAGAATGTTTCTTTACGAAAAATGTCTCATAATATTTGAATTTTTCTCAAAATCTGAGACTTTTTCTGTACAAAAAACGTTTCAGAATTTGGGACTTTATCTTCACGAAAAATGTCTTAGAATCTGAGACTTGTTCTTCACGAAAAATACCAAATAATCTGGGAAGTTTTTTATACAAAAAAATATATCAGAATCTGACAACTTTTCTCTACACTCAAAAAAACCGTGAAAAATTACATGAAAAGTTTGATATTTTTTTTTGCTACCTCCAATTTGGCAAGAAGCTTGTTATTTTACAAGCTTTTTACCAATAATTTTGTAATTTTAAAAGTTTATTACAAAAAAAAAATAAATTTAAACTTTTTTTGACGCGATAAAACTTACAAGGAGATTTCGTTATTTTACTCGATTTTTTGCTACCTCCTATTTTACGAGAATTCCTATTAAAAATTACGAACTTTTTTGTAATTTGACAAGATTTTTACCAATAAAATTGTAAATTTTTAACTTTTTTGTTGAAATGAAACTTACATGAAATTCTCGTTAATTTACTAGATTTTTTGTAAAAAATCTTGAAAATTTGTAAACTTACAAGAAAAACTGTAAAATTACACAAAAAAAATGTAAATTTCGATCGAAAATTATTTGTTAAGATACAAGGAAAACTGTCAAATATTGGTAAAATGGGCTTACGAGACTTTTTCTGGTAATTTGACAAGTTTTTTTTTGTGTAGTATTAATAACACATTTTATTAACTTATTCACACAACTGTAATAAGCAGTATTAAGTTTCCATACAAGATTTCCTATAAATTTTTTTTATAGAATTTCATTATTAAATGTTTGTTATGTTATAACAATGAATATTTTGTAATTTCCTACTTATTAAACTCGCAAGAGGAAAGTGTATAAGGAAGAGAACAGATAAAATTGAAGAAAAGTAAAACAACTGAAGTAAACATGACTCAACTTAAACAAGATGATGATGATGATGATGATACTTCAGATGATGATCGTAAATCATCATATAACTTGTGAAAATAAAATTGCATCTTCTATTGTTACTCAACTATTTACCAACTATGTTACATATAACAAAGTAACAGTCAACTTAGAAATTGAGGGAACACCGTAACAGTCTTACAAAAAATAATTAATTTAAAATAGTCTTTAAATTCAATTTCAACACACATTCAGCCTTACCAAAGAAAAAAATTAACTTTAAATTCTATTTCCATACAAATTGTTTCTGTTTTTTAAAATCGACTTTAAAAAATTTATAGGAAATTTGAAATTTAAAATAAAACTTTTGGTAAAATACACTTTTTGTTTTTCTTTGGTGCGGGCCAATTTTTTTTTATATTCAATTTTTTTTTTTATTTTAAAATTTTGTGTGTTTCAAACTCAATAATTGTAAATGGTAAGTACATAAAATTTTAGTGAACACTCAATTTTTGAGTCGACTGTTTCTGAAGTTTGACAATGGAAATGAGAAGCAGCATTCACGTTTTATTTTTTAGTTTTTTTCTTACAATAGGAAACATTTATAAGCTGCTACACAGCAGGTGTTGTCACATACTTAAAAGAAAAATAAAAATTATAAAAAAAAACGATGGAATGAAAAGTTGCATTAGCACTTTGTATTATCCTTCATAGTCTTAGCTCATACTTTGATATACAATATGCATTTTAAAAATAAAAGTTTGTTACAAACATTTGTAACAAAAATGTACTTTACAAATATTTTTCTGATTAAGTCAAATGATGTAAGAAGGTGTGACAAACTTTTGTAAAAATTAAGAATTCATATTCAGGAATTTGGGCGGCACGTTACCCCCTAGCGATAAATTTTAAAAAATCATTTATAAAAATGTATGCACTTGTATCAATATTTAATTATTTTTTTATATCCATGCCCACAAAAAGGGGCGGCCCGAACAAAACGGCATTTTCTTATCCCCTGAACGCTAGTGCAGAGTTTTGAACTATTTCTGACATAAAAATTTTTAAATTTTTAAACAAAAATACGTAAAACACACAAAGAAATGGACAAAATCGAGATCTAATTATACCTCGGATTTTGTCAGCATTCCCGAGTAAAAAGTTTTGATATAATTATATAGTTTTTTATATAATTGTATATAAATAGATCCATCATTTGATCAAATAAATTGAGGATCTAAAAATATATGATTATATCTTATTTGATCAAATTTAATATAATTAGATATAATTGGATCCCAAAAATGGAACGGTAAATTTCATCTGATTTGATATTAAAGATCATATTAGATCTAATAAGATATAATTATATATTATTAGATCTTATTAGATCTAATTTTTTATAATATCAAATTAGATAACACTGTGCTACAAATGACCAAAAATAAAATATGCAGGGGTTCTCATATGAAAATTCGGGTTGGTTGGAGTCCATAGAGTACTGATATACTCATAGTTTTTCTGGGTCACTTCGTTAAGTACGTTTTTTATTGGCAAATGTGTTGAAAAACGGCAATTCTTAAATTACAACTTTAAAAAATTATTAATTTGTTAGTTTGCAACCGATTTTCGATTTTATGGATTTTTTGGAAAGGTATAAGTCTTACCTTTTAAACAAAACAAAAATATTAAAAATCGATCAAGAATTGGCTGAGCTACGATCGTTTAAGTTAAAAAAAAAACAATTTTTTGAAAAATTTGTCATGTTCTTTATACTCTAAGTTAAAAGTGCATCATTAAACAATTTTTGTTTTATTTTTGTATAAAATTATAGTAAAGTAGCTTTCCAAAACACCAAAAAACATAACAATCGGTTAAAAAATGAATGAGTTATGCTAAGTTTTGTGATAGGACATTTCTAATTTTTTTCAGAAATGCTTGTAATTCAGGTATTATTCATAAATCTTATTGCTAGTAGTAATTTTATGTGCCTATGCAAACATAATTAGATTTGTGCGTGATTGACACATGATCACAAGTGAGCGTGATTGAAAATCAATTTTACTCACGTGGTTGTGAGTGAGTGGAATAAAAAAAATGGGCGTGTCAGTTGCTTCTAAATCCCATTTATAATTTTTTGGTTTTGTTTGAAAAATATGAGTTATACTTCTTAAAAACAAAAATATTGAGAATAGATTGAAAATAGGCTCGTTTAAGTAAAAAATCTTTTTTGAAAAGTAATACCTGCAACATTTTTATGACAGAAAAAGTTGTACGTTCGCAAACATTTTTGAAACGAAATTGGTAAAATTGTAGGATCATTTGATGGAAATTTTACCTATTTATAAATAAACGCATGAGGCATTCCACACCAAATATCCAGCAAAAAAAAAACATGTTTACCGTAAATTTCTGAACAGGTTGTATGAATAGCCCTATATGGAGCTAAGAAAATTGCGTTTTTGGTTTTAAAATTTTTCAAAAACTTGACTTAGGAGGTCAAATATTGGAAAAATGGTCAAATTTGTGTTGAGTTTAAATATTTATTAAATTAAAACGGAATGCAGCACAATCTCAAACATCGATTAAATTTTTTTTTTTGTTTATTAGTTTTGAAATTTTTTCATTTTAGTTCTGAAATTTTTTCATTTTTAAAAAAAAGTCAATTAATCAAAAACCCGGCCACTTTTTTTTATACCCTCCACTTAGTGATAGAGGGTATATATAAGTTTGTCATTCTGTTTGTAACTCATCGAAATATCGATCTGGGACCCCATAAAGTATATATATTCATGATGCCCGATCGATTTTAAGACATTCTGGCGATGTCCGTCTGTCTGTGTAAAATGCTGTCGCGGACAAAATATTGCACAGAAATGACTGAAACTTAACATGTTTATTGGAAGTTCTCCCGAGAAGTTTGGTATTGCATTTGAGTGATATCGGTTCAGCGGTTCAAAAGTTATGAACGAAAATGTAAGCACACCTCAAAAATTTCAGTACATTCAACATAACCTAAATACACAAAATGCTTTAATTGAACACCAAATGGTATTTAAAAAAGTACGAACACAAAAAAAGAAAAAAATCGCGCATTTTTTTTACCAAAATTTTTTTTCGCGGAAATTTTTTTTTCAATTTTTTTTTTTTTTTTCAAAAGTAATTTCCTTTTAAATAAAGTTTTTTGCAATAATCTTTTGAAATTGTGGAGGGTATCACTACATTCGGCAAGGCCGAATTTAACTTTTTTACTTGTTGTAATCTATCCACACAAATAAATTCAGACATATGTTTTTGAGAGAAAATCGCATTTGAATATTAATTTTCATAACAATTTTGTAATTTGCTTGTATTTTCTTGTTTCAACGTAGCGAATGACTATTAAATATTTTCATTAGTCATACGCTACGTTGAACCAAGCTAATTACCAAATTGTCATGAAATTCAAAATTCAAATGCGATTTCTCGAAAATAACGAAAAAAACACATTACAATTTTTTTGTGTGGATAGACAAACTAGAGAAGGGAACATGAGCAGATAAGAGCGTGAGTGTGACTGAATTTAATTTTACTCACGTGATTGTGAGTGAGTGTGAGAAAGATTATTGCGTGAAAGAGTGAGCGTGAGTTGATTTTTTTGCGTGAGTTTGCGTGATTTATTTTCTCTTCATATTTCCTTTCATTCCAAAAAAAGCAACAAAAAAAATGTAAAATTTTGCTTAACTTCAGATTTCGTCCCGAAAAAATCAAAACAAATGTAAAATTTTAGATTTTGCTGAAAATTTTGAAAGATTTTTGAAATTATTTTTAGTATAAATAAGAATATCGTGAGTGTGAGTCAAAGTTAGCGTGAGTGACTCTTGCATCGACGTACGTGAGTGTGAGTTGTACTAAATTTACACACGTGATTGTGAGTGAGTGTTAAAGAAAAATTATGCTCGTGATTGAGTGAAAGTTAAAATTCACTCACGTGACCATCTCTTAGACAAACATCTAATCTTTAAAAAAAATTAAAAAAAAAACAAATGTGGCCGGATTTTTTATAAATTGACTTTTTTAAAAAATGGAAAATTTCAGAACGGGTTCTGAAATTTTTTTTTATTTCACTCACACTTTTTATTCCACTGACACTCACTCACAACGACGTGAGTAAAATTGATTTTCAATCACGCTCACTTGTGATCATGTGTCAATCACGCACAAATCTAATTATGTTACAATCTCTTGTTTATATGCATAGGCACATAAAATTACTACTAGCAATAAGATTTATGAATAATACCTGAATTACAAGCATTTCTGAAAAAAATTAAAAATGTCCTATCACAAAACTTAGCATAACTCATTCATTTTTTAACCGATTGTTATGTTTTTTGGTGTTTTGGAAAGCTACTTTACTATAATTTTATACAAAAATAAAACAAAAATTGTTTAATGATGCACTTTTAACTTAGAGTATAAAGAACATGACAAATTTTTCAAAAAATTGGATTTTTTTTAACTTAAACGATCGTAGCTCAGCCAATTCTTGATCGATTTTTAATACTTTTGTTTTGTTTAAAAGGTAAGACTTATACCTTTCAAAAAAATCCATAAAATCGAAAATCGGTTGCAAACTAACAAAGTAATAATTTTTTAAAGTTGTAATTTAAGAATTGCCGTTTTTCAACACATTTGCCAATAAAAAACGTACTTAACGAAGTGATCCAGGAAAACTATGAGTATATCAGTACTCTATGGACTCCAACCAACCCGAATTTTCATATGAGAACCCCTGCATTTTTTTGGTGTAGCACAGTGTAATATTTACCGTTCCATTTTTGGGATCTAATTATATCTTATTATCTAAATTTTGATCTAATAAGATATAATCATATATTTTTGGATCCTCCATTTTTGGGATCAAGTATTATATGGCACCGTATTATTTTTTTTTAGTCGGGTTGCCACAAAATTGAGATTTAATTATATCTGACCAGATATAATAATATACAATCAGATGCAATCATATATTGTCAGATAAAAGCAGATCTGACAAGATATAATCGATTTTTACAAGGGTTGAAAGAAAATTTATTGTAATATTTTTATAATTTTATAAAACAAAATTTGGTGAACAGATTTTGATGAAATATTTTTTGAATTTGTAGATTATTAAATTCTCTAGCATATATCGTTGCCATTTTTTTAATTTTGACCAAATTATGTTTTTTTATGAAAGAAGAGAAGTAAATTTTTTAAGTTTATATTAGCATAATAATCAACAAAAATCAATATTTTTCAAAAAGTGGTCACGGTAAGTACTTAAAAATTTAATAATCTACAAATCAAAACAAAAAAATCATCAAAATCGGTTCAGTAGTTTTTGCTGTACAACTGCAGCGGATTTTGTCTTTTATAAAAAATAATTCTACAATTGAGTGGCAACCCTGGCAATTCTGGTTGACCAAATTTTGTATTATGAAATTTTAAAAATATTACAATAATTCATCTTTTAAATAAAAAACACAATTAAAAATATTGCGTTTTTATATTTTTATAGCTGATTAATAATAGCTGACGTTTCCTTTAAACCCCCCTTAAATGAAAGGTCTCAAGCTCTATGAAAAACGGTCAGTAGAAAATTTTTTTGAGAATTTCTCAATTTAAAGCCGCAAGCTTTAAAAATTTTTTGACAAATTTCAAATGACAATGTCTCGAAAACCGCTCATATTCAGCATACTAAAATTAAAAAAATAATGTATCGCATTTTTCTTTTTAAAAAATTTTTTTAGTTTTTCAAAAATCCAAAATATTGGTGGAAATTTTTCAAAAACCCTAAACTTTGATTGAAGGGCGCCTGGGGTTGAAATTATCGAATTTGGTTAAAATTAAGTTTAAGTGAAAAACTATCTCAAGCTCTATTAAATGGTCATTGGAAAGAAGTTTTGAGATTTCTTTTTTAAAAATTTCTTAAAAACCATTTTTTGCAAATCTCAAATAGCGATGTTCCGAAAACCGTTCAACCGAATTTATTTTTTTTATATACGTGTTTAGCGAAAGATATATTTTTAATTATTTTTTGTTAATTTTCAAATATGAATAACTTTGATCGCCTGGCGTCACTTGTTAATTTAATGCGATTGGGCTCAAATTTGAATCTCATAAATTTTAATCCTAGGAGAATACAAATTTTCCCGACGATCAAAATAGTAAAAAAAACTCTATTGACATACAAGAAAATTATAGTCTATTGTATGGTATTTAATATTCGGCAAGATGAAAAAATATACTACTATATTTTAATTTGATTTGTAATGAGATTGTTGACTGTGTTTGTGTCAGTATTATTTTCATATATGAGGCATTTTTTGCATATGCCGTATAACAGAAGAATATGGCGTAACATTAAATGCAAAATCGGAGTTTTTATTTGTATTGATTTTCTAAACCTACATACATATTTCTTTTAAAATTTAGATTTTATTAAAAACAAAATTAAAAATTATTTGGTTAAAGATATCGCCAAATTTTATTTTTATAATTAAGGTAGGTTTTCTGTGAAGATATGGCGTTTGGAAAATAATCTTCCATACGTATTGTAACATCTTTGCATTTTAATCTTCCAACATTGTGTTGCTTAAGTCAATTTCTTCTTATGTGAAAATTTATACTCAAACTAATTTACACATACTTCATACAGGCACACAAACACATTCATATTCTTTCAGTAATACTATTTTATAAGTACTTTCTTTTCTCCTATTACTTATGCAATGAAAACGCATCCTTATATTGTTAAAAAATGTTATAAATGTGTGTGTAGGTGTCAAGAAAATGTCATTATAATCTTATTACAGTGAAGACTATTGAAAACCAGCATGCAATGAAGTTATATTTAAATTTTTTCGGCAGTTCCTCTAGCAATTATAATAATAATAATTTTTAATCCAATTACAAATCTCTTTTAATAATATAAACCTAACCGAGAACTGGTACAATCGTTGTAGCTAAATCGACCAAGGGTTTTAGTGGGAAATGAACCCACTACCCCCTGTTTCATAGGCTAGCACGCTACCAAGTATCCTACAGAGGCCCCTTGATTATATATACCTCCTCAAAATTATATATTTCCAATCAAAATTGTTATTTTTTTTCACGTTAGATAATTTAATACCACTCAAAAGAGCACTCCTCTTCAAGCAAATTAAGGTTGCATTAAAATCGTGACAAAATCGGCTAATGGCATTTCACTCCTCGTCATTTTGAACTTTTGAATCATTAACAAGAAAATCCTACCTAATCCTGTTTTCAAGTTATTGACAAATAATTATGCTGTTCTAAAACAAAAATCTCCCAATGAAATATCCAAAAAATTCTTTTAGACTCTGCTCTCCTGAATCCAAATCTGCCATCCAATTTTTTCTTGCACGCACCGTTTTTGAGATATTCGCTGTTAAAAAGTAGCAAAACCAATAATTTGCGCACTTTTGGGGGTCCACTGTTATGTTTCTTCATTTCATATTAATTGGACTTCCTGATTCCAAAACTGCAATCCAAAATTTTCTAGCATGTTCCGTTTTCGAGATGTTCGCGTTCCACATGCGAATATCTTGAAAACGGAATATGCTAGAAAATTTTGGATTGCAGTTTTGGAATTAGGAGGTCCATTTTATATGAAATCATGTCATATTTTTTGGAAGAATCTGTAACAGTGGACCCCCAAAAGTGAAAATTATTGCCCGTGTAAGAATCGATTTGATCTTATCTGAAATGCTATGGTCTAATAATATATAATTGCATCAGATTTTATATAATTTTATCGGATCAGATATAACTAAATGTCAAATTTGTGCTAATATTGGCCAAATCCGAGATATAATTAGATCTCGATTTTGACCATTTCAGATATATGTAATTATATACAATCAGATATGAGTAGATATAAACAGATCATATAAGATCTAAACCATTTTTACACGGGTGTTTTTTTTACTTTTTAACAGCGAATATCTCAAAAACGGTGCGTGCTAGAAAAAATTGGATGGTAGATTTGGATTCTGGGAGCAAAATCTAAAAGAATCAGTTTGATATATCAATAGCAGGTTTTTGTTGTCGAACAGTGAATTTATTTAGCAATATCAAATGCCAATAGCCGATTTTTCTTGAAGAAGGGTGTGAGTGGAGGGTATTCAAAGATTCGGCCAAGTCGAATTTAACTTTTCTACTTGTTTATTTTGTAAACTAGTGTTTTGTATTGCCTATTATTTAGATTAAATTCTAACATAAATATTAAACTACTTATTTGTAACAGAATTTATATCTACTTTTTTCTAAAATAAATTTTATATTTTTTTAGAAGTATTTACATATTTTTAGTAAAAATAATATATGTTTATACAGGCATATATAACTTTAGGGTAATTTTCAATAACATAAATAAATATTTATAATTAAATATAAATTATTGCACTCAGAAAAAAAATCTATTAAATTTATATAAAAAAAAAACTTTTTCAAATTGCTAAAAAAATAAAAAAAAAATTCTCATATTATTTCACCAGCCGACAAAAAGTAAAAAATCGTTAAACACGAATTGGATAATATACATTTGAAACTAGAAACTAAATGTAGTAAAACTACATTTACAGTTTTTCGTTTCGTGATCTTGTTTTTTTTAAATGGACTTCAAAGTTTTAGAGGATTACATTTTTGTTAAATATTTTTTAAATATTTGTACTTGTCCTAGAATGCCACTTTTAATGGCAAATCAAATTGGAGAATCTTCCCGAATTTTCTAATTTTCTAATTTTATTTTGATATCGGAAAAAAAGAAGCTAAGTAACATCCTGTCAAAATTTTATCCTTTATTATCATTTAAAAATTTTCACAAAATATGTTGATAAAGTTTTAAAAGGGCATTATTTGCATCCTTTTTCCTAATATAGAAAAATAAAAAAGTGGAAAATTTTGTGAAGGTCCTCCTCTTTCATTTGCCATCACTAGTGGCATCCTCGGAAAATTACAAATATTTCAAAAATATTTAACAATATGTAATCCTTTAAATCTTTGAATTCATTTTAAAAGGAAACAGGATCACGAAATGGAATACTGTAAATGCAGTTTCACTCCATCTACTCTCTATATTGAGACGTATATCATCCGGTTTATGTTTAATATTGGTAGTAGTTCTGTTTTCACAAAAAGTTTACTTAAAGATGTAAAATGTATTACATTAAGTTGAAAAAATTATACTGGTCAAATGATCACCTCCCGAGTTCATTTAACTGTGTGCTCTTCTTACACATTTTAAATTGTTGCACCCAAAACAGAAAAATATTACTTACAATAAGTTCATCTCTTTAAGTGTAAATAAATTATGTTTTTTTTTTTTTAAATTATAGGATTTTTGGTGAAATTAAAGGTTTTAGGCATTACAAATAAAACTCTATTATTTTGTAATTGTAGTGTATTATTGAAAATCCATATGGTTTAATGGATAAAGTAAATATTTATAAATGAGATTTAGATAATATTAAATATTCTTTTGTATATTATTATTATACATATAGACTAACATTATTATAAAATTTTAGATTATGTAATAATATTTTTATAATTTTGTTTTTTGTTAAAAACATTTGCAATGGAATATTCACTCACAAGGGAAGTATCTCAACCCTTATGAACCGATTTGCATTAAACTTTAAATATATAATAATAATTTGATCCAATGATCAGTTTTTATTTATTTTTCCAATTTAATTACACATCATTTTAATAATTTAAACCTAAACGAGAACTGGTAACAATGACCGTCGTCTCGTTGTAGCGAAATCGACCAAGGGTTTTTGTGGGAATCGAACCCACGACCTCCTGCTTCATAGGCTAGCACGCTACCAACTAACCTACAGGGGCCCCTTTTAACTTTAAATATATATATAAATATATTAAATATATATTAAAGAGATAATTCTAATGTTGGGGTGTCTTGGTTTATCGGCTGTATCGGGGATATAGAGGTTAAAAAATTGGGTCCAAAAATGGCGAAAAATCGTTTATTTTGGTATTTTTATACATTTCTTTCTAAAAAAACTATATGATGCATAACCTTGCAAAAATTTGGCTTCGTTAAATATTTTTATACCCTCCACTTAGTGATAGAGGGTATATATAAGTTTATCATTCCGTTTGTAACTCATCGAAATATCGGTCTGGGACCCCATAAAGTATATATATTCATGATGCCCGATCGATTTTAAAACATTCTAGCGATGTCCGTCTGTCTGTATGTGGAAAATGCTGTCACGGACAACATATTGCACAGAGATGACTGAAACTTAACATATTTATTGGAAGTTCTCCCGAGAAGTTTGGTATTGCATTTGAACGATATCGGTTCAGCGGTTTAAAAGTTATGAACGAAAATGTAAGCACACCTCAAAAATTTCAGTACATTCAACATAACCTAAAAATACAAAATGCTTTAATTCGGCTTCTGGTTGACATATGTGAACATAATTGAACACCAAATGGTATTTAAACAAGTACGAACATATTTTTTGGCAAAAAAAAAAGAAAAAAATCGCGGATTTTTTTTTAACAAAATTTTTTTTCGCGTAAATTTTTTTAAATTTTTTTTTTTTTCAAAAGTAATTTCCTTTTAAATAAAGTTTTTTTGCAATAATCTTTTTGAAATTGTGGAGGGTATCACTACATTCGGCAAGGTCGAATTTAACTTTTTTTACTTGTTTTTCATGAAAACGTGTAAATTTTTGGGGGTATTTATGTAAAGAAATAGACCTACGATATCCGAATGAATACGAAATTATCTTTATTAATTTTAAGTCGACATTTATTTTTTCTCTAAACGATATTCCTGTTATTTCGGGAATTATCGAAATTTTCCCGAAGTTCCACATTGTTTCATAAGGGGACAACAAAATTTTTAAACACTGATATGGCCGACCTGACGAGACACTCTAACCTTAAAATCCTTTCCTTTATGTATATTTTAAATTTCAGGCAGATCGGCCCATAAGGGTTGAAACACTTTCCTTGCCAGAGAAGATATATGATTGTATTAGCCATAATTTAAGAGCGTCTTATTTTGATTGAAATTTTATCATAATATGTTTTCATTATTTTGTAGCAATCATATTATGGTTATAAATCATAACATGATTGCTGCAAAAATGTTATGGTTGCTACAAACAAAATATGATACAATTTTTAATCATATTATGACGCTCTTAAACTACGGTTGCCAGAATCATATCTCTCCTCTGCGTCTTGATAACAATAGGTTTGTTTATTTAAATTTGTAACACTAGAAAATTTTTAAAATGTTTTTTATCTTCCCTTTAAACAAATATCACTGAAATTTATAATTTGGCAGAAAATGATTTCTTGCTAGTAATAAAATTAATTTTTATCACAAAAAAAATCTCATTTATCCATCAAAATGTTAAATTGATACTTTTCACAAGCAATTTATTAATTAAAAATCACCTTTTATTTCAATATTGTTGTTTAATCCTACAATCAGTCACACAAACTTTGATTGGTCTGTAAAACCCAGCAAAAACTTGATAAAAGTCATTATCAATTCGGATTAAGAAAGATGCCTGCGAATTTTGTACTCTTGCCCAAAACATTATATCATGATAATGTTTTACGGAAGATTTGGGTGTACTTGCCACAGCAATTTTTTTTTTTTTGGAAAAAGTAATGCTATATTTGCTATTCCATGCTAAACGAATTGAAATATCAGTCGAGGACCCCATAACGTTTATATATTACACAGCGCTACAAAATTAAAAAAGATTTTTTTCTTCTTTGAATTTATCAACTGACTCTAGTTAATTTGGGTGAGCTGAATTCAAATCTGTAATCAGTTTGTCTCTATCAGCTCTAGTTTTCATGATATAGCTTTTTTATACCCTCCAATTATGACAGTCAGATTTTTTAAAAAAAAAATTTTATCAAAATTTCTTATTTACAGTTAAATTAACCAAATTCATCAAAAAAGCACATTTTCAGCGAACCGGTTTGATACCTATAAGTTGACTGGAAGGTAAAATATACTTTTCAAACGAAAAAAATATTTGAATTTAAAAAAAAATTTTGGGTAAAATTTTTTTTTTCCGGAAAAAATGTTGATTTTGGTAACTACCATAACTGTAAATAAGAAATTTTGATGAAAAAAAATGTTTTGAAAAAACTGACAGACGGCCAGACTGTCATAATTGGAGGTCATAAGTGGAGGGAATAAAAAAGCTATATCATGAAAACTAGAGCTGATAGAGACAAACTGATTACAGATTTGAATTCAGCGCACCCAAATTAATTAAAATCAGTTGATAAATTCAAAGAAGCAAATTGAGTGTTGGCCTGTGTTATCGATTCAATTCAAAGACACTCTAGATATTATGCATCCGTCCATCTGTCAAAGATTCGGCACCGAAGAATTTAACACTCTCACTTGCTTTATGTACCTTTGATAAACAAATGGAACATTTTTATGTGAAAAGTTTAGACTTGTTGAAAAAGCAATTTTTGTAAAAAAGGGAAAAAATTATTTTTGGTGAAAAAAAATGTGTGATGAAAAAAAGTTTTTGATGAAGAAAAAAAATTTTTATGAAAAAAAAACTTTAAAAAAATTTAGAAAAAAATTTGAATGAAAAAAAATTTTTTTGATGAAAAGAAAATTTTTTTGATGTAAAAAAAAATTGATGAAAAAAAAAATTATAAAAAAAAAAAATTTTGATGAAAATAAAAATTGATAAAAAAAATTTTATGTAATAAAAAATTGGATAAAAAAAATGATGTAAAAAAAATTGATGAAAATAAATTGATAAAAAGAAAATGATGAAAAAAAAAACAATTTATGAAAAAAAAAAAATTTGATGAAAAAAAATGATGGAAAAAAATTTTTATGAAAAAACAAAAAATTTGATGAAAAAATAAAATTAAATGAAAAAAAAAATGATAAAGAAAGAAAAAAATTCATGAAAAAAAAAATAATTTTATAAAAAAAAAATTATGAAAAAAAAATTTGATGAAAAAAAAAATTGGTGAAAAAAAATTTTTGTTGAAAAATAATTGTGTTACCTTTATTCACCAGCTGGTGAAAAACGGGTTTATTTACCACGAGGTGAATTATTATCTAAGTTACAAACCCATGTTACTAAATTTTTTGGTTTAAAGAAAATGAAAACAGTAATTCTTAATTTCTTTTTTTGTTAATCGTTAGCTTATATATTCCTGCAATTTTTTTAAAATCAGACACGAGCCTTAAAACATTATCATGTTAAAAAATTCTACTACAAAAAAGTCTCAAGTTCTAAAGTAAGTCTGATAGTAAAAGTCCTAGATTCTGAAATAATTTTCCAATAGAAAAAATATCAGATTTGAGACATGTTTGATCCAGAAAAATTTCTTAGACTTTTGCTTCAAGAAATATTTTAAGATTCTGTGACATTTTCTCAATAGAAAAAATCAGAAGTATTTTGCCCATACACTCGACAAAAATGCCTGCGAATTTTGTACTCTTGCCCAAAACATTAAATCATGATAACGTTTTGCGGAAGATTTGGTGAAAAAAAAAAAATTTGATGAAAAAAAGTTTTTGATGAAAAGAAAAATTTTTTGATGTAAAAAAAAAATTGATGAAAAAAAATATGAAAAAAAAATTGGTGAGAAAAAAATTGATAATAAAAAATTTGATGAAAAAAAATTTATGAAAAAAATATGATAAAAAATGTATGAAAACAAAATTTTGATGAAAAAAAAAATTTGATGAAAAAACAAAAAAATTTATGAAGAAAAATTTCATCAAAAAAAATTTAAAAAAAATTATGAAAAAAAAGTTTGATGAAAAAAATTTTATGAAAAAAAAGTTTGATGGAAAAAAAAAATAAAAAAAAAAAAAAAATTGATGGAAAAAAAATTTGGTGGAAACAAAAATTGATGGAAAAAAAAAAATTTGATGAAACAAAAAAAATCGGATGAAAAAAAAAAAATTTGATGAAAAAGTTTTTTTTTTTTGAAAAATAATTTTGTCACTTTTTATTCACCAGATGGTGAAAAACGGGGTTATTCACCACGAGGTGAATTATTATCCAAGTTACAAACCCAAGTCATTAAAATTTTTGGTTTTAAGAAAATGGAAAGAGTAATTCTTGTTTTCTTGTTCGGTAATTGTTAGCTTACATAGTCAAACTGAGGTGGCGTCCTGCAACTTTTTTTAAAATTAGACACCAGCCTAAAAACATTATCATGTTAAAAAACCTTGTAAAATGACAAGAAAAATTTGTTATTTTATTTTTTGCTACCTCCAATCTGACGGGAATTCCTTGTAATTTTTTTACCAATAATTTTGTAATTTTACCAGCTTTTTACCAATAAAATTGTAAATTTACAATTTTTTTGACGCGATAAAATTTACAAGGCATTCTCGTAAGTTTACTAGATTTTTTGCTACCTCCTATTTTTTGAGAATTCCTAGTAAAAATTACGTGTTTTTTTGTAATTTTACAAACTTTTTAACAAATAAACTGTAAATTTATAACTTTTTTGCCGCAATGAAACTTTCAAGGAATTCTCATAAATTTACTAGATCTTTTTTGCAAAGTTATCTTAAAAATATGTAAAATTACAAAAAAAAAAAAATTTCGATCCAAATTTTTTTGGTTAAAAAACAAGGAAAACTTTCAAATATTGGTAAAATGGGATAACGAGAGTTTTTCTAGTAATTTGACAAGGTTTTTTGTAACTCATAAGTTGGTGGTTCAAATGAGGCTGGAAGAAACGGTAATTTTTAACTTTTTTTTCGTTAATCGTAAAAAAATAAAAAAGGTCAACTTTTTTTATGTTAAAAAAAAAAAAATATTAGAAAAAAATTTGAATGAAAAAAGATTTTTTTGATGAAAAGAAAACTTTTTGATGTAAAAAAAAAATAGATGAAAAAAAAAATATGAAAAAAAAAATTTTGATGAGAATAAAAATTGATAAAAAAATTTGATTTAATAAAAAATTGGATAAAAAAAATTGATGTAAAAAATTGATAAAAAGAAAATGATAAAAAAAACAATTTATGAAAAAAAAAAATTTGACGAAAAAAAAAAATTGATAAAAAAAAATTATGGAAAAAAATTTTTATGAAAAAACAAAAAAATTATGGAAAAAATAAAATTTAATGAAAAAAAAATTGATAAAAAAAAATTTCATTGAAAAAAAAGTTTGATAAAAAAAAAAAATTATGAAAAAAAAATTTATGGAAAAAAATTGATATGAAAAAAAAAAATGGTGAAATTTTTTTTTTTTTTTTGTTGAAAAATAGTTGTGTTACTTTTTATTCACCAGCTGGTGAAAAATGGGTTTATTCACCACGAGGTGAATTACTATCTAACAAGGGAAGTCTCCCTAGTGTCACCCGTGGATCTTTATGGAATTTGTTTTATTTTGTAGAGTAGAAAAAATAAAGGGACACGTATTTTTTTGGCGGCCCAAATTCATATTTAGGGGGTAAAAAGGAAAGGGGAAGATAAGGCCATTTTTGAGTTTTTTCGTTTATCTCCTACATTATGCAAAGAAACCTAGACATGTTACATACCAAATGAAAGGTCTTTGGAAATCCTATCTACGTGTGCTAAGAACGTGTCCAAACATGCACAACTTTTCGTCATATTGAGTAAAATACAAAAATTTTAGGACATTTTTATACCCTCCACTAACACTAAGAAAATTATGTCATTAACTGTTTGTAGGTTATTTTAAAAAGTAATCAGTAAAGTTATTTTAAAAGAAAAATCACTTATTTTATAAAGGATTTAATTTTTTTACTATTTCTGTAGCTTAAAATATATAATTTACTGTCTTCAAAATGAATTTTCTGTTACATTTATTTTCGG
The DNA here is from genome assembly GCA_963921195.1 of Pegoplata infirma. Classification (NCBI taxonomy): domain Eukaryota; kingdom Metazoa; phylum Arthropoda; class Insecta; order Diptera; family Anthomyiidae; genus Pegoplata; species Pegoplata infirma. The sequence goes on along the minus strand of OY992539.1, from coordinate 47,140,235 downwards.
CAGTAAAAAATTTCTTCTATAGTTTTACTGTTTTGCAATACAAAATAAGTGAATATTCAGTAGTTTTTTAATGTTTTGGTTAGTCATTAAATTAACATTTAAAATTGACTGTAACGTGTTTTTATTTTAAATGAAAAAACAGTGGAATGGTTTTTAAATAAAATTTCATTTGTTTTAAGTGAATATTCACTGGAATTTACCTACATAATTTTTTGAGTGTAGTGATAGAGGGTATATATAAGTTTGTCATTCTGTTTATAACTCATCGAAATATCGATCTGCGACCCCATAAAGTATATATTAGAGTGTCCCTTATTTTGGAAATGTTGGAAATGTTGAGACGGTACCCGCTCATTTTTTTCCTTTTGACTAAAAAATAACTCAGGAAAAATTTTACGCCCCTACGACCACGCCTTCCCTACGCGACGGGGCCGTAAAGAGCGGGGCCTTAAAAATCATTTTTCCATACAATTTTTTTTTTTATTTTAAATTTTTTTGTTATTAATTATAATATAGCTTGGTTAGCTTATTCACGACAAAAAATTTGATTTTGGTGGGATGAGGCTTTCAGTTCTAAAAAATTTTTCGAAAAAATTTAGAGCTTTTGGGGTCCTACAGTAAAAATTTTTTAAAAAATATTTTTTTTTAGTTTTGACAAGCAACCGTTTTAGTTGAATTGTTGCTTTTAATGATATATTTTCATAAAAAAATATTATTCCTATCTGTGACATCTTTATCGTGATCTAAAAAAGGGTAAAAAATGCACACTCAAAAAATTATGTCATTAACTGTTCGTAGTTTATTTAAAAAGTTTTCCGTTTAGTCGTTTTTAAAAGAAAAAACATTTGTTTGATGTTCAGTTTTTATTAATGACTACATCAGTCCTTTGTTTCAAAAATAACACACTAAAAAATAAAGAGTTTCACTAACATTTAATTTATAAAGTCATTTATTTTTGTTCTGTAAGTAAAAACTACTGATTATTCTTTAAATTTTTAATGATTTGTGTAAGTAATTTTTTTTTATATTGTTGGTATTTTTTAATGATATATCATTAGTTTTTACCTACACAAGTCAGTTATTTGTTTGTAGAAAAAAAATTCAAAAAATTATTTATAGAAATATAAAAACATATTTGTATCAAGTGGCTTTGGCACGATGGGTAGAGTGTCTGGCCAGAATGTAGTTGATTGCGGGATCGATTCCCCAAAATTTTATTAAAAAGTTTTAAAAAAATATTTCAATAGAAAATTGTATAAAATATCCTACGAAATCATTAATTTTTAATGTTTTGGTAGGTTATTTTTTTGGAATTTGTTGGTAAAAATAACAGAACTATCATTAATTTTTAATGTTTTCGTAGGTTATTTTTTTCGAATTTGTTGGTAAAAAAGAATGAAAAACCCGTAATTTTTTAATGTTTAGTGTTATTTATTTTAGAAAATTTTGCCAACAGTAAAAAATAAATGTTGATGTTTTTAAAACAAATGAATAATTACTGGGATGGTTTTCAATTGTTTATTCACTAGTTTAAAGTGTGTTTTTCTTTTGTTTTTGCCTACAAAATTTTTTGAGTGCATTTTTGATGTTTTTCGATACACGATCAAGATGTCACAGATATGAGTAATATTTTTTTATGAATATACATCATTAAAAGCAACATTACAACTAAAACCGTTGCTTGTCAAAACTAAAAAAAAAAAAATTTTAAAAAATTTTTACTGTAGGACCCCAAAAGCTCTAAATTTTTTTTTCGAAAAATTTTTTAAAACTGAAAGCCTCATTCCACCAAAATCAAATTTTTTGTCGTGAATAAGATAACCAAGTAATATTATAATTAATAACAAAAAAATTTAAAATCAAAAAAAAAATTTTTTTGCTTTGTATGGAAAAATGATTTTTAAAGCCCCGTTCTTCAAGGCCCCGTCGCGTAGGGAAGGCGTGGTCGTAGGGGCGTAAAATTTTTGCTGAGTTATTTTTTAGTCAAAAGGAAAAAAATGAGGGGGTACCGTCTCAACATTTCCAAAATAAGGGACACTCTAGTATATATATTAATGATGCCCGATCGATTTTAAGACATTCTAGCGATATCCGTCTGTCTGTCTGTGGAAAATGCTGTCGCGGACAAAATATTGCACAGAGATGACTGAAACTTAACATATTTATTAGAAGTTCTCCCGAGAAGTTTGGTATTGCATTTGAGCGATATCGGTTCAGCGGTTCAAAAGTTATGAACGAAAATGTAAGCACACCTCAAAAATTTCAGTACATTCAACATAACCTAAAAATACAAAATGCTTTAATTAGGCTTCTGGTTGTCTTATATGAACATTAATGAACACCAAATGGTATTTAAACAAGTACGAACATATTTTTTGACAAAAAAAGAAAAAAATCGCGGATTTTTTTTACCAAAATTTTTTTTCGCGGAATTTTTTTTTTTCAAAAAATGTTTTTTTTTTCAAAAGTAATTTCCTTTTAAATAAAGTTTTTTGCAATAATCTTTTTGAAATTGTGGAGGGTATCACTACATTCGGCAAGGCCGAATTTAACTTTTTTACTTGTTTTTAATAAGTTAAAAAATATTAACTTCTTTGGCCCGTTGTTAGCACCACGAGATTGGTATTTTTAATACCTTTAATCTAATACCACACATGCCTATATTAATTTTGTTTAAATGGGTGTAAATCGTAAAAAACTAAAAAAGGTCAATTTCCCCCCATAAAAATCGAAAAATGAGTTTGGGCCGCTAAAAAAAAATACGTGTCGAATTAATTTTCGTTCTTAACAACATATCCAAATTTCATGAAGATCGGAGGGTGACACCAGGGAGACTTCCCTTGTAAGCTTCACGAACAACTGGTTCTGTGTTCGAATATCGGTGGGGATATGTAAAAAAACATATAAATTTTTAAAAATAGAAAATTGTAAATAAATAAAATAATAAAAAAAATTAAATAAAATTAAATAAAATTGAAATAATAAAATAAATAAAAATGGAATTGAATAATTATTTTTTTTTTTCATAGCCTATGAACATTTTCATAGGTTTCTGGTTTCTATGAATTCGTTTCATAGATTCTATGAAGGGCATCATTGGCTCACTTCTAATGAATTTTTTTTATATAATCAATGTTCGTTTTCATAGCCGTAATGAACAAAATTCTTTCAGTGTAAAGAAGACTGAAATTGGAAGGTAATTGGATATTTAGCACCGTTCTAATCCCTTAATTTAAATACTTGGTATTGGAAGTTTTTGCTGGGAAAATTAAAAATGAAAACAAAAAAATAACTGAAACAAATGTATAAAACTAACGTTTGAGGCAAATAAAGTAAAACATTTATAAGCGAGTGTACATATTTTTCAGTCTTTGTGTGTATATTTTTATAAAAACCATAAAAACAACATCCCTTTAAGCCACAATAATTAAATAATCCAAATGAAACCAAATACAAGAAAATATTTTTGTATGTTCGAATGAATGTACAGAATTGAAACAAATAAATACATATTGAAAATTCGAAATAACAAAAAGCCGCGAAATGCAAAATTTTTAATTTTACCAATAACTGTTTTTGAGTTGTAGCCAAACCACACACATACATATAAACATCCATACAAATACACAAACACACACACTTTTAAAAAACCACTAAAGCCAACTCAATGAATATGGGATATTTCATATTAAAATGAAAGAGAAGATTAAAGTATAAAATTTCCTTAGAGTAAGAAATTTGCTATATTGATTACACAAGTAATTAGTTTAATTAATTTAGTAATTAAATCAATTACTTAAGTAATCAATATTACAATGTTAAGAAATTGAATTGCATTTTTTTTTATTTTTTTATAATAATCATTACATTCTTACTGTTATATTAAAATTATTATAAGAAATTTCAAACAAAAAAAAATTTTTTTTCTCATATATTTTGTTAATATACATAAATTTTCATTGAAATCCCCCACACATACAATCATATAAATACACTTAATTTATAAAAGCTGAAAAAAATATGCATGTATATGAAAGAAAATTGTGGAAAGCAAATACTAACAAACAATCACAAATAAAAGCTGTTTATATCATTGGATATTAAACCATTTGAGAATTAATTAAAATGGAAAAACAAACAAAAAAATAATACTGAAATATAATTAAAACGAAATTAGCGCAGTCGTTAAATGAAGAATGTGGGAATATAAAAAAAAAACTACAAAAAAAAAATACCAACTTAATGATGAAAACATATAGAGTATAAAGACAACAAAAAAATTACAGTCAAAATCAATGTTGAAGGACATCAAAGTCCAGTCTCTGTATGACGAACGTCATTCATCTGTGACGATGAATGCCGTTCTAACAAAAAAAGTCAATGCGAGTGCGGTATAGCAATTTTTAATTAATCGTGCTCATATTTTTGGCAAAGTTACAGGGAGCTACGTCTGGAAATAAATTTAAGTTCGATAAAAATAAGTTATATATCAAGTTTTGTAGAAATTTGTAATTATTTAAAAAAACAATCCTTATAATTGAAATAATGGCTTATGAAAATTATGAAAGTTGTTGTCACTTTCAAACACTATATTGTCTACTTTTGATTATACAATTATTAATGTCTTTTATAGAATAAAACCAAATTAAATCCTTAAATAATCCCATTTTGTAAATTTACTAATAATTTTTCTTATTTTTATTTCAGGTAAGTTTGTGGAACATTTTTCCAAGCTCTTAAATTCGTAAGTACAAAACAAAGTTAGTTTAAGTAATTTTTAGAATTTTCTATTTAAAAAAAGTCTGGCTGTGCCGTATCTCAAATTGTCTCCACAATGCTTAAAAATTATTATGGGCCCAAATTACCGCATACGTGATCGAATGAAATTTCGATACATACAAAACTTTAGTACCAATTTAAAAATAAAAGAATAATAATTTCATTACACTTTACTTTTATTTGACCTATGGGCACAAAGTACTTCATCCCCTATTAGGTAGAATTCGCGTCAACATTTTATCATAGAAAATAAAAAAAGGATTTCGATAGAAAAATTTCGATATCGAATGCCGTGAATCGGGCCCTGATTTTGTATTTTATTTTAAGGTTCTGATATTTTTTTTTAATTTTTTGTTGATATCTTAAAATTTTTCTGAATCTTTTTTCAGTTTCATTTTTTTTTTATTTCCCAAAATTTCCATATAAACGTGTAAACACGATACAGGTCGCAATTTTTAATCAATTTACTTGAAATTTAAAACACCTCTTGGCCCAAGGACGAAGCCTTCGAGGGCGAAGGCGTTTCACACGGTGTTCTGCCGTATGGAAATAACACGGCCCCGTGTGGAAATAACACTGACCCTGACCGAATAGAATGCTCTCACTTGTGTTTGTTTATTTTTTTATTATTTTTTAAATTTCAACTCAGTGAAACTGAAATAAATGTTTAAAAAAAACTGGCAGTTTTTGGAATTTAGAAAAACGGTAAATGCAGTTGTGTAAACAAGACCTTGAACCATCACTGAGCAATGTTTAAGGATTACCCCACTTTATCCGTAAAAGTTACAGGGGGTTAATGTTGAAAAATCAATAAAAAAAATGGCTTGAAATAATCCATAGTTTTTACCTTCTTTCGCGTTTTTTTAAGTTCTCCTTATATTTCAATCATTTCCGGCATAACACAAAGTCAGTACATATAAGAGATTATTTTAATGTTGGTATGACAAATGCTTCATCGCTTGGTAAGAAGTTATAAGACGGTTAAATTTTGAAACCAAAAATTAAGAGTTTTTAAATTTTCGAGGTTTTTTGATCAGGGATTTCGGCCCCCTCTATAGAATGAAAAAAAATTTGAACTATAGTTGGTAGCTGTTGTAATTCTTAACATTTTGGAATTAATTCCGTTAATGTGCCACGAATAGTTAAAGAGTTTCAGCAGATCAAAGTTTGAAAGAAAAAACGTAATTTTTTTAAAATACCAGTTTTTTGCGAGGCACATTCGCGGTTTCATTCGAAATTTGGTGGACTCTTGCGTAAACCGATTTTTTTGTGAGTTTACATAAAAAAATCACTGGCGGGTTTATAAAAAATAAATTGCAAACATTTTATGGCATTTTTGAAAATTGTGCGAAATTTGCAAATCTGTTTCCTATTTTTTTTAGTAGCAATTAATGCATCATGTTCATTTTAATAAACCAAAAGACGTGCCTTAACGAGTAGAACTGATTTGCTTTTTGACTTTTTACTTTAAGCCATTCTGAGCGGAAAGCGCGATGATTTTATATAAACCTGTTTTGATCTGGCACATCCAAGGCTTTACACGAAATCGGATGAAATTTTTTTTAAATGAAAGCCTACTTGATGTGTCATCATAAAATCAGAGGCGGGTTAAAAAATTTTGATGAATTTTGATTTTTTGGACCATATTAAATTTTTTTGTTATAAAAAAGCATCACCGATTTTTTTAAACTACTGGTACAATGATACGATTTTCTGTGATTTTTTTTCAGTAATACCAATGCGCATTGCCTAAATATGTTATAAAAAATTGAGAAACTTTTCTATTACCGCGAATTAATCGCGATTTTAGGTACTTTTTTTAAATCGTTTGGTCATTAAAGTGTTAAATTTTTATCATATATTTTAGAAGAAATGATATATATCCTGGCATGTTTTAATAACGCATGCAACAAATGTTTAGAAAAAAAATCTTAAAACCCCCATAACTTTTGACCCCCTTGCGCGATTTAATTGACGTGAACGAATTTCTTATGCTTAAATAGCTTCTAATATTTATGCCAACTTTCATCGGTGTGCCATCAAAACAAAAATCACATATTTTTTACCTCAAAATTTAAGTCGCAGACGGAACTCCTCATATACCTTCTGTGCGATCTTCGCATAGAAACAACCTGCGGGGAGTCCCCCATGTATTTCCCCCCACACCGGGGATCTCATACACAGAAATAAAAATCGTATATTTTATTTTATTAAACATTTTAATTGTTTTGAAATTTAAAATTAATTAAATATTTAATTAATATAATTAATTGTTTAATTAAATTTTTAGCTTCACTTCGTTTTGGTTTTTTTTATTTCTCATATAGTTTTCAGTTTTTTTCGTTTATATCCTATACTATGTTAAAAAAAACTGGTCATGTTACATACCAAATGAAAGGTCTTTGGAAAACATATCTGCGTGTGCTAAGAACGTGTTCAAACATGCACAACTTTTCGTCATATTGAGTAAAATACAAAAATTTTAGAACATTTTTGTTAGTAAGTCGAAAAGTATTAACTTATTTGGCCCGTTGTTAGCACCACGAGATATGCATTTTTAATACCTTTAATCTGATACCACACATTCCTACATTAATTTTGTTTAAATAGGCGTAAAGCGTAAAAAACTGAAAAAGGTCAATTTCCCCCCATACAAATTGATCCCCCTAAAAATGAGTTTGGGCCGCTAAAAAAAATGCGTATCGAATTAATTTTCGTTCTTAACAATATATCCAAATTTCATGAAGATCAGAGGGTGACACCCTTGTTAGTGACTTTGTCTTCACGCCATAAATATATTTAGTAAAGTTTGTAGAAACATTTTTTATACTATTTTATTAAAAAAAAAAATTTTGATGTATTTATTTTTAAAAAAATGTATTGTTTTTATTTTTTTTTTTAATTTATTGAATAAAAAATTTTAATTGTTTTAAAAATTTTTTTTTAATTAAATTTCTAATTTAAATAATTAAAACTTTATTTTTTTAATTTTAATTAATTTTTTTTAATTTTTAGTATTAAGTTTTTAATTAAATAATTATTCATTTATTTTTAATTATTGACATACAAATATTTTTAATTTATATGCGGATTTTAGTGATTGGTCCGGATTTAATTAGTTTTTTAATTAAATCTACGAATTTTTTAATTAATTTTTTTTTTCTGTGTGTATATTCTTGACATTGATTGATCAGGCACCCTCAAATTGAAAACCGATTGAAAAGTCTTTATTTAAACTTTTCAACCGGTTTTCTATTTTTGATCTGTTTTTAGAAGAATGATATGTACTGATTTTTTCAATAATATCTATTTTTTTTTTTAACTTTTTCGAGTTTATTGACATTTTTCTGCTATAGTTTCTTCAACAACTTTCATGTTTATGAAATAATTTTTAAAGAAAATTGAATTCTGAATATGATGAGCTTTATTCTGAAAAAATCCAATAACACCGTCCGACAGCCAGTATTAAACATGAACCGGATGATATACTTCTGAAAGTAGAGATCAAATGGAGAAAAACTGCATTTACAGTTTTTAATTTCGTTATCCTGTTTTCTTTTAAAAGGATTTTAAAGTTTTAAAGGATACATTCCCGAGTATAAATGAAACTTATCCAATTATATCCGAAAAATGGTGAATACTATTATGTAAAATGTTATCCAATTGCATCTTGTTAGATCCAGTCGGACACAATGTGATACAAAATGATCCGAAATTTGTCTCTACCCGAGTAAAAAAGTTTTGATATAATCATTTATTTTTTGATATAATTGTATATAAATTGATTTATCATTTGATCCCAAAAATGGAGGATCCAAAAATATATGATTATATCTTATTAGATCAAATTTTATATAATTCGACGTAATCCTATCCCAAAAATGGAACGGTAAATTTCATCTAATTTAATATTGAAGATCATATTAGATCTAATATGATATAATCATATATTATTATATCTTCTTAGATCTAATTATTTATAATATCAAATTTGATAATATTTACCGTTCCATTTTGGGATAGTTAGTTTCATTTTACTAGGGTTTTGTAAAATATTTTTGAAATATTTGTACTTGTCCTAGGATGACACTGGTGATGGCAAATGAAAGAGGAGGATCTTCTCTAATTTTTTCATTTTTTATTTTGCCATATCAGAATAAAAGAATGTGAATAAAGTCATTTAAAAACTTTATCATAAATATTTTGTTGACAATTTTGAATGATAATAAAGGATACATTTTTGAAAGGACGTAACTTACCTCCTTTTTCCTTATATGTAAAAATAATAAAATAGGAAAATTAGGGGAGATCCTCCTCTTTTATTTGCTATCACTAGTGGCATTCTAGGACAAGTATTAATATTAAAAAAAAATATTTCATATAATTTAAAAAATTATATAATCAAAAACTTTGAAGTTCTTTTAAAAGGAAACAGGATCACGAAAAGAAAAACTGTAAATGCAGTTTTACTACATTTAGTCTCTAGTTTCAAACGTATATTATCCAGTTCGTGTTTAACGACTTTTTTTAATTTTTGTCGGAAGATGTAATAACTCAAAATTTGTCGGTGTCTGGAAAGTTTTATTGTCATTTTTGTAATATACTCGACGAAACCATCAACCTATCCTCTGTCACAATCAAAAGTATTTTTCCACTCTAGCATAGTGTAATTATTATTTTTTCAAAAATTTTGTTTATTCCAATGTATTGGCAAAGCCGATTGTAAACTTTCTACTTATTTATTTATCAGGATTATTTTATAGAATTTTCTTCTTAATATTTTTAAGTGTTAACAAGTAAATAAAATTTTTTTACTATTTATAATTAATTGAAATTTATGTTCTTTACAACAAGTTTATTTTTTTCTTAGAACTTAGTTTTTTTATTTTGAATAAAATGTTAAAAATGTTATAAATTTTATAATATTTTTTTTTTTAAGATTATCTACACAATGTAAAGACTAAAAGCAATTAAGGCAGCTTAGCACCTTATAAAATGAAATATAGTTATTTATATAGATGAAAACCAATATTTGTTATTCCTAGGGCAAACAAAATACTTTAAAACAATAGACTTACATACAAAAAAAAAACAAAAACAAATATTGTTGCATATTTTATAGAATGGATAATTTAAAAAAGGGTGTCCCTTGGAAACAGTTTTTTAAATATTTTTAGGATGTTTATTCTGGCTCGAGGTCATTATTTTCTTTACTAATTAAAGCCATGATATTCTCATAGCATAATTTTCAAGAAAATTATTTTTTGTTTTAAATTTATTTATGTTGGTCATCTTTGCAAGACTTAATCGACACGTGTTTCGGAATTTGTCAAATTCCATTGTCAAGATTATTTAGCAAAAATAGAAACGATTTACTACAAAGTAGTAAACGAGTCTAATGACAAATCGCTTGTGCACAAACTAAAGTATTAATACATATTCGACTCTATCCACAATGTGAATTAGAAAGACGAAGAAATTGTACTATACTAGTAAGGCAACGATTGTCAATAACCAACAAAAATATTTAAAACATTTTTACATATGATAGTCCATTGGACTACAACAATATGTTTTTTGTTGTTGTGAATGTATAATACCACATTAGGGTTATTCATCACTATGGCGTGCCAACCATTATATTCAAATTCTGATTAATTTTTATTAAAAATAAAAATTGTTTTATTCGACCTGTAAAATATTATATTTTGAGGATGTTTATTCTGGCTCGAGATCATTATTTTCTTTACTAATTAAAACCATGACATTCTCATAGCATAATTTTCAAAAAAATTATTTTTTATTTTAAATTTATTTATGTTGGTCATTTTTGCAAGACTTAATCGACACGTGTTTCGGAATTTGTCAAATTCCACTGTCAAGATTATTTAACAAAAAATAGAAACGATTTACTACAAAGTAGTAAACGAGTCTAATGACAAATGAGAATATCATGGTTTTAATTAGTAAAGAAAATAATGACCTCGAGCCAGAATAATCATCCTCAAAATATATTAGTTTAAAGGTCGAATAAAACAATTTTTATTTTTAATAAAAATTAATCAGAGTTTTTAAAATATTTTCTGTTAAAGAGGTTTTCAAAATAAAAAAAAACATACTTTTCTAAACAAAAATTAAAGGGACAAAGAATTTTATTTTATTTTGGCAAAACAATTTTTATATCTTTACTTAAAAGAAAGTTTGCCAAAAACTAAAGATTTTAAGGGACACCTCCATTTATTTATTATTAATACATACATACCTTCATATACATACATATTCTTATTGTTAAAGGCTTATGTTCTGGCTTATATTGTTTAAAAGTAACAATTCAATTGTTTGGTTTACAAGTTGTACCAAAAAGAGAAACTAATAATGAATGCATACATACAAACTTATTTACACATCAACAAAATAGAAGTTAAATAAAATAATCTGATGAATTGAAAATTCATATATGAAAATTTTTGTAAATATTTAAAGAGGGCAAAACCCACTTTCAACTCAATAGAAAAACTCACAATGGAAGTATTCCAACTCTTATACACCGGTTGGGGTGTCTAGACTTATCGACCATTTTGGGGATTTAAGGGTTCAAAAAATGGGTCACCCGTATAAACCGGTTGGAATTCTAAGGTTGGGGTGTCTTGGCTTATCGACCATAACGGGGATTTAGGGGTTAAAAAAATGGGTCACAAAATGACGAAAAAATTGTTGAGCCATTTATTCTTATTTATTATTTTCATAAAGAAGAAAGGTTTTTTAATACCTATCCAACGGTGTAAAAATTCGGCTTCGTTAAATATCTTTTTCACGAAAATGTGAATTTTTTGGAAGGTATTTATGTGAAGATATAGATCTACGTTATTTATATGAATACGAAATAATTTTTATTATATTTAAGTCGACACGTAGTTTTTCTCTGGACGATTTTCCTAGTAGTTCGGTAGTAATCGGAATTTTCCTGAAGGTCCACGAAATTTTTAAACACTGATATGGCCGATAACCCGAGACTCCTCAACCATAAAATCGTCTCCTTTAAACATATTTTTAGTTTCAGGCAAATCGGTTCATACCGTTTGGAATATTGACCTAATAAGCAGGGCTGCCAGATAACTTTTGTAAAATATCTTAAAATTTCCGATATTTTTGAAAAAAAAAAAACCGAGAATCGACAAAATTAAATTGCGAGACTTTTTTTAATTTTTTTTATCTTTTATTCCCTCTACCTAGTGTTTCAGGATATAAATATGGAAATGGTGATCTGGGACCCCATAAAGTGGGGCATTCCATGCCAAATCAATCACTTTTAGACCCGACCCCATTCAATTATTATACCCTACACCACACTGTGGTACAGGGTATAATGAGTTTGTGCTGATGTTTGTAACTACCCGAAATATTGGTCCTAGACCCACTTTTAAGTATACCGATCGACTTAGAATCACTTTTTGAGTCGATTTAGCGATGTCCGTTCGTCCGTCCGTCTGTCCGTCCGTCCGTCCGTCCGTCCGTCTGTCTGTCCATGTAAACGGTGTAAACACGATACAGGTCGCAATTCTCGATCAATTGACTTGAAATTTAAAACTTAAGCCTAGGCTTCGTCCAAGGACGAAGCCTATTGAAATTGGAAAAAATCGGTCCATATTTAGACCTAGCCCCCATACAAAGGTCCTCTTTAGTTTTGGCTCAAATGACTCTAATAGTCGCATTTTAATAGGTATCTTTTCGAAATTTGGCAGGAATCCATGTTTTATCCACACAAATCACTATTCCGAATTTTAAAGAAATCGGACCAGTTCTTCTGGTAGCCCCCATACAAACCACCTTCCCGATTTTCACATAAATCTCTCAATTTTCATGAAAATAGAAAATATTTAATTAAAATTCTGTTTGTGTATGTTAAACGCGTACTTTAATAACCTTTTTAAATCTAATTATCATCGGACCATTTTGGACTTAGGTCTCATGTGGAAATTTCGCCCGATATTCAGTTGAAGCGATTTATTGTCAACAAAAAGAAGCCTATTCCACTCAAATTTGATAAGTGATTGCTTTTTACACTTATTAAAGATTTGACAAAATATAGATCTAATCAGTCCATCTTTGAACTTGGGACCCATGTTCCGGGAAACTCTGGTGTAGGGTATTATATGGTCGGTCTTGACCGACTATAATTTTCTTACTTGTTTTTTTTTGCGATTTTTAAAAAAATAATAAAAAATTTAAATTTTCAATTATTTTTGACCAGTAAAAAATATACATATCTTCAAAAAAGTTGGACAACGTTTTGTTGGTATTTAAATGTAGTTTTAGAAAAAACAAGTAAGAGTGTTAAATTCGGCTGTGCCGAATCTTGTATACCCTCCAACATGCAAAAAAAAAAAAAAAAAATAAAAAGTGCAGGGGCGTTTTACTTTTTTCTGGGGGGGGGGGGGGTCAGGGGGTCGCTTGTAGTAATTGAGGGGGGGGGGGGCAAATTTTCGCTCGAATTTGTGTTTAAAAATTAATTCTTATGCTTTTTGCACTAAAGAAATACAAGATTATCATTATTTAAAAAAAAAATGTTTTATTCCACGCCCATAAAAGGGGGCGGGCCGAAAAACGACATTTTCTAATTCTCTGGGTTCAAATGCAGGACTTTGAACTTTTTGTGGCATACAAATGTTGCATTTGTTAAACTAAAACACAAAAAATCATGTAAAAATATGGTATTTTTCAGAGGTTGGTTTAGTTCTTCAAGGGGGAACTTGTTTCCCCCTGGTCCGATTTCGCTCATTTCCGAACTTAACCTGCCTATGAACATAAGACATATTCGTGCCAAATGTCGGGAGTCTAGCTCTTTTATTTTGGACTGCATCGTGTTAACTACAGACGGACAGACGGACGGACGGACGGACAGACGGACGGACGGACATCGCTAGAATGTCTTAGAATCGATCACTGATCATAAATATATATACTTTAAGGGGTCCTAGACCGATATTTTGATGCGTTACACACGGAATGACAAAGTGAGTATACCCCCATACTGTAGTTGGAGGGTATAAAAACAAGTAAGAAAATTATAGTCGGTCAAGACCCACCATATAATACCATACACAAGAGTTTCCCGGAAAATGGGTCCCATGGACCGATTAGATCTATATGTTGTCAAATCTTTTATAAGTGTAAAAAGCACTCGCAAATCAAATTTGAGTGAAATAGGCTTCTATAATAAACAATAAACCGCTTTAACTGAATATCGGGCGAATTTTTCACAAGGGGCTCAAAACTGGTCCGATGATTATCAGGTTTGATAAGGTTATTTAAGTACGCGGTTAACCCATTCCTGCCTAATGGGTATTTAAATACCCAAAAAAGTGTTGATACTTAAAAAAATTTAGCGCGGGCTAGATGGAAGATATCGGGCTAATTCTCTTTTCATAAAAAAGAGAAGAGATTGGGCTAAATGTGAACATTTAACAAGATTTTTTTTTGTTTTGTTTAACTTTTGTTTTTCACTGACAAAAATCGAAGATTTTTCTTAATCGAAAATACTCAGGAAAAGTGCACCTAAAACGTGATGCGGGGGGGGGGGGGGTAAGGACAATTTTGGTTTTCACGAAAATTTATTGGAGTTATTTTGACACCCAATAGAAACTTTTTAGACCCCTTTCAGCTCAAACAAAAAATAAGAGTAAAAAATTACACGGCATAATACCCATGTCATATCTCAGGTCGGAGCTGAGGTAAATTTTTTTTTATTTTTTCTAGCAACTTCTGTGGTCTTCCAGGTACACATGTCAAAATTTCATCAAAATCGTACGAGCCGATCTATGGGCAGGCAGTAATGGGTTAACATACACAAACAAAATTTTAATTAAATATTTTCTGTTTTCTTGAAATTTGAGAGATTTTTGTAAAAATCGGGAAGGTGGTTTGTATGGGGGCTACAAGAATAACTGGTCCGATTTCTTTAAAATTCGGAATGGTGATTTGTGCGGCTATTAGAGTCATTTGAGCCAAAACTAAAGAGGACCTTTGTATGGAGGCTAGGTCTAAATATGGACCGATTTTTTCCAATATCAATAGGCTTCTTCCTTGGGCCAAAAGAGGCTAAAGTTTAAAATTTCAAGTCAATTGATTAAAATTGCGACCTGTATCGTGTTTACACCGTTTACATGGACAGACGGACAGACGGACGGACGGACGGACATCGATAAATCGACTCAAGAAGTGATTCCGAGTCGATCGGTATACTTAAAGGTGGGTCTAGGACCAATATTTCAGGTAGTTACAAACATCAGCACAAACTCATTTTACCCTTTACCACAGTGTGGTGTAGGGTATAAATATGAAAAAATTATTCGAAGTAATTATCACTTAATTTTAAACGTTTAAAAATTAAAATCGACCTTTTGAAAAAGTCCGAAACCTTCGATTTTTTATTTTTGAAGTCTAAAAATTCTTCTCTTAATTACGCAACTTTTAAGCCATAATTCGAACTGTGATCACAATTTTTTTTTGAAAGTTTTGAAAATTGCTATTTTTTTGTTGACTCTGGTTTATTTTATATTGTGCTCCAAAAAAATCAAGTTGTTAAATATTGACCGCAACTCCACCTAGATGTATTTATTCGGATGTATAAATTCGTCTCACGAAATTTCAGGATAATCGGAAATGTCTAAGGTGTGTTAATTTTCTCAATTTTTTCGATATTTTGAGTTAAGTTTGAATTCAAATGGTTACAGAATTATGGTTTGGAGTAAAATGTCTATCTAATAAGGTACTAAAAACTAAAATCGGTTGAAAATCAATAAAGTTATTACAACTTCCCCAGGCATCTAACGTGTGTCATACTACATAATTTATTAATTAATACGAGTCAAATTTTTTAAATTTATTAAAATTATCTACTGTAGTAGCATTTTTTATTCTTGATGTTCCAGTGTAAATTTTTTTTTTTGGTTTTTATAAATTTTTTTTTGTAAAAAAAAATAAAAATTAAAAATGGAGATTTCAAACGAGTGTTGGAAAGTGCAGGCATTTTTAGAATTAATGTAAAACATGTTAGCAACACACAATATTGAAAATACATATCATCTAATTACATTTGAACTTGAAGAATAAAAAAAATGTTATTACAGTAGAAAATTTGAATGAATTTCATAAATCGGATTGTATTTCTTAATCAAGTGGTCTGCCACACGTTAGATGCCTGGGGAATTTTTAATAACTTGGCTGAATTTCAACAGATTTTAGTTTTTAGTAAAACAAAAGTCGAAAATTATGATAAAAACATCGTGCGACAGCCAAAATTGGATTAAATTTCCAAAGCACATTTTTTAAATTTTATGTCTTGAAAATTGCAACCAAAAATTGTTTTTATTTCTAGAGAATGTCCTATTTCATTTGACACCCATTTTGATATAAACTGATGGGTATGAAAATACATTTTTAAGAAATTTCTGTATTCTTAAAAATACATGGAAAAGGATAAAATATAAAAAAAGATCGTCCTGTTTCATTTGATACCCATGTTGACATAAATTAATGAATAGAAATATTTAAATACATTTTATATCCTTTGAAATCCTTTAAAAAGAAGAAAATATCAAAAAATGAAAACTGAGATAGTCCTATTTGATTTGATACCCATATTGACATAATTGGTAGAAATATATTTTTAAGAAATTTTTATGTCCATAAAACCTTGAAGTCCTGTTCCAAATATATTGGATATTCTCAAGGATATGAAAGGATGAAATTTTTAAAAGAAATTATTTACAATTTTTCATCATGAAAAATTAAAAATTAAAAATGTTGTTATATCTAAAAATTGTCCTCTTTGATTTGATACCTATATTGACATAAACTGATGTGTATAGATATTAAAAAATACAATAGAAAGTTTTTTATGCCTACAACTTAAAGTCCTTTTAAATGGAGAAAAAATCACGAAATGAAAAACCGAGAACGCAGTTTTACTATATTCGACCTCTACTTTCACGTGTATGAGATCTTGTTCAGGCCAAAAAAAAACTGTAACATTGTCTCACGGTGTTATGATTTGAATCCGTTCAATAACAATCAACTTAAAAATATGGTACTTGGGTCAAGTTTTTGAGTAATCAATATTTTGAGGACTCAAATTAAATTTCTTTAAAAGTTCTATTTTTACCACTAAACCATCTAATATTTGTTTAAAAATTTTATATTTATATTAGACTTTAAGAGTGCTTACATAGTTTTAATATATATTTAATAATAGCTCGTAATTTTATATGTAATCAAATTCATGCAACAATAGAATTTTGTACAATAACAAAAACTTTTCAATGTATTAATATATGAAAGGATTTTCATAAATTCTTCAGGTAGTTTTGTAAACAAAGCATGTTATGTCTTGCATATTAATATGTAACAAAACATATGTATGTATACTAAATTAAACGTATATGAGACATTCTACAGAAAATGGTTATTCCCAAAACAAAAAAAATATATAATTAGAAACTGTTTAAAATATTATGACTTAAACGACAAATTTTAATTCAAACATTTAGTCAGTCACCCTACAAAACATACATATGTAGAGATTGTTTAGTTTTTATATCCTCATTCAACTTAAATTTGAGTTATTTATGAATGTAAAATCAACAATTTAAATTTTAATTATCTAAATAAAAATTTCTTATGGAATTTCTAAAATTCGAATTGGAACCCCCATGACTGCACAGAAAAGAATAAAAAAAATTTGAGTAAATTTATAATACTATTGAGTAAAAAATTACTCAATTTTGCAACATTAAACAATTTAATAGTATTGAGTAAACTTTTATTATAAAGTGTATGCGAAAATATTTGAGAAAATTTTTAATTGACACAATTAAAACTTTACTTAACAAATTTAGTTTTTATACCCTCCACTCTAGTGATAGAGGGTATATATAAGTTTGTCATTCCGTATGTAACACATTGAAATATTGGTTTAGGACCCCATAAAGTATATATATTCATGATCCTTGATCGATTTTAAGTCGATCTAGCGATGTCCGTCTGTCTGTCTGTCTGTCTGTCTGTCTGTCTGTCTGTCTGTCTGTCTGTCTGTCTGTCTGTCTGTCTGTCTGTCTGTCTGTCTGTCTGTCTGTCTGTCTGTCTGTCTGTCTGTCTGTCTGTCTGTCTGTCTGTCTGTCTGTCTGTCTGTCTGTCTGTCTGTCTGTCTGTCTGTCTGTCTGTCTGTCTGTCTGTCTGTCTGTCTGTCTGTCTGTCTGTCTGTCTGTCTGTCTGTCTGTCTGTCTGTCTGTCTGTCTGTCTGTCTGTCTGTCTGTCTGTCTGTCTGTCTGTCTGTCTGTCTGTCTGTCTGTCTGTCTGTCTGTCTGTCTGTCTGTCTGTCTGTCTGTCTGTCTGTCTGTCTGTCTGTCTGTCTGTCTGTCTGTCTGTCTGTCTGTCTGTCTGTCTGTCTGTCTGTCTGTCTGTCTGTCTGTCTGTCTGTCTGTCTGTCTGTCTGTCTGTCTGTCTGTCTGTCTGTCTGTCTGTCTGTCTGTCTGTCTGTCTGTCTGTCTGTCTGTCTGTCTGTCTGTCTGTCTGTCTGTCTGTCTGTCTGTCTGTCTGTCTGTCTGTCTGTCTGTCTGTCTGTCTGTCTGTCTGTCTGTCTGTCTGTCTGTCTGTCTGTCTGTCTGTCTGTCTGTCTGTCTGTCTGTCTGTCTGTCTGTCTGTCTGTCTGTCTGTCTGTCTGTCTGTCTGTCTGTCTGTCTGTCTGTCTGTCTGTCTGTCTGTCTGTCTGTCTGTCTGTCTGTCTGTCTGTCTGTCTGTCTGTCTGTCTGTCTGTCTGTCTGTCTGTCTGTCTGTCTGTCTGTCTGTCTGTCTGTCTGTCTGTCTGTCTGTCTGTCTGTCTGTCTGTCTGTCTGTCTGTCTGTCTGTCTGTCTGTCTGTCTGTCTGTCTGTCTGTCTGTCTGTCTGTCTGTCTGTCTGTCTGTCTGTCTGTCTGTCTGTCTGTCTGTCTGTCTGTCTGTCTGTCTGTCTGTCTGTCTGTCTGTCTGTCTGTCTGTCTGTCTGTCTGTCTGTCTGTCTGTCTGTCTGTCTGTCTGTCTGTCTGTCTGTCTGTCTGTCTGTCTGTCTGTCTGTCTGTCTGTCTGTCTGTCTGTCTGTCTGTCTGTCTGTCTGTCTGTCTGTCTGTCTGTCTGTCTGTCTGTCTGTCTGTCTGTCTGTCTGTCTGTCTGTCTGTCTGTCTGTCTGTCTGTCTGTCTGTCTGTCTGTCTGTCTGTCTGTCTGTCTGTCTGTCTGTCTGTCTGTCTGTCTGTCTGTCTGTCTGTCTGTCTGTCTGTCTGTCTGTCTGTCTGTCTGTCTGTCTGTCTGTCTGTCTGTCTGTCTGTCTGTCTGTCTGTCTGTCTGTCTGTCTGTCTGTCTGTCTGTCTGTCTGTCTGTCTGTCTGTCTGTCTGTCTGTCTGTCTGTCTGTCTGTCTGTCTGTCTGTCTGTCTGTCTGTCTGTCTGTCTGTCTGTCTGTCTGTCTGTCTGTCTGTCTGTCTGTCTGTCTGTCTGTCTGTCTGTCTGTCTGTCTGTCTGTCTGTCTGTCTGTCTGTCTGTCTGTCTGTCTGTCTGTCTGTCTGTCTGTCTGTCTGTCTGTCTGTCTGTCTGTCTGTCTGTCTGTCTGTCTGTCTGTCTGTCTGTCTGTCTGTCTGTCTGTCTGTCTGTCTGTCTGTCTGTCTGTCTGTCTGTCTGTCTGTCTGTCTGTCTGTCTGTCTGTCTGTCTGTCTGTCTGTCTGTCTGTCTGTCTGTCTGTCTGTCTGTCTGTCTGTCTGTCTGTCTGTCTGTCTGTCTGTCTGTCTGTCTGTCTGTCTGTCTGTCTGTCTGTCTGTCTGTCTGTCTGTCTGTCTGTCTGTCTGTCTGTCTGTCTGTCTGTCTGTCTGTCTGTCTGTCTGTCTGTCTGTCTGTCTGTCTGTCTGTCTGTCTGTCTGTCTGTCTGTCTGTCTGTCTGTCTGTCTGTCTGTCTGTCTGTCTGTCTGTCTGTCTGTCTGTCTGTCTGTCTGTCTGTCTGTCTGTCTGTCTGTCTGTCTGTCTGTCTGTCTGTCTGTCTGTCTGTCTGTCTGTCTGTCTGTCTGTCTGTCTGTCTGTCTGTCTGTCTGTCTGTCTGTCTGTCTGTCTGTCTGTCTGTCTGTCTGTCTGTCTGTCTGTCTGTCTGTCTGTCTGTCTGTCTGTCTGTCTGTCTGTCTGTCTGTCTGTCTGTCTGTCTGTCTGTCTGTCTGTCTGTCTGTCTGTCTGTCTGTCTGTCTGTCTGTCTGTCTGTCTGTCTGTCTGTCTGTCTGTCTGTCTGTCTGTCTGTCTGTCTGTCTGTCTGTCTGTCTGTCTGTCTGTCTGTCTGTCTGTCTGTCTGTCTGTCTGTCTGTCTGTCTGTCTGTCTGTCTGTCTGTCTGTCTGTCTGTCTGTCTGTCTGTCTGTCTGTCTGTCTGTCTGTCTGTCTGTCTGTCTGTCTGTCTGTCTGTCTGTCTGTCTGTCTGTCTGTCTGTCTGTCTGTCTGTCTGTCTGTCTGTCTGTCTGTCTGTCTGTCTGTCTGTCTGTCTGTCTGTCTGTCTGTCTGTCTGTCTGTCTGTCTGTCTGTCTGTCTGTCTGTCTGTCTGTCTGTCTGTCTGTCTGTCTGTCTGTCTGTCTGTCTGTCTGTCTGTCTGTCTGTCTGTCTGTCTGTCTGTCTGTCTGTCTGTCTGTCTGTCTGTCTGTCTGTCTGTCTGTCTGTCTGTCTGTCTGTCTGTCTGTCTGTCTGTCTGTCTGTCTGTCTGTCTGTCTGTCTGTCTGTCTGTCTGTCTGTCTGTCTGTCTGTCTGTCTGTCTGTCTGTCTGTCTGTCTGTCTGTCTGTCTGTCTGTCTGTCTGTCTGTCTGTCTGTCTGTCTGTCTGTCTGTCTGTCTGTCTGTCTGTCTGTCTGTCTGTCTGTCTGTCTGTCTGTCTGTCTGTCTGTCTGTCTGTCTGTCTGTCTGTCTGTCTGTCTGTCTGTCTGTCTGTCTGTCTGTCTGTCTGTCTGTCTGTCTGTCTGTCTGTCTGTCTGTCTGTCTGTCTGTCTGTCTGTCTGTCTGTCTGTCTGTCTGTCTGTCTGTCTGTCTGTCTGTCTGTCTGTCTGTCTGTCTGTCTGTCTGTCTGTCTGTCTGTCTGTCTGTCTGTCTGTCTGTCTGTCTGTCTGTCTGTCTGTCTGTCTGTCTGTCTGTCTGTCTGTCTGTCTGTCTGTCTGTCTGTCTGTCTGTCTGTCTGTCTGTCTGTCTGTCTGTCTGTCTGTCTGTCTGTCTGTCTGTCTGTCTGTCTGTCTGTCTGTCTGTCTGTCTGTCTGTCTGTCTGTCTGTCTGTCTGTCTGTCTGTCTGTCTGTCTGTCTGTCTGTCTGTCTGTCTGTCTGTCTGTCTGTCTGTCTGTCTGTCTGTCTGTCTGTCTGTCTGTCTGTCTGTCTGTCTGTCTGTCTGTCTGTCTGTCTGTCTGTCTGTCTGTCTGTCTGTCTGTCTGTCTGTCTGTCTGTCTGTCTGTCTGTCTGTCTGTCTGTCTGTCTGTCTGTCTGTCTGTCTGTCTGTCTGTCTGTCTGTCTGTCTGTCTGTCTGTCTGTCTGTCTGTCTGTCTGTCTGTCTGTCTGTCTGTCTGTCTGTCTGTCTGTCTGTCTGTCTGTCTGTCTGTCTGTCTGTCTGTCTGTCTGTCTGTCTGTCTGTCTGTCTGTCTGTCTGTCTGTCTGTCTGTCTGTCTGTCTGTCTGTCTGTCTGTCTGTCTGTCTGTCTGTCTGTCTGTCTGTCTGTCTGTCTGTCTGTCTGTCTGTCTGTCTGTCTGTCTGTCTGTCTGTCTGTCTGTCTGTCTGTCTGTCTGTCTGTCTGTCTGTCTGTCTGTCTGTCTGTCTGTCTGTCTGTCTGTCTGTCTGTCTGTCTGTCTGTCTGTCTGTCTGTCTGTCTGTCTGTCTGTCTGTCTGTCTGTCTGTCTGTCTGTCTGTCTGTCTGTCTGTCTGTCTGTCTGTCTGTCTGTCTGTCTGTCTGTCTGTCTGTCTGTCTGTCTGTCTGTCTGTCTGTCTGTCTGTCTGTCTGTCTGTCTGTCTGTCTGTCTGTCTGTCTGTCTGTCTGTCTGTCTGTCTGTCTGTCTGTCTGTCTGTCTGTCTGTCTGTCTGTCTGTCTGTCTGTCTGTCTGTCTGTCTGTCTGTCTGTCTGTCTGTCTGTCTGTCTGTCTGTCTGTCTGTCTGTCTGTCTGTCTGTCTGTCTGTCTGTCTGTCTGTCTGTCTGTCTGTCTGTCTGTCTGTCTGTCTGTCTGTCTGTCTGTCTGTCTGTCTGTCTGTCTGTCTGTCTGTCTGTCTGTCTGTCTGTCTGTCTGTCTGTCTGTCTGTCTGTCTGTCTGTCTGTCTGTCTGTCTGTCTGTCTGTCTGTCTGTCTGTCTGTCTGTCTGTCTGTCTGTCTGTCTGTCTGTCTGTCTGTCTGTCTGTCTGTCTGTCTGTCTGTCTGTCTGTCTGTCTGTCTGTCTGTCTGTCTGTCTGTCTGTCTGTCTGTCTGTCTGTCTGTCTGTCTGTCTGTCTGTCTGTCTGTCTGTCTGTCTGTCTGTCTGTCTGTCTGTCTGTCTGTCTGTCTGTCTGTCTGTCTGTCTGTCTGTCTGTCTGTCTGTCTGTCTGTCTGTCTGTCTGTCTGTCTGTCTGTCTGTCTGTCTGTCTGTCTGTCTGTCTGTCTGTCTGTCTGTCTGTCTGTCTGTCTGTCTGTCTGTCTGTCTGTCTGTCTGTCTGTCTGTCTGTCTGTCTGTCTGTCTGTCTGTCTGTCTGTCTGTCTGTCTGTCTGTCTGTCTGTCTGTCTGTCTGTCTGTCTGTCTGTCTGTCTGTCTGTCTGTCTGTCTGTCTGTCTGTCTGTCTGTCTGTCTGTCTGTCTGTCTGTCTGTCTGTCTGTCTGTCTGTCTGTCTGTCTGTCTGTCTGTCTGTCTGTCTGTCTGTCTGTCTGTCTGTCTGTCTGTCTGTCTGTCTGTCTGTCTGTCTGTCTGTCTGTCTGTCTGTCTGTCTGTCTGTCTGTCTGTCTGTCTGTCTGTCTGTCTGTCTGTCTGTCTGTCTGTCTGTCTGTCTGTCTGTCTGTCTGTCTGTCTGTCTGTCTGTCTGTCTGTCTGTCTGTCTGTCTGTCTGTCTGTCTGTCTGTCTGTCTGTCTGTCTGTCTGTCTGTCTGTCTGTCTGTCTGTCTGTCTGTCTGTCTGTCTGTCTGTCTGTCTGTCTGTCTGTCTGTCTGTCTGTCTGTCTGTCTGTCTGTCTGTCTGTCTGTCTGTCTGTCTGTCTGTCTGTCTGTCTGTCTGTCTGTCTGTCTGTCTGTCTGTCTGTCTGTCTGTCTGTCTGTCTGTCTGTCTGTCTGTCTGTCTGTCTGTCTGTCTGTCTGTCTGTCTGTCTGTCTGTCTGTCTGTCTGTCTGTCTGTCTGTCTGTCTGTCTGTCTGTCTGTCTGTCTGTCTGTCTGTCTGTCTGTCTGTCTGTCTGTCTGTCTGTCTGTCTGTCTGTCTGTCTGTCTGTCTGTCTGTCTGTCTGTCTGTCTGTCTGTCTGTCTGTCTGTCTGTCTGTCTGTCTGTCTGTCTGTCTGTCTGTCTGTCTGTCTGTCTGTCTGTCTGTCTGTCTGTCTGTCTGTCTGTCTGTCTGTCTGTCTGTCTGTCTGTCTGTCTGTCTGTCTGTCTGTCTGTCTGTCTGTCTGTCTGTCTGTCTGTCTGTCTGTCTGTCTGTCTGTCTGTCTGTCTGTCTGTCTGTCTGTCTGTCTGTCTGTCTGTCTGTCTGTCTGTCTGTCTGTCTGTCTGTCTGTCTGTCTGTCTGTCTGTCTGTCTGTCTGTCTGTCTGTCTGTCTGTCTGTCTGTCTGTCTGTCTGTCTGTCTGTCTGTCTGTCTGTCTGTCTGTCTGTCTGTCTGTCTGTCTGTCTGTCTGTCTGTCTGTCTGTCTGTCTGTCTGTCTGTCTGTCTGTCTGTCTGTCTGTCTGTCTGTCTGTCTGTCTGTCTGTCTGTCTGTCTGTCTGTCTGTCTGTCTGTCTGTCTGTCTGTCTGTCTGTCTGTCTGTCTGTCTGTCTGTCTGTCTGTCTGTCTGTCTGTCTGTCTGTCTGTCTGTCTGTCTGTCTGTCTGTCTGTCTGTCTGTCTGTCTGTCTGTCTGTCTGTCTGTCTGTCTGTCTGTCTGTCTGTCTGTCTGTCTGTCTGTCTGTCTGTCTGTCTGTCTGTCTGTCTGTCTGTCTGTCTGTCTGTCTGTCTGTCTGTCTGTCTGTCTGTCTGTCTGTCTGTCTGTCTGTCTGTCTGTCTGTCTGTCTGTCTGTCTGTCTGTCTGTCTGTCTGTCTGTCTGTCTGTCTGTCTGTCTGTCTGTCTGTCTGTCTGTCTGTCTGTCTGTCTGTCTGTCTGTCTGTCTGTCTGTCTGTCTGTCTGTCTGTCTGTCTGTCTGTCTGTCTGTCTGTCTGTCTGTCTGTCTGTCTGTCTGTCTGTCTGTCTGTCTGTCTGTCTGTCTGTCTGTCTGTCTGTCTGTCTGTCTGTCTGTCTGTCTGTCTGTCTGTCTGTCTGTCTGTCTGTCTGTCTGTCTGTCTGTCTGTCTGTCTGTCTGTCTGTCTGTCTGTCTGTCTGTCTGTCTGTCTGTCTGTCTGTCTGTCTGTCTGTCTGTCTGTCTGTCTGTCTGTCTGTCTGTCTGTCTGTCTGTCTGTCTGTCTGTCTGTCTGTCTGTCTGTCTGTCTGTCTGTCTGTCTGTCTGTCTGTCTGTCTGTCTGTCTGTCTGTCTGTCTGTCTGTCTGTCTGTCTGTCTGTCTGTCTGTCTGTCTGTCTGTCTGTCTGTCTGTCTGTCTGTCTGTCTGTCTGTCTGTCTGTCTGTCTGTCTGTCTGTCTGTCTGTCTGTCTGTCTGTCTGTCTGTCTGTCTGTCTGTCTGTCTGTCTGTCTGTCTGTCTGTCTGTCTGTCTGTCTGTCTGTCTGTCTGTCTGTCTGTCTGTCTGTCTGTCTGTCTGTCTGTCTGTCTGTCTGTCTGTCTGTCTGTCTGTCTGTCTGTCTGTCTGTCTGTCTGTCTGTCTGTCTGTCTGTCTGTCTGTCTGTCTGTCTGTCTGTCTGTCTGTCTGTCTGTCTGTCTGTCTGTCTGTCTGTCTGTCTGTCTGTCTGTCTGTCTGTCTGTCTGTCTGTCTGTCTGTCTGTCTGTCTGTCTGTCTGTCTGTCTGTCTGTCTGTCTGTCTGTCTGTCTGTCTGTCTGTCTGTCTGTCTGTCTGTCTGTCTGTCTGTCTGTCTGTCTGTCTGTCTGTCTGTCTGTCTGTCTGTCTGTCTGTCTGTCTGTCTGTCTGTCTGTCTGTCTGTCTGTCTGTCTGTCTGTCTGTCTGTCTGTCTGTCTGTCTGTCTGTCTGTCTGTCTGTCTGTCTGTCTGTCTGTCTGTCTGTCTGTCTGTCTGTCTGTCTGTCTGTCTGTCTGTCTGTCTGTCTGTCTGTCTGTCTGTCTGTCTGTCTGTCTGTCTGTCTGTCTGTCTGTCTGTCTGTCTGTCTGTCTGTCTGTCTGTCTGTCTGTCTGTCTGTCTGTCTGTCTGTCTGTCTGTCTGTCTGTCTGTCTGTCTGTCTGTCTGTCTGTCTGTCTGTCTGTCTGTCTGTCTGTCTGTCTGTCTGTCTGTCTGTCTGTCTGTCTGTCTGTCTGTCTGTCTGTCTGTCTGTCTGTCTGTCTGTCTGTCTGTCTGTCTGTCTGTCTGTCTGTCTGTCTGTCTGTCTGTCTGTCTGTCTGTCTGTCTGTCTGTCTGTCTGTCTGTCTGTCTGTCTGTCTGTCTGTCTGTCTGTCTGTCTGTCTGTCTGTCTGTCTGTCTGTCTGTCTGTCTGTCTGTCTGTCTGTCTGTCTGTCTGTCTGTCTGTCTGTCTGTCTGTCTGTCTGTCTGTCTGTCTGTCTGTCTGTCTGTCTGTCTGTCTGTCTGTCTGTCTGTCTGTCTGTCTGTCTGTCTGTCTGTCTGTCTGTCTGTCTGTCTGTCTGTCTGTCTGTCTGTCTGTCTGTCTGTCTGTCTGTCTGTCTGTCTGTCTGTCTGTCTGTCTGTCTGTCTGTCTGTCTGTCTGTCTGTCTGTCTGTCTGTCTGTCTGTCTGTCTGTCTGTCTGTCTGTCTGTCTGTCTGTCTGTCTGTCTGTCTGTCTGTCTGTCTGTCTGTCTGTCTGTCTGTCTGTCTGTCTGTCTGTCTGTCTGTCTGTCTGTCTGTCTGTCTGTCTGTCTGTCTGTCTGTCTGTCTGTCTGTCTGTCTGTCTGTCTGTCTGTCTGTCTGTCTGTCTGTCTGTCTGTCTGTCTGTCTGTCTGTCTGTCTGTCTGTCTGTCTGTCTGTCTGTCTGTCTGTCTGTCTGTCTGTCTGTCTGTCTGTCTGTCTGTCTGTCTGTCTGTCTGTCTGTCTGTCTGTCTGTCTGTCTGTCTGTCTGTCTGTCTGTCTGTCTGTCTGTCTGTCTGTCTGTCTGTCTGTCTGTCTGTCTGTCTGTCTGTCTGTCTGTCTGTCTGTCTGTCTGTCTGTCTGTCTGTCTGTCTGTCTGTCTGTCTGTCTGTCTGTCTGTCTGTCTGTCTGTCTGTCTGTCTGTCTGTCTGTCTGTCTGTCTGTCTGTCTGTCTGTCTGTCTGTCTGTCTGTCTGTCTGTCTGTCTGTCTGTCTGTCTGTCTGTCTGTCTGTCTGTCTGTCTGTCTGTCTGTCTGTCTGTCTGTCTGTCTGTCTGTCTGTCTGTCTGTCTGTCTGTCTGTCTGTCTGTCTGTCTGTCTGTCTGTCTGTCTGTCTGTCTGTCTGTCTGTCTGTCTGTCTGTCTGTCTGTCTGTCTGTCTGTCTGTCTGTCTGTCTGTCTGTCTGTCTGTCTGTCTGTCTGTCTGTCTGTCTGTCTGTCTGTCTGTCTGTCTGTCTGTCTGTCTGTCTGTCTGTCTGTCTGTCTGTCTGTCTGTCTGTCTGTCTGTCTGTCTGTCTGTCTGTCTGTCTGTCTGTCTGTCTGTCTGTCTGTCTGTCTGTCTGTCTGTCTGTCTGTCTGTCTGTCTGTCTGTCTGTCTGTCTGTCTGTCTGTCTGTCTGTCTGTCTGTCTGTCTGTCTGTCTGTCTGTCTGTCTGTCTGTCTGTCTGTCTGTCTGTCTGTCTGTCTGTCTGTCTGTCTGTCTGTCTGTCTGTCTGTCTGTCTGTCTGTCTGTCTGTCTGTCTGTCTGTCTGTCTGTCTGTCTGTCTGTCTGTCTGTCTGTCTGTCTGTCTGTCTGTCTGTCTGTCTGTCTGTCTGTCTGTCTGTCTGTCTGTCTGTCTGTCTGTCTGTCTGTCTGTCTGTCTGTCTGTCTGTCTGTCTGTCTGTCTGTCTGTCTGTCTGTCTGTCTGTCTGTCTGTCTGTCTGTCTGTCTGTCTGTCTGTCTGTCTGTCTGTCTGTCTGTCTGTCTGTCTGTCTGTCTGTCTGTCTGTCTGTCTGTCTGTCTGTCTGTCTGTCTGTCTGTCTGTCTGTCTGTCTGTCTGTCTGTCTGTCTGTCTGTCTGTCTGTCTGTCTGTCTGTCTGTCTGTCTGTCTGTCTGTCTGTCTGTCTGTCTGTCTGTCTGTCTGTCTGTCTGTCTGTCTGTCTGTCTGTCTGTCTGTCTGTCTGTCTGTCTGTCTGTCTGTCTGTCTGTCTGTCTGTCTGTCTGTCTGTCTGTCTGTCTGTCTGTCTGTCTGTCTGTCTGTCTGTCTGTCTGTCTGTCTGTCTGTCTGTCTGTCTGTCTGTCTGTCTGTCTGTCTGTCTGTCTGTCTGTCTGTCTGTCTGTCTGTCTGTCTGTCTGTCTGTCTGTCTGTCTGTCTGTCTGTCTGTCTGTCTGTCTGTCTGTCTGTCTGTCTGTCTGTCTGTCTGTCTGTCTGTCTGTCTGTCTGTCTGTCTGTCTGTCTGTCTGTCTGTCTGTCTGTCTGTCTGTCTGTCTGTCTGTCTGTCTGTCTGTCTGTCTGTCTGTCTGTCTGTCTGTCTGTCTGTCTGTCTGTCTGTCTGTCTGTCTGTCTGTCTGTCTGTCTGTCTGTCTGTCTGTCTGTCTGTCTGTCTGTCTGTCTGTCTGTCTGTCTGTCTGTCTGTCTGTCTGTCTGTCTGTCTGTCTGTCTGTCTGTCTGTCTGTCTGTCTGTCTGTCTGTCTGTCTGTCTGTCTGTCTGTCTGTCTGTCTGTCTGTCTGTCTGTCTGTCTGTCTGTCTGTCTGTCTGTCTGTCTGTCTGTCTGTCTGTCTGTCTGTCTGTCTGTCTGTCTGTCTGTCTGTCTGTCTGTCTGTCTGTCTGTCTGTCTGTCTGTCTGTCTGTCTGTCTGTCTGTCTGTCTGTCTGTCTGTCTGTCTGTCTGTCTGTCTGTCTGTCTGTCTGTCTGTCTGTCTGTCTGTCTGTCTGTCTGTCTGTCTGTCTGTCTGTCTGTCTGTCTGTCTGTCTGTCTGTCTGTCTGTCTGTCTGTCTGTCTGTCTGTCTGTCTGTCTGTCTGTCTGTCTGTCTGTCTGTCTGTCTGTCTGTCTGTCTGTCTGTCTGTCTGTCTGTCTGTCTGTCTGTCTGTCTGTCTGTCTGTCTGTCTGTCTGTCTGTCTGTCTGTCTGTCTGTCTGTCTGTCTGTCTGTCTGTCTGTCTGTCTGTCTGTCTGTCTGTCTGTCTGTCTGTCTGTCTGTCTGTCTGTCTGTCTGTCTGTCTGTCTGTCTGTCTGTCTGTCTGTCTGTCTGTCTGTCTGTCTGTCTGTCTGTCTGTCTGTCTGTCTGTCTGTCTGTCTGTCTGTCTGTCTGTCTGTCTGTCTGTCTGTCTGTCTGTCTGTCTGTCTGTCTGTCTGTCTGTCTGTCTGTCTGTCTGTCTGTCTGTCTGTCTGTCTGTCTGTCTGTCTGTCTGTCTGTCTGTCTGTCTGTCTGTCTGTCTGTCTGTCTGTCTGTCTGTCTGTCTGTCTGTCTGTCTGTCTGTCTGTCTGTCTGTCTGTCTGTCTGTCTGTCTGTCTGTCTGTCTGTCTGTCTGTCTGTCTGTCTGTCTGTCTGTCTGTCTGTCTGTCTGTCTGTCTGTCTGTCTGTCTGTCTGTCTGTCTGTCTGTCTGTCTGTCTGTCTGTCTGTCTGTCTGTCTGTCTGTCTGTCTGTCTGTCTGTCTGTCTGTCTGTCTGTCTGTCTGTCTGTCTGTCTGTCTGTCTGTCTGTCTGTCTGTCTGTCTGTCTGTCTGTCTGTCTGTCTGTCTGTCTGTCTGTCTGTCTGTCTGTCTGTCTGTCTGTCTGTCTGTCTGTCTGTCTGTCTGTCTGTCTGTCTGTCTGTCTGTCTGTCTGTCTGTCTGTCTGTCTGTCTGTCTGTCTGTCTGTCTGTCTGTCTGTCTGTCTGTCTGTCTGTCTGTCTGTCTGTCTGTCTGTCTGTCTGTCTGTCTGTCTGTCTGTCTGTCTGTCTGTCTGTCTGTCTGTCTGTCTGTCTGTCTGTCTGTCTGTCTGTCTGTCTGTCTGTCTGTCTGTCTGTCTGTCTGTCTGTCTGTCTGTCTGTCTGTCTGTCTGTCTGTCTGTCTGTCTGTCTGTCTGTCTGTCTGTCTGTCTGTCTGTCTGTCTGTCTGTCTGTCTGTCTGTCTGTCTGTCTGTCTGTCTGTCTGTCTGTCTGTCTGTCTGTCTGTCTGTCTGTCTGTCTGTCTGTCTGTCTGTCTGTCTGTCTGTCTGTCTGTCTGTCTGTCTGTCTGTCTGTCTGTCTGTCTGTCTGTCTGTCTGTCTGTCTGTCTGTCCGTCTGTCTGTCTGTTGAAATCACGTTTTTGGCAATAATCCGGAACCAATTTAAACGCTTGGGGTACCAAAAGTTGTGGAATTCTCCTAGGCAGAAACTGATGGATTTTTTTTTTGAAATCGGTTAAGTATTTTAAAAGATATGAGTGAAATGTAAAGGTACCTCAAAAATAATGGTGAATTTTACACAAAAAAATGCTATAACTTGACACCTGTTGAATGAATGAGATCGAAACTTGGAATTTTATGTAATTTTATCATTCCTAACACTCACAAAAAATTTGGGCGGAATCGCACAATGGGGAAATGCACCAGAAATTTAACCCAAAATTTTAAAATGATTTATCTTGGCTCATGGTTGCCATATTCAAATAAAATTTTAAATAAGTTCATATTTTATTGTTCTCAACGTTTTGCTGGTTATTTTGGTACCAATTATGGCCAAATCGGTCAAGGGGTTAAGAAGCAATGAGCAATTGAGATGAGTTTCAATATAAACCTCCATGATATGACGTGGCTGCGCGCCATTTTGTAGTTGTTGATGCTTATTTGGCTTGTTAGTAGTTATTTGTTACAATAGAAGTAAAAAATACGTAGTATGTGTCATACACGTGGTTGATTTTATATAATTTTCATACATACATACTAGACTGCCCAGAAAAAAACAAAGTTGTTATTTTCTTGGGGGATACCTGCGAATTTTGTTCCTTTTTGTGCAAAAAAATTTCGGTTTTTTTTTGGGATTTTTAAAATAATATCTAGAGGTCGCGATCTCGCGTTTTATAACGATTTATTTTTTTTGAGTTTTTTATTATTTTAAATTGTTAAATATGATTAATATGATAAAATATTAATAATTTCAGACAAAAAAAAAATAAATTAAAAATTAAATATCGCTCATTCCATGAGATGTCTCCCAGCATCTAATCAAATGTTCTTTAATTTATTTGAAATTTCGCACACAGGTACACTATGGAGCAATTAAAATAAATTCGTTTTTAGTTTCGCGAAAATCCACGAATTCGCGAACGCGAATATATTCGCGAATTCACGGATTTTCTCGGAACTAACAACTGATTTATTTTAATAGCTTCATAGTGTTCATGTGTGCAAAATTTCAAATAAATTAAGGAACATTTGATTAGATGCTGGGAGACATCTCATGGAATGAGCGATATTTAATTTTTAATTTAATTTTTTTTTGTCTGAAATTATTAATATTTTATCATATTAATCATATTTAACAATTTAAAATAATAAAAAACTCAAAAAAAATAAATCGTTATAAAACGCGAGATCGCGACCTCTAGATATTATTTTAAAAATCCCAAAAAAAAACCGAAATTTTTTTGCACAAAAAGGAACAAAATTTGCAGGTATCCCCCAAGAAAATAAAAACTTCGCTTTTTTTCTGGGCAGTCTAATACATACTCATAAAATATATTTTTTTTTGTTTTTTAAATATTTATGCACTATGGTTCCGGTCATCGCTTTTCTTGGCCAAAATTACAAAACTGGAAAAATTTCTGGTTTGAAATAGGTTTTGTGTTAAAAATTGTTATAATTTTTTTGTTTTCCATGTAGAGTATTAGATCAGTTCGATTACCTTACTACAATCTACTAATTTTTACTCATTTTACTACAGCTGGAATTTTTCAATACAAAAAGTAAACAAGACTTTCCAGTTGTATTAAAAAATAGTAAGAAATTTAGGTAGTCGAATATACCTATTATAAGAAATTTTTTATATTTAAATTTAAAAAATAATTTAAAAAATTTTAAAAAATACGTTTTTTTTATTTTTATCTAAATTTGTTTTTGGACGGTAAATAAGTGTATACAAAAACAAAATATATTTTCTGTTGTTTGTAAGTGTTTATGATTTTCTATAAAATCAATTTTGGCCAAGAAAGGTCGTCTGCGTCTTGTGCATTGGTTAACATTGTGGAGGGTATTTAAAGATTCGGCACAACCGAATATAGCTTTCTTACTTGTTTTAATTAAGTTTTTAATTGTGTCAAGAAAAACAATATTTAAAAAAATTAAAAAAGAAGTTTAATTTTTTTTTACAAAAACCCCTTTTTTTAGACTTTTACCAAATATATGTATTAGACTGCCCAGAAAAAAAGCGAAGTTTTTATTTTCTTGGGGGATACCTGCAAATTTTGTTCCTTTTTGTGCAAAAAAATTTCGGTTTTTTTTTGGGATTTTTAAAATAATATCTAGAGGTCGCGATCTCGCGTTTTATAACGATTTATTTTTTTTGAGTTTTTTATTATTTTAAATTGTTAAATATGATTAATATGATAAAATATTAATAATTTCAGACAAAAAAAAAATTAAATTAAAAATTAAATATCGCTCATTCCATGAGATGTCTCCCAGCATCTAATCAAATGTTCCTTAATTTATTTGAAATTTTGCACACATGAACACTATGAAGCTATTAAAATATATCAGTTGTTAGTTCCGAGAAATCCGTGAATTCGCGAATATATTCGCGTTCGCGAATTCGTGGATTTTCGCGAAACTAAAAACGAATTTATTTTAATTGCTCCATAGTGTACCTGTGTGCGAAATTTCAAATAAATTAAAGAACATTTGATTAGATGCTGGGAGACATCTCATGGAATGAGCGATATTTAATTTTTAATTTATTTTTTTTTTGTCTGAAATTATTAATATTTTATCATATTAATCATATTTAACAATTTAAAATAATAAAAAACTCAAAAAAAATAAATCGTTATAAAACGCGAGATCGCGACCTCTAGATATTATTTTAAAAATCCCAAAAAAAAACCGAAATTTTTTTGCACAAAAAGGAACAAAATTCGCAGGTATCCCCCAAGAAAATAACAACTTTGTTTTTTTCTGGGCAGTCTAATATGTATGCCTTAAAGACCTAGACAAGTTTAATAAAGATGATTTCAAACTTTTTTATACATTTACAAAAAACTATATACTAAATGAGAATTTTAAAAACTAAGAGAAAAAACAATTAAAATTTTATTAAATTATTAACTTAAATTTTTTTTTTAATTTTTGAGTAAATTTTTAATTGCGTCAATTAAAAAAATAAGTCAAATTTTTTTTGGAAATATTGTTTTCCCCATATTTTTTTCTGTGTGCTCTCACACATGCTCATTGATTAAATTGCAAAACTTTAAATTAATTTCTACTGCAAATTAAATTACAAACTTGTAATTATCAATATTTACATGCCTTAATATGTAGTCAATTACTTGTTCATATATATTTATGAAATTTTACCTCATTAATTGGAATTTGCAATTTAATTTTTGATTATGTATTATAAAATTTGAGGTGTAAGAATATTTAAGAACAAATTTTAAAAACTTAACAAAAAATTTAAAATTTGAACTTTTAAGTTTGGATCAGATTCTGGTAACTGATTTTCACCTAAAAAGAAACCACACAAGGATCATATTGGTAAAGCTTATGACTAATGTGAGTGAGCGTTTTTATAGCCTTCGCTCTACACCATTTACAGATGTAATTCGAAAAAGATCAATTGTAATTCGAAGATTCTATTTGTAATTCGAAGATTCCATTTGTAATTCGAAGATTCCATTTGTAATTCGAAGATTCCATTTGTAATTCGAATACTCCAATTGTAATTCGAAGATTCCATTTGTAATTCGAAGATTCCAATTGTAATTCGAAAAAGATCAATTGTAATTCGAAAAAGATCAATTGTAATTCGAAAAAGATCAATTGTAATTCGAAAAAGATCAATTGTAATTCGTAAAAGATCAATTGTAATTCGTAAAAGATCAATTGTAATTCGAAGATTCCAATTGTAATTCGAAAAATATCAATGGAAATACAGTTGATATTTTTCGAATTACAATTGGAATCTTCGAATTACAATTGATCTTTTACGAATTACAATTGATCTTTTACGAATTACAATTGATCTTTTTCGAATTACAATTGATCTTTTTCGAATTACAACTGATCTTTTTCGAATTACAATTGATCTTTTACGAATTACAATTGGAATCTTCGAATTACAAATGGAATCTTCGAATTACAACTGGAGTATTCGAATTACAAATGGAATCTTCGAATTACAAATGGAATCTTCGAATTACAAATGGAATCTTCGAATTACAAATAGAATCTTCGAATTACAATTGATCTTTTACGAATTACATCTGTAAATGGTGTAGTGTTAGTTTACGACCTCATAAAGTATATATGGGGCATTCCAGGCCAAATCACTCACTTTTAGACCTGACCACCTTCGATTATTTTTTTTTTTTTGATATATACGTATTAAATACAACTTGCTCTCAAATTCAGATTTTTATACAATGATGGTGTTGAGTAATCAATTTTTTCAAAATGGCGATTTTTTCAAAAAAATTTAATTTTCAATTAATTTTGACCAGAAAAACATAAAGATATCTCAAAAAAAGTTGGACAACATTTTTTTGGCATTTAAATGTAGTTTTGGAAAAAAAATAATAAAAAATTATTCGAAGTAACTATCACTTATTTTTTAACGTTTAAAATCTATTTTTAAAAAAGTCCGAAACCTTCGATTTTTTTTTGTTAAAAACTCTTAAAACTCTACTCTAAATTACGCAACTTTTAAGCCATAAGTCGAGATGTGATCACTAGTCCTTCTATTTTTTTTTTTTTTTTAATTTGAAAATTTTACATTTTTTTTTGATTTTGTTTTAATTTATATGTTGCTCCAAAAAAAATAAATTGGTAGATATTAACACTTACTTACCCTATATATATTCATTTGTGAATTAGCATATATCGCACAAAAATTTAGGTTGATCGGACATGGGTAAGGCGTGCCGCAGAGGCCTTGAATTTTACAAAACAGATTACAAGAAAAAATATGACTTTTTTTTCTGTTTTCTCAATTTTTTTGGTATTTAAATTTAAATTTGAATTCAAAGGGTTACAAAATTAAGATTTGGAGTAAAATGTCTCTCTAATAAGATACTAAAAACTAAAATCGAATGAAAATCAGATAAGTTATTAAAACTTCCCCAGGCATCTAACGTGTGGCAGACAAATTGGTTATGGAATACAATCCGATTTATGAAATTCATTGAAAATTTCTATTGTAATAACATTTTTTTTATTCTTCAAGTTCAAATGTAATTAGATTACTAGGAAAATCGTTATCTGTAGTGACAGTCAAGCTGCACTCAAGGCACTGAGTTCTCCAATCACAACGTCTAAAATTGTCCAAGAGTGCAGGCGCAGACTCAATGAGGTCTCATGTGAGAACAGGGTCTGCCTCTTGTGGGTTCCGGGTCATAGGGGAATACGGGGAAATGAGATTGCCGATTCTTTGGCAAACATTGGCTCCGATACAATTCCTCACAATCCGGAGCCT
Source organism: Pegoplata infirma (assembly GCA_963921195.1). Taxonomy (NCBI): domain Eukaryota; kingdom Metazoa; phylum Arthropoda; class Insecta; order Diptera; family Anthomyiidae; genus Pegoplata; species Pegoplata infirma. The sequence continues at coordinate 47,105,498 of OY992539.1, read as the reverse complement.
CAGATTGGTATAGGCTTGACGTGGATGATGCGTTGGATAGACTCTCACATGAAATCAATTTTCATGGAAAGATGGTCCAATGAGTTAACATGTAGGAATACTAAATGTTTTGTGATAAGGCCAGACAAGAAAGTGGCAAACTATTTACTCAGTCTGAGTAGAAAAGACTGTCGCAAACTTACTGGCCTAATTACGGGACACAATGCCTGTGCTCGTCATATGACGAGATTGGGTGTCTTATCAGACCCTCTTTGTGCAGCTTGTCTTGAGGATGAGGACACAACAGAACACTACGTCTGTTATTGCCCAGCTTTCTCAAGATCAAGACTGCGGATAATGGGCTCTGATATTTTGTCGATGGACATGGTCCATGGACTTCCCTTGTCTGACTTTCTCAGGTTTGTGAATGCAACTGAGAAGTTCTGAGCAAGCACCTTTCACTCTCTTTAAACTTTCTCTCATTCTTTACTAATCTTTCCTTCTAGGGTATGGTACAATGGACTATTTTAAGTCTGAGCGCCATGGACTCGCCTAGCTTTCTTTCAAGGCTTGTACAACCCACCCTCAACTCAACTCAACTCAAAAACTAGTATTTTCCATATTGTGTTTTGCTAACATATTTAAGTTAATGATAAAAATACCTGCATTTTCAACACCCTTTTGAAATCTCTATTTTAAATTTTTATACCCTCCAACAACAGTATGGGGGTATACTCACTTTGTCATTCCGTTTATAACGCATAAAAATATCGGTCGGGGACCCCATAAAGTATATATATTATTGATCTATGACCGATTCTAAGTCGTTCTATGAATGTCCGTCCGTCCGTCCGTCTGTATAAAGCACGATTCAGTCCAAAATAAAAGTGCTAGACCCCTGAAAATTGGCAAGAATATGTCAAATGTTCATAGGCCGGTTAAGTTCGGAAATGGGCAAAATCGGGCTAGGGCGAAAAAAGTTCCCCCTTAACGAACTAAAAAAACCTATTAAAAAACGTAATTTTTACATATTTTTTGCCATTTTTGTTAAACAAATGAAACCTTTTTGTGTCAGAAGGGGTTTAAACTCCTGCACTTAGACCCAGAAGGCTGGAAAATTTAGTGTTTTTCTGCCCGCCCCCTTTTGTGGGCGTGGATTTAAAAAAATCATTAAAATAATGAGAAAATGGTATTACTTACTAAATTGCAAAAAGCTAATAAATTATTTAACATTTATCGCGATGGGTAAAGTATCTCCCACCACCCTCACCGAGCCCCCCCAAAACAAAAACGACCCTAGATTTTTTATATGTTTTAACATGTTGGAGGGTATCACAGATTCGGCATAGCACTCTCACTTGTTTTTTTTTTTTGGTTTTAAAATTTGGAAAAACCAAAAAAATATTACACTGAAACATGAATAATGAAAACTTTCACTACACTGATAGAAATTTGTACATGACAATAATGAAAATCTACATTAATGTTATGAAAAATGACGTTAAAAAGGAACCTATGTAAGGTTTCATTGAATTAATGAAATAGGTATCATAAAATATAATTGGAAGAATAAGTTTAATTAAATTAATGAAAATCGTTCATACAAAATATAAAATAATATTTTATGAAAATTTTTCATTACTTTAATGAAAAAAGTATTTAATTCTTATGAAATACTTTCATTAAATAATTCCTACTTTTTATTTTTGAAATAAAATACTTTCATTGAATAAATGCTACTTTTATTTTTAAAATTAAATATTTGCATGAAATCTGTAAAGATCTTTTTATAGAATTAAAAATAATAGAATTAAAAATAATAAAATAATATGAAGAGTTTTTCTATCAGTGTACAGTAGATAATTTCAAAAATGGGACTCGTATTCAAGTGGCATGACACTCGTTAGATGCATGGGGAAGTTGTAATAACTTGGCTGATTTTCAACCGATTTTAGTTTTTTGTACCTTAAAAGAGAGACATTTTACTCCAAATCTTAATTCTTTAACTCTTTGAATTCAAACTTAACTCAAATCGAAAAAAAATTATCAAAAAGGCATATTTTCCCCTTTTAATTCGTTTTTAAATTTCATGACCGATGCACTATAGGGAATTTATAAGGAATTGTTGTCCAAAAGTCCATTTTTGATGTGTTCAAAAAATTTTTTTTCGGATGCCATTATACAGTAAACTATATAAAAGTAAGGTAGCACACATATTTTTGTACACCAAACTCTTTTACTGCTAGTACGGAGGCGTCAAAAACAAAATTTAATTTTTTATTATTTTTTTTTTAATTTTGGAGAACATAACTTATTACAAAATTAACGTACTTAAAATCCTGTATTAAAATCATTTGAAATTAATTTCAATTATAAATAGAGCAAATAAATATATTTTGTACAAAGTACAGGTTTAAAATGTTGATTTATGTATTTTTTTAATTTTTCTATTTAATTAATTTTTTTCTTTTTTAAACCAAATATATTTGTGGACTGCTACTTTTTTTTGCATATAATTGCATACTCCCATATCTCTATGAGGTATTGGGAAACTCTTTGTGAGTAAGATGTATTCATCCGCCCATGGGGAAAAGATATTTAGTGATGTCCGTCCGACCGTCTGTCTGTCTGACTGTCTGGGGAATGCACGATGCTGTCCAAACCAAAAGAGCTAGCCGCATGATGTATGGCACGAATATGTCCTATAGTCTTACGATGTTCAAGTTCGTAAATGGGCAAAATTGGAACATGTGAAAAAAAGCTCCCCCTTAAATAACTTAGTCTACCTACGCAAAATCCCATATTTTACATTTTTTTTGTACATTTGCTTAAAAATTAAAAAAAAATACGCCACAAGAAGTTCAAAGCCCTGCACTTGGACCAAAGGCACTAGAAAAATTAATTTTTTGCCCGCCCCCTTTTGTGGGCGTGGATGTAAAAACTATTGACAAAATTATATTACAAAATTGCATTAAAAACACGATTTATTAGGCCAGATCATGCCAATTTTTTATACAGAGCCTTAAGACTTACCGCCAAATAAACTTGCCAAATTTTGAGGCAATATCCCAACTTTTGGAGTTTTGGCCAGAAAATACCAGAAAATTCCCTATAGTGCGATGTAGCACACCTTAGACATGTCCGATTATCCTGAAATTTCGTGAGATGTATTTCTACATCCAAATAAATACATCTTTGTAAGTGGAGTTGCTTATTTTTACTTATTTTTTTTGGAGCAACATATACAGTAAACCAGAGTCAAAAAAAAAAGAAAAGTGCAATATTCAAAATTTGAAAAATTTAGAGTAGAATTTTTATTGAAGGTTTGGGACTTTTTCAAAAAGTCGATTTTAATTTTGAAACGTTAAAAAATAAGTGATAATTATTATGAATAATTTTTTCATATTCCCTAGTAAAAATATTATGCTAATTTTACTAAATAGATCTAATTTGATCCGTAAAATGGTTGTATCAAATAATATCTAATTGTTTTACTTTAGATCAAAAAATATAAAAATTGATACAATTTGATCCGGAATTTGGTCAAATTTAATTATATCTAACTGATCTTATAATATCTATTTTTATATAATTTGATGAACAAAACCTAAATACGAATCTAATCATATATGAAGCATTATCTAACCATATAAAGTGCATCAACCGTATCAAAATGATATATATAATTTTATATAAATTAATATGGAAGCATATTAACTCATATAAGATTGTATCAAATTATATATGATTATATCAGAAAATTTTTATCGGGTTGATTTTCTAAAACTACATTTAAATACCAACAAAACGTGGTCCAACCTTTTTTACGACATCTTTATTTTTTACTGGTCAAAATTAATTGAAAACTTCAATTTTTTCATTTTGTTTTTTTAATCGCCAAATTGATTACTCAATACCACCCTGGTATACAAGGCTGAAAATTTTAGTGAAAGTTGCATCTAATGCGTACTAAAACATATCTAAAAAAAAATTATTCGAAGGGGGTCGGGTCTAAAAGTGGGTGATTTGGCCTGGAATGCCCCATATATATTCATGATCCTCGATCGATTTTAAGACGATCTAGCGATGTCCGTCCGTCTGTTGAAAACACGTTAACTTTTACAAGACGTTACTGAGGCTGTTGAAGATTGCCATATACGCTGAACATTTACCTGGGGGTTATCGCGTAACTTTTTTCGAAAGAAATCGTTCGAATTCGGAAATTTTCAACATGTCGTAACAATAAATTCGTTTATCCAAAATTATATTTTTTATATTGTAACATTATTTGAAGAAGACCTGATAGGCTCTAAGGAATTTTGTTACTAAAAAATATATTTCTTTTAATTATTTTTCAAAAGAAAATTCTGTTCGAAAACGTTTCCGTTTCGAATCGAAATACGCGGTTACCCCCCGGTCAGGTTGTATTGCAATTCAGCGAAATCGGTCTAGTGGTCCAAAAGCTATTAGCTATTTCTTTAAAATTTAATTAAATTTTTTTTCAGTGTACTTATTTTAGTTAATAAATTCAGCTTTCTCGTTAAATTCATATTCATACAAAATAATTAATTAAAAATTTAGGTCATTTATAGAAACATCAATCAAAACATATGCATAAATATATCTTTATATAAATTTAAATGAGAAACGAAAAGTTTTCGGAAAGTTTTTTGGGATGAAAACTTCAAATATTTTTGGACATTAAAAATCTATATGAATTTAAATTTCATTTTTAATATATGAGGAGATCCGTTTTAGACTTAAATTTTGAGGTAAAAAAGATGTGATTTTTGTTTTGATGGCACATCGATGAAAGTTGGCATAAATATTAGAAGCTATTTAAGAATAAGAAATTCGTTCGCGTCAATTAAATCGCGCAAGGGGGTCAAAAGTTATGGCTGTTTTAAGATTTAGCGGTTTTAAAAATCTTAAAAATATTTTAAAGATTTTTTTTCCTACACATTTGTTGCATGCGTTATTAAAACATGCCAGGATACATCATTTCTTCTAAGATATATGATATAAATTTAACCCTTTAATGACCAAACGATTTAAAAAAAAAATATCTAAGTGCCTAAAATCGCGATTAATTCGCGGTAAAAGAAAAGTTTCACAATTTTTTATAACATATTTAGGCAATGCGCGTTGGTATTACTGAAGAAAATCACGAAAAATCGTATCATTGTACCAGTAGTATAAAAAAAATTGGTGATGCTTTTTTGTAACAAGAAAATTTAACATGGTCCAAAAAATCTATAATCATCAAAATTTTTTAATCCGCCTCTGATTTTATGATGACACATCAAGTGGGCTTTCATTTAAAAAAAATTTCATCCGATTTCGTGTAAAGCCTTGGATGTGCCAGATCAAAACAGGTTTAGATAAAATCATCGCGCTTTCCGCTCAGAATGGCTAAAAGTAAAAAGTCAAAAAGCAAATCAGTTCTACTCGTTAAGGCACGTCTTTTGGTGTATTAAAATGAACATGATGCATTAATTGCTACTAAAAAAAATAGGAAACAGATTTGCAAATTTCGCACAATTTTCAAAAATGCCATAAAATTTTTGCAATTTATTTTTTATAAACCCGCCACTGATTTTTTTATGTAAACTCACAAAAAACTCGGTTTACGCAAGAGTCCACCAAATTTCGAATGAAACCGCGAATGTGCCTCGCGAAAAACTGGTATTTTAAAAAAATTACGTTTTTTCTTGCGAACTTTGATCTGCTGACACTCCTTAACTATTCGTGGCACATTAACGGGATTAATTCCAAAATGTTAAAAATTACAACAGCTACCAACTCTAGTTCAACTTTTTTCATTTTATAGAGGGGGCCGAAATCCCTGATCAAAAAACCTCGAAAATTTAAAAACTCTTAATTTTTGGTTTCAAAATTTAACCGTCTTATAACTTCTTACCAAGCGATGAAGCATCTACCAAACCAACATTCAAATAATCTCTTATATGTACTGACTTTGTGTTATGCCGGAAAAGATTGAAATATAAGGAGAACTTAAAAAAAAAGCGAAAGAATGTAAAAACTATTGATTATTTCAAGCCATTTTTATCGATTTTTCAACTTTAACCCTCTGTAACTTTTACGGATAAAGTCGGGTAATCCTTAAACATTGCTCAGTGATGGTTCAAGGTCTTGTTTACACAACTGCATTTACAGTTTTTCTTAATTCCAAAACCTGCCGGTTTTTCATAACATTTATTTCAGTTTCACTGAGTTGAAATTTAAAAAAGATTTCCTGATATACCAAATAAAAAAAATAGAAAGTTCTAAACTTTTCAAGAACTTTCATGTGTAAAATATGTATAATAAATTTACTGGTAAGATATTTCAATGTACAAAATATTTTTGTTAGTGTAAAGTATATATTAGAGATGGGCGCGTGAGTGATTTTTGACTCACACTCAGTCACGCTCACGACAGGAATTTTTGAATCACGCACACTCACTCACGAGAATATTTTTTCTACTCACACTCACTCACAATCACGTGAGTAAATTTAAATCAACTCACGTGCACTCACGCAAGCTTCACTCACACTCACGTTCACTCACACTCACGAAAATTTCTAAAACTATAATTTCAAAAATCTTTCCAAAATTTTCAGCAAAATTTACAGTTCAGCGAAATTTTACATTTTTTTGTTGCTTTTTTTGGGACGAAATCATAAATTAAGCCAAATTTTAAAATTTTTTTTATGCTTTTTTGGAATATAAAGAGAAAATAATTCACGCAAACTCACGCAAAAAAAATGACTCACGCACACTCACTCACGCAAAAATCTTACTCACGCACACTCACTCACGTAATTTTTTGCTCCACTCACAATCACGTGAGTAAAATTGAAATCAGTCACACTCACGCGTGATCACGCGTGATTCACGTGAATCAAGCTCTAATCTGCTCATGTGCCCATCTCTAGTATATGTTATACAGTTCTTAAAGGCAGTATTAGAAATTACATGTTATAATGTATAAATACATAAACAAAATAAATGCCTAACTGTAGGCACGTGTAAACTTTAAAATATGTTGCCTACTTTAAGGCCGTAATGAAAACATGATTCTATCTTATATACATACATTCAACAATTAACAAAAAAAAATTCTACAAAATCGTTTTATCCTTAAATTACCTACACAATAATATAATTTATACAATTTTCATCCGAATACTACTTAATAAAGGAATTTATTCATACAATACAAACAAAAAAACGAAAGAAAAAAGAAACGCAAACACACACACAAAGTTTTATCTTCTTAACAAATAACCAGAAAAATCTTTAAGTAGAAGAAAAACAACAAATAAAGAACAATCATAAATTTTGAAAATGAAATTGAAAAAGAATAGCAAAAGATTTTCTTTTTTTTATTTTTATTCATTTTATATTTTTCAAATGAATTATTGATTACTTTTGTTAAAAAGAGAATTTAATATTGCAAATAAAAAAAAAAAAAACAGAATAAATACGTAAGAAATTTATACTTAAAACTGACAAGTGGTAAGCCCAACTGCGAGACATGCCATGATTTTGAAGGGAATTTCATTAACATATTTTGTTGTTTTTTTTTTTTTATATATCGTTTGGTTTCTCCCATGCTGTGTAAGAGCAATCTAAAATGTATAATAATGATTTCAGGAGGCAGAAATAAAAAAAAAAAAAATATTTCGCTTTTCTTTATACGCATATAAATACATTGTAAATTAATTGAAGATGGAATTTAAATTTAAAAAAATATTTTAAGCAAATTTTATTAAAGTCCAATTATAACGATAGCACTTATTGAATGATTTTCGGTAATAAATATGAGCAAATACACAAAAAAATTATGTCATTAACTGTTTGTAGTTTATTTAAAAAATTTTACGTTTAGTCGTTTTTAAAAGAAAAAACATTTATTTGATGTTCAGTTTTAAATAATGACTACTTCTGTCCTTTGTTTCAAAAATAACACATTAAAAAATAAAGACTTTCATTAACATTTAATTTTTAAAGTCATTTATTTTTGTTCTGTAAGTAAAACTTCTGATTATTCTTTAAATTTTTAATGATTTGTGTAAGTAATATTTTTTAAAAATTTTTGGTATTTTTTAATGAGATATCATTAGTTTTTACCTACAAAAGTAGGTTATGTTTTTGTAGAAAAAAAAAATTCAAAAAATTATTTATAGAAATATAAAAACATATTTGTATCAAGTGACTTTGGCACGATGGGTAGAGTGTCTGGCCAGAATGTAGTTGATTGCGGGATCGATTCCCCAAAATTTTTAAAAAAATATTTCAATAAAAAATTGTAAAAAATAACCTACGAAATCATTAATTTTTATTGTTTTCGTAGGTTATTTTTTTGAAATTTGTTGGTAAAAATAACAAAACTATCAATAATTTTTAATGTTTTCGTAGGTTATTTTTTTCGAATTTGTTGGTAAAAAAGAATGAAAAAAACTAATTTTTTAATGTTTAATATTATTTATTTTAAAAAATGTTGTCAACAGTAAAAAATAAATGTTGATGTTTGTTAAAACAAGTGAATAATTACTGGGATGGTTTTCAAGTGTTTATTCACTGGTTTTAAGTGTGTTTTTCATTTGTTTTTGCCTAAAAAATATTTTGAGTGTACAAAAGTAGGTTATTTTTTTGTAGAAACAAAAATTCAAAAAATTATTTATAGAAATATAAAAACTGATTTGTATCAAGTGACTTTGGCACGATGGGTAGAGTGTCTGGCCAGAATGTAGTTGATTGCTGGATCGATTTTATTAAAAATTTTTAAAAAAATATTTGAATAGAAAATTGTAAAAAATAACCTACGAAATCATTAATTTTTAATGTTTTCGTAGGTTATTTTTTTCGAATTTGTTGGTGAAAATAACAGAACTATCATTAATTTTTAATGTTTTCGTAGGTTATTTTTTTCGAATTTGTTGGTAAAAAAGAATAAAAAAAACGTAATTTTTTAATGTTCAATGTTACTTATTTTAGAAAATTTTGTCAACAGTAAAAAACAAATGTTGATGTTTGTTAAAACAAACGAATATTTACTGGGATGGTTTTCAATAGTTTATTCACTGGTTTTAAGTGTGTTTTTCATTTGTTTTTGCTTTCAAAATATTTTGAGTGCACTTTTAGACGCGAACCCCTTTGATTAATTTTTTCTTTGATATGTTTAAGAAATTATTAAATGCAACTTGCTCTTAAATTTTCATATTTTTATACCATGTTGGTGTCGAGTAATCAATTTTTCAAAATGGCGATTTATTCAAAACTATTAAAAAATTGAAATTTTCAATTAATTTTGATCAGTAAAAAATATAGATATCTAAAAAAAAGTTGGACAACGTTTTGTTGGTATTTAAACGTAGTTTTAGAAAATAAATGTGAAAAAATTATTCGAAGTAATTATTTCTTATTTTTTAACGTTTAAAAATTAAAATCGACTTTTAGAAAAAGTCTGAAAACTTCGATTTTTTTTAAAAGTCAAAAATTCTACTCTTAATTACGCAATTTTGAAGCCATAATTCGAGATTTGATCACAATTCGTTCTATTTTTTTTTTTTTTTTTAAATTTTGAAAATTGCAATTTTTTTTTACTCTGGTTTATTTTGTATGGTGCCCAAAAAAAATTAAATTTGTATTAATATATCCCAGACAACAAAATGTTGAGCCCTCCAAATTTTTGACTCCTTAATGACTACAAAAAAGTATTGCTTTTAAACAGGGTTGGCAACCGATACCCACCTAGAATAACGGTATTTGGCTATTGTACCGTAACCAATAAAGATATGGACATTTTCAAAAGCGATTATGAAAGCTGATGAAATTTATAATATTTTAAATGTTTCACTTCGTGTTTCTACCTGTTCGTTTTAATTATATAGGCCGATACCGTTATAATACCGTTTCAAACGGTATTATAAAGGTATTGACCTATATTTCGAAAACGAACCGGTAGAAACACGAAGTAACACATTTAAAATACTAGAAATTTTATCAGCTTTCATAATCGCTTTTAAAAATGTCCATATCTTTATTGGCTACGGTACAATAGCCAAATACCGTTATTCTAGGAGGGTTTCGGTTGCCAACCCTGCTTTTAAAGCCCACATTTTTTGGAATAAAAAATGATTCAAATAGGAAACTTTTTTTTGAGTTTTTAATTTTTTTGCTCATAAAACACTCTTTTTTTGGAGTCAAAAAGAGCAATCTGAAATGAGTCCATAAAGACTTAAAAATGTAAGGGAAATTGTTATATAAAAATGTTGGCTTCAAAATGAATCCAAAAATTTGGGAAATTTAAGTTATTTTTGAACATTCCAAAAAAGCTCCAAAAAAATAGTCTTTTCGGAGTGAACAAAAAATTTAATATTTCAAAATTGTTTTTATTTGTCAACAATTTTCTTTTAAATACAAAATAACAATCAAACATACATACGTTTAAATTAAATACCGCGCTATTTATGTGGTTTTTGGACAAAAGGAATACACATCAACAACAGAACCTGCCAATCCGAGTGATTATTTTGGAAGATCCTGAATGAAGTGCTCCTTGAAGATGATGAATTGTTCTTTGTGGTCAGTTTTATAGTTTTGAAATCTATTCTTTTGTAATTTATAATTAATAAATATATGTATGTACAATAGAGTGTCCCTTATTTTGGAAATGTTGGAAATCTTGAGACGGTACCCGCTCATTTTTTTCCTTTTGACTTAAAAATAACTCAGGAAAAATTTTACGCCCCTAGGACCACGCCTTCCCTACGCGACGGGCCCTTAAAGAGCGGGGCCTAAAAAATCATTTTTCCATACAAACCAAAAAATTTTTTTTTTGATTTTTAATTTTTTTGTTATTATTTATTATATTACTTGGTTTGCTTATTCACAACAAAAAATTTGATTTTGGTGGGATAAGTCTTTCAGCGCTAAAAAATTTTTCGCAAAAAAAAATTTTGAGCCGCCGGGGTCCTACAGTAAAAAATTTTTAAAAAATATTTTTTTTTAGTTTTGACCAGCAACGGTTTTAGCTGCTATGTTGCTTTAAATGATATATATTCATAAAAAAATATTTTTTGTATCTGTGACATCTTAATCGTGTTCTAAAAAAGGGTAAAAAATGCATTGATGATTTTTTTCGATACACGATAAAAATGTCACAAATATGAATAATATTTTTTTTGGAATATATATCATTAAAAACAACATAAAAACTAAAACCATTGCTTTTCAAAACTAAAAAAAAATATTTTTTAAAAATTTTTTACCGTAGGATTCCTACGGCTCAAAATTTTTTTTTTCGAAAAAGATAAAGATGTCACAGATATGAATAATTTTTTTTTTGGAATATATATCATTTAAAGCAACATAGCAGCTAAAACCGTTGCTGGTCAAAACTAAAAAAAAATATTTTTTAAAAATTTTTTACTGTAGGACCCCGGCCGCCCAAATTTTTTTTTTGCGAAAAATTTTTTAGCGCTGAAAGACTTATCCCTCCAAAATCAAATTTTTTGTCGTGAATAAGCAAACCAAGTAATATAATAATTAATAACAAAAAAATTAAAAATCAAAAAAAAATTTTTTTGGTTTGTATGGAAAAATGATTTTTTAGGCCCCGCTCTTTAAGGCCCCGTCGCGTAGGGAAGGCGTGGTCCTAGGGGCGTAAAATTTTTCCTGAGTTATTTTTAAGTCAAAAGGAAAAAAATGAGCGGGTACCGTCTCAAGATTTCCAACATTTCCAAAATAAGGGACACTCTAATGTACAAATAAGAAAAATATATATAAAGTGATCTTTCTATTTAAAAAAATTAAAGGATTAGCGATCTAAAAAAAAAAAAATGGCACCAAAAAGGCTCCAAGCAAGATTTTTTTTTACACTCCAAATGGACTCCTAAACGACTCAAATTAATATGGGAAATTTCCCCAAATACACTCTTTTAATTGATTCAATTTGGAGTCCTAAAAGAGGGCTCTTTTGGATGAACCACTTTCATACAAAAATTTGAAATTTTGATTACATTTTTGGAGCCCATTTTGGAGTCTAAATTGAGTCTGCTTGTTAGCTGGGATGTATTTATTGCCCTAGATATATTCATTTGTGGGTAAAAATATGTCTCACAAAAATTTAAGTTGATCGGACATGGGTAAGGCGTGCCGCATCGGCCTTAAATTAAAAAAAAACGGATTACAAGCAAAAATATTAATTTTTTCTAGTTTTCTAAATTTTTTTGGTATTTTAAGTTAAACATAAATTCAGGTGTTTACAGAATTTTGATTTGGAGTAAAATGCCCCCTAATAATGTACTTAAAACTACACTCAAAATATTTTGTAGGCAAAAACAAATGAAAAACACACTTAAAACCAGTGAATAAACAATTGAAAACCATCCCAGTAATTATTCATTTGTTTTAACAAACATCAACATTTATTTTTACTGTTGACAAAATTTTCTAAAATAAATAACATTAAACATTAAAAAATTACGTTTTTTCACTCTTTTTTACCAACAAATTCGAAAAAAATAACCAACGAAAATTAAAAATTAATGATAGTTCTGTTATTTTTACCAACAAATTTCAAAAAAATTACCTACGAGAACAATAAAAATTAATGATTTCATAGGTAATTTTTTACAATTTTTTATTGAAATATTTTTTAAAAATTTTTAATAAAATTTTTGGGGAATCGATCCCGCAATCAACTACATTCTGGCCAGACACTCTACCCATCGTGCCAAAGTCACTTGATACAAACATGTTTTATATTTCTATAAATAATTTTTTGATTTTTTTTTTTCTACAAAAAAATAACTGACTTGTGTAGGTAAAAACTAATGATATTTCATTAAAAAATACCGACAATTTAAAAAAAAAAATACTTACACAAATCATTAAAAATCAAAAGAATAATCAGTAGTTTTTACTTACAGAACAAAAATAGATGACTTTAAAAATTAAATGTTAATGAAAGTCTTTATTAGTCATTAATGAAAACTGAACATCAAACAAATGTTTTTTCTTTTAAAAACGACTTAATGAAAACTGAACATCAAACAAATGTTTTTTCTTTTAAAAACGACTAAACGGAAAACTTTTTAAATAAACTACAAACAGTTAATGACATAATTTTTTTAGTGTAAAATCAGTTGAAAATCAACCAAATTATTAAAACTTCCCCAGGCATCTAATGTGTGGCAGACCGCTTGATTAAGGAATACTAATACTACCCGATTTATGAAATTCTTTAAAATTTTCTACTGTTATAATATTTTTTTTTATTCTTCAAGTTTAAATGTAATTAGATGACAAGTATTTTTCATATTGTGTTTTGCTAACATGTTTTAAATTAATTCTTACAATGCATGCATTTTTCAAGACTCGTTTGAAATCTCAATTTCGAAATCTTTATTTTTTTTTTTTTTTAAATTAAAAAAAAAACAATAAAATAATACACTGGAACATGAAGAATAAAAAATGTTACTACAGTAGATAATTTTAATAAATTTCAAAAATTTTAGTCGTATTCATTAATCATGTAGTATGACATATATTAGATGCCTGGGGAAGTTGTAATAACTTGGCTGATTTTCAACTGATTTTAGTTTTTAGTACCTTATAAGAGATAAATTTTACTCAATATCATAATTCTGTAACAATTTCAATTCAAATATAACTCAAAATATCGAAAAAATTGAGGAAATTAACAAAAAGACATATTTTCTCCGTGTAATTTGATTTTAAACTGCATGACCGATGGAGCACACCTTAGACATGTTCGATTATCCTGAAATACATCCAAATAACTACATCTAAGCGGAGTTGTGGACAATATCTAACACCTTAATTTTTGGAGCACCATATAAAATAAACCAAAGTAAAAAAAACGGTGCAAATTTCAAAATTTGAAAAAAAAAATAGAACGAATTGTGATCACATCTCGAATTATGGCTTAAAAGTTGCTTAACTCAGAGTAGAGTTTTTAGAATTAAAAAAAATCGAAGGTTTCGGACTTTTTCAAAGAGTCGATTTTAGTTTTTAATCTTTAAAAAATAAGATATACACAGAAAGAAATTAAAATGAATTTCAATTACGAAATTCGTTGATTCAATCCAAAAAATAATTGATGTCAGACCTATCATTGAAATGCGCATATTAATTACTCATTTTGTTTGAACATTTTTTTAAAATTTAATTAAAATATTAATTGAATCAATTTCATCTATAATTGAAACAAAAAAAGTTAATCAAATAAAATTTTAGTTGAATAAAACAAAAAAAAAAAATTAAATATAAAATTAAAAATCAATAAATAGAAATAAAATTTTTAATTGAAATAAGACCAAAAATTAATTAAATTTTAAATGAAAATATTAAAAGTTCAACTTCAAAAAATACCCTTACATAAGAAAATAAAAGAATTTTTTGTTTTATATTAAAAAAAAATACAAGTTGTTTATTAATTTACAATTGATAGATAAATTATGTTAATTTATTTATAAAATTTTTAACATATAATTACAAATCATATACTAAATTACCCTAACCGAGACGGGTGACAATGACCATTGTCTCGTTGTAGCGAAACAGACCAACGCCTCTGATGGGAATCAAACCCACGACCCCCAGACTCATAGGCTAGCACGCTACCAACTAACCTACCGGGGCGCCAGATAAATTATATGTTTGTATTAAAATATCAATAACTATTTTTAATTACTTTATTATTTTCCAATTTTGTTTTTTGTCACTTAAGTACAGTTGAAACACAATTTTAACATAATTTTATAAAAATCCTCTGCGGACTAAAATCGCATTGAAATATTTTTCCATAATCTACACAAGCTTTACAAAAATTTGAGCCATATTTTGCAAAAAGTAGTACAAATTTGCATCAATGGAGCAAATGCGAATTTTAAAGTTTTTTTAAATTTCCGTGGCCATCGTACGGTAGGCATTCATCTACGAAATTTTAAAATTTTAATTGTCAGGACGCCCTTATCCTTAAACCTATCACGCGTAATGTATATTATATTTATTATGATTTCTTTTTTTAATATATTGTTAGAAATTATGTAAGTAGATGAATAAATAAGTAATCTTGATTAAATACTTATTACCACAAAAAGAAAAAAAATCTTTTAAAACAGCAGTAATTTTGTAAGAAGGTTAATGTTTAAATATTTATATGTATATATGAAGCCTTCCACAAAAAATGTATCGTTATAACTTTTTCTTTTTAGATTAATCAAGAAAAAAAAAACTGCTAAAATATTTTAAAAAATGGGCTAGCAATTATTTTTTTACCATGGTTTGGGAAATATGTGTTTAAACACTCAGAGAAGAGATATGATTGTTAGAAGCATAATTTAAGATTGTCATATTATGATTGAAAATTTTATTATAATATGTTTATAGCAACCATACAATTTTTTATGGTCCTAAATTATAATTTTTCGATTATTTAGTATCATTACCTGCAAAAGTGTTGTGGTTGCTTCAAACAAGTTATGATAAAATTTTCAATCATAATATGACGCTTTTATATTATGGTTGCCACAATCATATCTCTTCTATGCGTGAAGATTGAAAACATATTGTATTAGTCTAACCACTTGATGTGAATTTGCCTGTATCTTTTTTATATAAGAATTTTGTGCGTGTTTGTGGTATAAGAATTTATTTAAATTATTAGCATAAAAGTAAATGTTTTTATCATTTTATAATCTTGCTAACAATTTAGAATGAGATAAGAAAATAATAAATAAAAATTTATGAAAATTGCCGGAAAGACTATTAGCTACTGTAGATATACATATTTAACTTGAAATTAATAAAACTATTAAAAAAGTTAAGGTAACCCAGCAAAAATGTCTGCTTTTTGTGGCATCAATTTTCGTCAAATGCAACGTGTCATCAATATGATGAAGCGATGTCATCAATATGATCATTGATGGGATAGTGCACGAGTTTTCGATTTCGACATGCAAGAACCGCAAATTTTGTGAGGTTTAAGGAGAATAAAGCCACAAAAAGCAAAACAACTCCCCTGGATTTGCCCCCAGAGGGTCAAATGTGAGACCGACCTCCATTAACTTTTCCTCTTAAACACTTTTGCTAAACATACCTAAGAACTATCTCCACTCGCTATGGGGGCTCCCATACAAATTTAAAATTTTTAAAAATATTTGTTCCTACCGCTGTAGCTGTCCTAGATCTGACCCTAAAGGAGTCAAATGCAGACAAGGAAAAACTCCGTACTTTATTAAAATAATGTTTAAATTATTCAAATTTAATATTGTTTTGAAATAAAACTCTTAAAAATGTTGGTGTTTTATAATTTCGAAAAATAAAACTCTTCAAAATTTTGGAGTTTTATAATTTCAAAAATAAAACTCTCTCAAAAAAAAGAGTTTTATTTTACCTTAAAAATAGAAAGAAATTTATTTTGGTATTATTTTTGAAAATAATATAAATATATGGGGGTTTTCGTGTCAACTGACACAACTTTTGAAACCGATGTCTTCCGATCGGGATGAAATTTGCACCAAGGTTAGTCCTATTGGATAGTAGTTCAGACACAATTTTTCAACGAGATCGGTCAAGAACTCTCTGAGTTAGAGGGGGTCGAAATTTAACATTTTGGCCAAAGAGGTGTTGATTCTCATCCATGTTACTTCTTACCTATTGTTTTAAGCAAAATGTGTCCCAAAGAGTTTAGATAGCTATTTCTTCAGTCTTTCAAAAAAAAAATATAAAAAAAATAAAAAAAAAATTTTTGATTTTTTTTCTTAAAAATCCAAAACTTTTTTGACTTTTTCCTCAAATTGGGCCCTTTTTTTTTTTTTTTTTTTGATTCAAAAGAAAGCTTAGGCGATTTCCTTTAAGAGCTGTGGGGTCGCTTAGTGGGATGCGAGTGGAATATCTATGAAAATTTTTTTTTTTAAACTTTGGAACACAAAAAACGGTTCTTCAATTTGCACTATTAGGCTTGGGATAGCTAACCAGTTTTCGATTTCGATCCGCGATACCCTCTAATTTTTTTAGGTTCGAAAAAGAAAGCACGAGCCAAAAAATGGGGGCGGTGGGGAGGGGCCATATGGCCCCTCATTGGGGTCAAAGTTGGGCGTATAGAGGTAAAAATCCTCAAAAAGCCCCAAAACTCCCCTAGAATTGCCCCTGGAAGGGTGCAATGTGAGACCGACCTCCAATAATTTTCTGCCCCCAACATTTTTTTTGAACATACCTTACCCCTATTTCCACTTCCTAAGGGGGCTCCCATACAAACCATTTTAAAAAAATTTGATCCTACCGCTCTAACTTACCCTAAAGTGCCCCTAGTGGGGCCAAATGTATGACCGACCTCCATTATTTTATTATTTCCAACATTTTTTGCAAACATACCTACAATGTATCTTTAACCCTTAAGGTGGTCCCCACACATTTTTTATTTTTTATAAATTTGTTTTATTAAACCAGCTCCTACCGCCCCTACCGTGCCTCCTAGAGAGGCAAAAATTACGACAGACCCCCATTATTTTTTAGTTACCAACATTTTGTCCGAACATCATAACACCCTATCTCCACTTCCTAAGGGGCTCCCATACATTATAAAAACATGTATTTTTAAAAACTAATAAAAAAATAAATAAAAAATGTATGGGGACCCCCTTAAGAGTTGAAAATAAAGGGTAGGTATATTCTGAGAAAATGTTGGAGTTGAAAAAATATTGGGGGTCGGTCATACATTTTATTTCTCTAGGGGCATCCTATGGACAGTTAGAGCGGTAGGAGCAAACTTTATAAAAATGTCATGTTGTATGGGAGCCCCCTTAGGAAGTGGAAATAAGGGTAAGGTATGTTCAAGAAAAATGTTGGGGGCAGAAAATTATTGGAGGTCGGTCTCACATTGCAACCCTCCAGGGGCGTTTCTAGGGGAGTTTTGGGGATTTTTGAGGATTTTTATCTCTTTACGCCCAACTTTGACCCCAATGAGGGGTCAAATGGCCCCTCCCCACCGCCCCCATTTTTTGGCTCGTGCTTTCTTTTTCGAACCTAAAAAAATTAGAGAGTATCGCGGATC
The DNA here is from genome assembly GCA_963921195.1 of Pegoplata infirma. Taxonomy (NCBI): domain Eukaryota; kingdom Metazoa; phylum Arthropoda; class Insecta; order Diptera; family Anthomyiidae; genus Pegoplata; species Pegoplata infirma. The sequence continues at coordinate 47,087,426 of OY992539.1, read as the reverse complement.
GAAATCGAAAACTGGTTGGCTATCCCACGCCTAATAGTGCAAATTGAAGAACCGTTTTTTGTGTTCCAAAGTTAAAAAAAAAAATTTTTCATAGATACCCCACTCGCATCCCACTAAGCGACCCCACAGCTCTTAAAGGAAATTGCCTCAGCTTTCTTTTGAATCAAAAAAAAAAAAAAAAAAAAGGGCCCAATTTGAGGAAAAAGTCAAAAAAGTTTTGGATTTTTAATAAAAAAAATCAAAAATTTTTTTTTTATTTTTTTTTATATTTTTTTTCGAAAGACTGAAGAAATAGCTATCTAAACTCTTTGGGACACATTTTGCTAAAAACAATAGGTAAGAAGTAACATGAATGAGAATCAACACCTCTTTGGCCAAAATGTCAAATTTCGACCCCCTCTAACTCAGAGAGTTCTTGACAGATCTCGTTGAAAAATTGTGTCTGAACTACTATCCAATAGGACTAACCTTGGTGCAAATTTCATCCCGATCGGAAGATATCGATTTCAAAAGTTGTGTCAGTTGACACGAAAATCCCCATATGTATAGTAGAGTTTAGATAAAATAATGTATCTCATCTTAAATATTTTCATTAGGTTTAAGGGGGGTATAAAGGAAAAAAATAGTCTTAACGTGAGCAATTTTTAAACAGCTATAAAAATATTAATACGCAATATTTTTTAATTATGTTTTTTTATTTGCAAGATGAATTATTGTAATATTTTTAAAACTTTGTCAACAAGAATTTGGTCAACAAGAATTTCCAGGGTTGCCACTCATTTCTACTACTGAACCGATTTTGATGAATTTTTTTATTTGTAGATTATACAATTTTCTAGTACCTTCTAGCCATTTTTGAAAAATATTGATTTTTGTTGAAATTATGCTAATATAAACTTAAAAAATGTACTTTTCTTCTTTAAAAAAAAACATAATTAGGTCAACATTTTAAAAAATGTTCACGATAAGTACTAGAGAATTTAATAATCTACAAATCAAAAATATTTCATCAACATCGGTACAGTACTTTTAGCTGTACAATTGCAGCCGTTTTCCTTTAAAAACATTCTACAATTAAGTGGAAAAATCAGTTCATCAAATTTTGTGTTATGAAATTTTAAAAATATTGCAATAAATTATTTTTCAAATCACAAAACAGAATTAAAAAATATTGCGTTTTTATTTTTTATCGCTGCTTAAAAAACCACATAAAGGCTGTTTATTTTTTCTTTAAACCCCCCTTAAGAAAAATAATATTATTTAAATCTTCGTTTTATTGGTTTTGGAACAGTTACACATGCTGAAACTTTTGCTCAAAATTAGCGAGTTCTTAGATATTAAAGATATGGTGCGTCGGTATCCATTACTATTCTCACTAGTGGTCATTGATGCTTAAATTTGTTTACAGTATTTATTTCCAGTCTCGAGTATTTCGAAAATGGATCGAAATAACCTGGGTTCGCGAGGTCTATTACTACCCATAAAATTTTCTGGTTTCAATTTTCGAATAAGTAAGAGTGTAACTACAGAAAGTACTAAATAAGCGGTTATTCGAATCTTCAAACGCGAATATCTTAAAAACTGTAAACGCATATTTAAAGCAGATTTGGAATTAGGAGGGCAAAATCTATTTAGTTTATACATTTAATTTTGCAGTATTTTTTTCATTTTTTAAAGTTTATACGCGATTTTTGCAAAAATATTTTTTATGCAAAAAAACCAACAAAATATTAAGAGAACACTTTTTTAGTGCAATATTTCGTTAATAGAAAGTTTTTTTTTCACAAATAAGGGTTCTATTAGGAGTATTAATAAATTTAAATAAGATGAATTTAGTTTCAACTAATTTTACTATTTCGTGAGGTCATATTTTTATCATATTATCAACTATTTTACATAAAAATGTTAAAAACCAAAAATATTTTTTGTTTACTTAAAATAAAATTAATTGTATGAAAATAAAACTCTTTTTATTTCGGAGTTTTATTTTTAAAACTCGGTACCGAGTTTTATTTTAAAATTGTAGGAAATTTATTTAAAAATTGAATTAAATTTTTTTGGAAAAAATACTTTTGGTTTTTTTTCATTGAAGAGTTTTAAGTTTTACACTTTTCCCTTGTCTGGTCAAATGTACGATTGACTACCAATATTTTTTCGACCTTAACATTTTCTTAGAGCATATATTCCATCTATCTTCAAACCTTAGGGTGGTCCCTATGCATTTTTATACCCTCCAACCACTGTATGGAGGTATACTCACTTTGCCATTCCGTGTGCAACGCATCGAAATATCGGCCTAGGACCCCATAAAGTATATATGGAGCATTCCGTGTCAAATCGGACACATTGAAACCTTCGAAACCCTTCGAAAACTCCTTCGTGGTAAATTTTGAGTTTTTTTTGGCATTCCATGTCAAATCGGACACTTTGAATTTTTTTTTTTAGATTTTCCCATTTTTCAGTTTTTAGTACCCTTCGAAAACTCCTTCGTGGTAAATTTTGAGATTTTTTTCAAGACTCGTTCTGAAGATATTGAATTTTTTAAAATTGGTAGCTTGTTTCTTTACTCAAACTTCTTTTACTCATAACTTTTTCAATAATGGTCCACTCAAAATATTTTGTAGGCAAAAACAAATGAAAAACACACTTAAAACCAGTGAATAAACAATTGAAAACCATCCCAGTAATTATTCGTTTGTTTTAACAAACATTAACATTTATTTTTTACTGTTGACAAAATTTTCTAAAATAAATAACATTAAACATTAAAAAATTACGGTTTCTTCATTCTTTTTTACCAACAAATTCGAAAAAAATAACCTACGAAAACATTAAAATTTAATGATAGTTCTGTTATTTTTACCAACAAATTTCAAAAAAATAACCTACGAAAACAATAAAAATTAATGATTTCGTAGGTAATTTTTTACAATTTTTTATTGAAATATTTTTTTAAAAATTTTTAATAAAATTTTTGGGGAATCGAACCCGCAATCAACTACATTCTGGCCAGACACTCTACCCATCGTGCCAAAGTCACTTGATACAAACATGTTTTTATATTTCTATAAATAATTTTTTGATTTTTTTTTCTACAAGAAAATAACTGACTTGTGTAGGTAAAAACTAATGATATTTCCTTAAAACATACCAACAATTTAAAAAAAAATTACTTACACAAATCATTAAAAATCAAAAGAATAATCAGTAGGTTTTACTTACAGAACAAAAATAAATGACTTTAAAAATTAAATGTTAATGAAAGTCTTTATTTTTTAGTGTGTTATTTTTGAAACAAAGGACTGAAGTAGTCATTAATAAAAACTGAACATCAAACAAATGTTTTTTCTTTTAAAAACGACTAAACGGAAAACTTTTTAAATAAACTACAAACAGTTAATGACATAATTTTTTGAGTGACCAAATTCCAATTTTTTATTTTAAAGTTTTGTTTTTTACGTACTTAAAAAAAAAAATCAAAAGTGATCAAGTATGCGAATTTTAGGTTTTAAAATTTATATCATTGTATAATAGTTTTTGAAAATGTGTGTACTCTTTGTTTTTTGTGAAATTTTTTTGTGGAAAATTTCTATCGATTCTTCAATTATTTTGCCCAGCAGGATCGTGGGATAATGATTTTTTCTATTTTTAAAAATTATTTGAAAAATTGTAATTATCCAAACTTTAAATCAGGTCTACTGCTCCAACGGTGCGTCGTAGTGGGGTTAACAGCATGACCCCTTTAATTTTTCCGTTTAATTTTTTCAAAACAAATTAACACCCTTTCTAAAATTTCTACGGGCCCTCCCATACAAAATGTAATTTATTTTGAATTTGCTCCAACTGCCCTTAGACTGCCCTTAGAGAATTCAAATATGTGACCGATTCACAATATTTTTTTAATTCAAACATTTTCTCTGAACACACCTACCCTCTGTCTTCAACCCTTAAAGGGGTTCCCATACTTTTTTTTATTTTTTATAAATTTTGTTTATTTTACCAATTTCTACCGGTCCAATGGTGCGTCCTAGAGAGGTCATTAGTGAGATCGGTCACCATTTAATTTTACCTTCAAACATTTTTTCAAAACATACTTATGCCCCACCTCCACTCTCTAAGTGGGCTCCCATACAAATAACAGTTGGAATAAATTTTATAAAAATGTAATTTTGAATGGAAGTCCACTTAGGGAGTTGAGATAGGTCGTAGGTATGTTTTGAAAAAATTTTGGAGGATAAAAGTAAAGGGGGTCGGTCTCACTTATAACCTCTCTAGGACGCACCATTGGACCGGACCTGTAGAAGCTGATAAAATAAAAAAATATATAAAAAATAAAAAAATTGTACGGGGACCGCCTTAAGAGTTAAAGATAAAAGTGGTGTGTTCAGAAAAAATGTTTGGACTAAAAAAAAATATTGTGGGTCGGTCATACATTTGACTCTCTAGGGGCTCTTATTGCAGTTAGATCGGTTGGAGCAAATTAAAAAAAAAATCTTTTATTTTTTAAATTTGGGTTTCCATCTTATGAAAAAATATGGGCTTTCGGGAAAATCCGAATAAAAGCCGAACTAGCAGGAATTTCGACAAACGAAAAAATACGGGTCAGATTAATTTTAATAGAGATTATTATATATGATTTTGGGGGTCGTACTACCGTAAACTACCCGAACGTTTATAGATTTTTGACAATAACGAACTTAAGGAAGCTGAATTTGTAGACGACCAATAAGCCAGTGGATAGGCCTTCAAAAAAGCTTTTGATCTGTTTTAAATTTTTATATAAATGTGAGATAGGGCAACTTAAAAAACAGGTGACTCTTATTTTGCTCCCCATTTTAAATGTGCACGTTTCAGAACAATCGGTGGGTTCCCCGTGAAAGACCTTCCTTGTAGTTCGTAAATGGACAAAATCGGTCCAGGAGAATAAAAGTTTCCCCTTAAAGAACAAAAGCAGCCTCTAAAAACGTAATTTTTTAACATGTTTGAACCCAGGGGATGATATTATGCATTATTTTCGGCCGCCCTATTATGTGGGAATGGTTATAACAATTTAATTTAAATTATTATAAAATTGTTGTATAACGCAAGTAGAAAAAGTATAACACAGGAAGTTTTAAACATTTATCGTGAGGAGAAAGTTATACCCCACCAAAACCGCTAAGGCAACCCCATTCCTCAAACAAAAAACACGTCCCTGCAAATTTGTTTTATTAGTATTATTTTAAATGTTTTTTTTTTTTAATTGTTGAAAGTAAACCGACTGACATCAATGGTATGGTGTAAACTCAACTTTAGCAATGAATTCTTATTTGAATCAAAAAATTTTTGTCTGGCTTACTTTAATATTTGTTATTACTATTTAAGGATTCCTTAACAGTTTTAAAACTTTATGAAAATTACAAAATAAAAAAAAAAATCAAATTGGTTTTGCTATTAAACAGAAACCCCTCAAAAAAATCATATAATTGAAAACCGCGGAAACGGAAACGGATATGAGTAAATTCCGTTATTTTTTTTCATTTTCGTTTTTCCACCATAAGACTGTTTTATTTTATATGATTTTATGTTTTTGTTGTTCACTCTAAATTGCCAAATTACATTTTTTGTTAAGAGTGCTGTAAATGGTAGAAGGTGTGTAAACACTGGGTTAAGAAAGTATGCAACATATTTTATTAGAAGTTAATTTTTAAATACCTCTAAAGTTACTATGTTTTGAAGTCTCTTTTCAGGCACAAAAGAACATTCGGAAAGATTTTTTAAGTTCCCTACTATTTAACAAGTTGCGTTATTCTAATCGAATTTTGTGGAATTTTCTAGTAAACTGATGTAATTTTTAAAGTACCTACACTCCCTTATATGGTTTTTCATAGTCAAATTGTTTATTTACCACATTTTTTACCTTGTCTACTTTTCGATCATAGTGTAAATATTGTACGTTTCACTGCGGCTTTGTGCGTGTTAAATACCGCTAAAGTGTGTAAGTATTTTTTCAATTTTATATTTTTTTTGTGTTGTTTGGAGCCAAATAGCAATTTGTAAATTGGATTTGTGTTTGCTTAAGCTTCTTCTCCCTGTGTAATATTTCCTTTAAACTCATGCTATATTTGTTTTTCAAAAGAATTTATTTTTTTAAATATTTCACATGTAAGCTTTCATTTAATATCAGAAAAAAAAGAATATAAAACATGATGTTTTCCGCTTATACTTTCATTTTTTTGTAATGTTTTCAAATCAGGTGTGATTTAAGGGTCTTTTTAAAAATTAACACCATTTCAAATGATTAAATGTGTTTGTCGTTGTTGTTTTACATTCTATAATTGGTTGTTGAATGCCAGATGGTGTGGGAATAGGGATTGGTTGATGGTAGAGATGAGCGCGTGAGTGGATTTTAACTCACAATCACTCACGCTTACGCAAAAAATAATCGAATCACTCACTAATCACTCACACATTTTTTTTTTTACTCACGTTCACTCACATTCACGTGAGTAATAAAAATCCTACTCACGCGTGACTCACGACAGATTCAATCACACTCACGCGTGAGTCACGCAAAATCTACTCACGCAATAAAATTTTCTTACCAAAAAGAAAAAAAAATCCAAAAAAAAATTTTTTACAAAAAATAAAAAAAAAAATTGGGCAAATCAAAAAATTTAATCACGCAAACTCACGCAAAAAATAAATGACTCACTCACTAATCACTCACTCAGATTTTTTTTCAACTCACACTCACTCACAACCACGTGATTGAAATGAAAATCACTCACACTCACGCGTGATTCACGTGAATTACGCAAATCACGTGACCAGCGCCCATCTCTAGTTGATGGTAATGCTTAAATCGTTATTGGGGAAAACTGCAATTCAATAGGTAGACGAAAAGGCTGCTATATACGTATGTAAGTCAAAAATTTCAAGTAATACAAAGAAAATAGTCAAAAATAATTGTACCTTTCTTAAAACAACAAGCAGAACCCCAGTGAAAAATGTTCGTACATATAAAAGAATATATGGATATATATATGAAGATATATAATCATATATAAACCATATATAAATACATATTACTACACTCAAAATAATTTTACAGTAAAAAGTTTAGTAAGTGATATTTTACTTAAATCTACTAATAAGTTACTAATTACCAGTAGTACAGTAGTTTTTTAGTATCTTCAAAGTACTAAAATTAGTTATTTTTACTGGTTTTGAATAATATTAGTAAAAAATTTTAGTATTGATTACCAACGCACAGTGTTGTGACCTTGGCCATAAATGGTCAAACTAAATGTCTTAACACTTAAGGTTATACGAATTTTATTTTTAGAAAACATTATAATTAAAACAAATCCAAAACAGTTTATAGATATCTTTAATAGTTTTTAAGTTACATGTCTCTAAAGTTGAACTTTTTGAAATATATCATATTTTGGTTTTAAAATCTTTGAAATCCACATGTTCTTGTAACGGTTAAATAATTATATTGCATTTAAAATTCGACCTTATTGGTAATGAAGTTTTAAGTAAGATATGTTGCTTGTATGATAATGCTGTTTTGGTCGACATAAGTTAATCATATGGTAAGTAACGCTGTTATAAAGTGAGTTCCAAAGAAAATACTAATTTATTTTGCAAATTTCATATTTGATAGACAGCTACTTTTGTGGCCCTCATTGGCGCGCTTAGTTCTTTGCAGAAAATATTGGTATAAGTATGTAGATTAAAAATAACAAAAGAACTCGTCCACGTTTTTCCACTTTTTTTTTTAATCAATTTTTTTTTTGTGGGAACCCGAATATAAATTTGGAAATTTTAAACACGTAAACAAGTAAAACACCAAGATGCAGCAGTTGTCCTTGATAATTTGAAATGTTTTGCGAAAAATAGTTATAGAACACATATAATAAATCGGAATGCAAAATGAATCCGTCGGTAAAATTTAAAATTTTATTTAAATTGGTCCAAGAACCATTATTTGTCATCCAGGCCTGATACAAATTAGATGCTTGGCTAGACACAAGTTGTACATTAACAGATGCAGACTTTTATTTAGAAAGATTTTGTTGAGGAAGTACGTTGTACTATATTTTTACTTGCTTATTTTATAACGGTCTTTTTGAGATAGGCATATCCCTGCTTAAACTTAAAAACAATTTTCAACGTATTGTAAATACTACGTGCAAAAATGTTGTGAATTGTTGATAGTTTTAAGGTCAAAGGATTTCCCTGAATTTCCTCAAGTCTTTAAAAAAGGATATTTATGCGCTAAGAATATCCTAAGGATAGGTTAAGGATAATCCTTGCTTCAATTATACTAAAATAAGTTATTTTCAACATTATCAGAACAGAATTTCATGAAGTACGAAGGATTTTTTAAACTTTTTTTTAAATTTTTTAAGGACATTTTTAATTTATGTATTACATCCTTGCTTCAATTTTTTCATTTGATTAAGATTTAAGGTATATTCTAAGTGTTGCGGATGCAAAAATTCATGAAGGAATTTGAATTTGAACTTTTTCTTGACTTTTTTAAAAAAGGACATTTTCGAGGAGGGCGTATCCTTGTTCCGATTTGCACAAATTTTGGTAAATACATTGAGCATATTATAACAGTTGGATTTTCAAAATTTCATGAAATAACTTAAATTTTTACCCTTTTTCTGAACGTTATTTTAAAAAGGACATTTTTGAGCTAGGCGTATCCTTGCTCCGAATTGGACAACATTTTGTAGAATTATTTATGGCATTATAGGTAATAACTACCATAAATAACATGAAGATTAGAGCGTTAGTTTTCGTTTTATGCCGTATTTTAATATCAGGATGTATGGGAAGGATACGAATCCTTGGGCGGATATTGACCAAATTCAAAATTTTTCTTGATCTTATCGATCTTAACAAGTGTTCCAAATTTTAACGCTCTAACTTAACTCCTTCTATTTTTGGCCTCTCTTTACATGAAGACGCAACACTGTGCAACGCCTGCACTAGATCATTTTGGACTAAAAAATTAGTACTTTAGTTAAATTTTTAGTTATGAATACCCACGTTTTTTTTTTTGAGTGTACTATATAATATGAATCATATACGACCATATACTTAAAGTCAACCCATATGTACATTACTTCTTCTTTATTTGCATATCCACTACTGGATGTAAGCGATTACATACATTTTATAAAAATTTCATTTATAACTTTTTGTTGTGTATTGGTTTACACAAATACATAAAAAAATACATATCATTGATTCTACTCCATACATTTACCTAATGTACAACCTTATTCTATACTATAAATTATGTTTAAAAAATCATCTCGGCTTCTTGCGGTGGTTATAAGTTCATTGATCGTTCGTAACCCAGTCCAGTTTCGTATATTTCTTAGCCACGATGCACAGTGGGAAAAAACACCAATCTGGCAGGAAAAAAATCATATCTTCTGAATTATTGGTCCGATCCGAAAACAATGTAGGGAGATTTTATAGCTAAGGATATGAGCTTTTTGTATAATGAATAACAAGAAACTTTTTTTCAATACAGTGGGCCTCAGAAAGTGTTGTATATGACTACTTCAAGCGTATTTTTTTTCCTACCTGTTAGCTGTGGAAAATTACGTTTAAAATAAGTATTTTATACTTTTTGAAAAGTAAAAGGGGTAATCAAATATTGTTAGTGAATCTGATAACATTTCGACATATACCCTACATCGGGTAAATGTTTGCATTACGAGCCTTAGCACCTGATTGCATGAGCATATACGAATTTTTAGTTAACCTTCCGTCTACGTATAGCGCCAATGCCTCTTCTGGTGTGTATGATGTCGGTGCTTCAGAGGGGCTAAATACAGATTTTTTCATCTTTGTAGCCCTTTTTGGTGTTTTTTTTTTCAATTTCATCTTATAATTGGGCTGCATCTCTCTTTCCAGATTTGTATAGACTTAATGATTTAAATAAATTAAATATAAATTGCGAGAAACACTGGCCCATCTACATTTAAATTTACTACACAAATCTCGCACACTAACAGTTTGTTTTTTATAGCTATCATTCTCGTTGCAGATGTTTTTTCCAAGTTTGGACAAGATATAATTGATAACTGTTGAGTTCCGATCAGAAGGACTATCGCATTTACGCCAAACTTCAAATATCTCTCTCCGTTTAAATGACATGTCAAACAAATTTAAAAAACCCAAAGAGTTTATTAACCATTTCAAATGATAGTATTAAATTTATTATTATTTAGACACGACTTTTTTAATTACGAAAAGTAGTATTTCGTAACAATATTTTTGTTAAGAATTTTTTTCACTAACTGAATGCGACTTCAATCGGTTATTTAAAAATCATAAAATCACGAATAATTTTAATTCAGCACGAACTTTTTTAAAGATTTCGACGCTCTACTATGTTAAAAACAAATTACTAACAATCCTTTGCAATTCTCAACATATACGTGAGTCGCGTTGATCGCTGCCTAGGTTTAGAATTATAATTATTGAAAGACCAAAATTACAAAAATAGTTTTAAAAAATCGCTACGCAGGCCTACGCAGCCAATTTGTTGAATAGTAATACTTTATTATATGTAGAATAATCTATAATTAAAGATTAAGCAGCATCTGACGGCGTTTTTTTTGTAGCTCCATAAGAATTTAAACAATTAAAAAAAAAACGTTGTTTATGTAATTCGTTACGAGGGAGCCCTCGCAAAACAGATAACGTATGGAAATTTATATATAATACACCTAATAGCACCCTTTAACAGAAAGCAAACACTTGGTAGGTAACGGCTTGCCCCTTCCGATACACGGCGATGACAAGTTTACTATTATAAACAATTAACTGCGATAGCCCAATAAATTATCAACATTTGATGGTAAATATTTCCTTAATGGATTAACAAAATTTTAAGTTCTTTACGGTTTTAAGTGCAGTCACTATCCCGCTTTAAAATTGCATTAAAACTTTGTTAAAAAGTGTTAGTTATTTTTTGAATTATTTCCCGCTAGATTGGGAGTTTTTCCCACTGTGCGATGGTTGTTTTCGACCAATACCACGTCTTCCTTCGATTTTGCCTTGGATAATGAGCTGTAATAACTCATACTTTTGTCCTCTGATTATGTGACCGAGGTATGCTGTTTTTCGACGTTTAATATGTTTTAAAAGTTCACGATCTTTATTAAGAATTCTAAGTACTTCAATATTTTGTACTCTATCGGTCCATTTTATGTTTAAGATTCTTCGATAGCACCACATTTCGAATGCTTCCAGTCTGTTAATGCTACGTACTTTTAGCGTCCAGGTTTCAGCACCATATAGCAAGACTGACCAAACATAACATTTTAAAAATCGTAAACGTAGATTGTACATTACAGAGACATTTTTTCTTCGAATTTTGATATTCCCAAGAGTAAGCACATATTTGTATTCTACTAAACCTTAAACTTATGTGGTACAAACTACTTTAAATTCTGACGCCCTTCGATCAAAGTTTTGTTTTTTTTAGAAAATTTTCACCTAAAACTCTAAACTTTGATCGAAGGGCGACATGTGTTAAGATGGTCTGATTTGTCTCAAATTAAGTTGAAATTAAATTTTGTCTCAAGCTATCTGAAGTAGTCAATTGATAATATATTTCGTATTTTTATCTTGAAAACTGTTCGACCGATTTAGGTATTTTTTTAATATTCGTATTTAGATCAGATTAGGCTCAAATTAAGTTTAAATGAAAGACTGCCTCAAGCATTATAAAAGGGTCAGGGGAAAAATTTTTTTCGACATTTTTCAAAAAATTTATTGAACGTAGGAAAACACCGAAACTGTTTCCAAATTTCAAATAGTGATATCTTGAAAACCGTTCGGCCGATTTTAATATTTATTTTTTTTTATTTTCGTCTTAAGCTCATCAAGACAAACAATTATGATGTTGTGTCGCAAGACATTTATTTTTTTAAATTTTCAAAATCCAAAACTTTGATCGCCGGGCGATTGGCCTCAAAATTGTACCACATAAGTTTTAGGCATACAATAATTGCCCGGACACACAAAATGCCTCTATAATGTACATATATGGCATGTATAATCAATGAAGCATACATGAATCAGACATGATCATAGATATATGAGCAATTGTCATGAACTTTTAATATTTAAGAAAAAAAAAATTGCGATTTTTTTTTCGTGGCACATTGATAAGACTTTGTAGGTAAATAACATTATAATTAAGTAATTCAAATCCGTCCGCGTGCATTAATTTGAGCAATCGCACCAAAAACTATGGCGGTTTAAAATTAACATTTTTAAAAAAATTGTCAAAATTACATTTTTTATCCGAAGTTAACCAAACGTACCATTTTGTATTATGCTTACCCAGAGCTAAAATACATATTCAAACATGCATAAAATCTTTACTAAATATCGAGATATTTGCATTTAACCAATTTTTTTCGGCACATTTTCCAATATTTTGGAAATAAAAATGTTTCCAGCGGTTTTATTTTTTTTAGAAAAATATTGCCAAATTCATTAACAAAATCTCAACAAATTCTTAGTTAACACCATTATTCTATC